>CM052801.1:25476694-25524805 GCA_028533885.1 Nasua narica
TATATATATATATATTTTTTTTTTTTTTGAGAGAGAGAGCACATGTGAGCAGGAGGGGGAAAGCACAGGAGGAAAGGGCCAGAGGGTGAGGGAGAGAGAGACTCTTAAGCAGGATCCATGCCCTGGGTGGAGCCTGATGCAGGACTCAATCTCATGATCCTGAGATCACAACCTGAACCAAAATCAAGAGTCAGATACTTAACCAACTGAGCCACCCAAGCAATCTATTTTGGGTGACTCTGAAAACAAGATTAGTGGGGCACCTGGGTGGCTCAGTCAATTAAGTGTCTCCATCTCAGGCCCAGATCTAAGGGTCCTGGGATCGAGGCCCACATCGGGCTCCCTGCTCAGCATGGAGTCTGCTTCTCCCTCTCTCTCTGCCTGTCTCCCCAGTTTGTGCCCTCTCTCTGAAATAAATAAATAATCTTAAAAAAATAAGATTAGCATAAGTCTGATATAGAAAATAAGTTATAATTGAACTACATATAGAACTGTGTCAATATTTAATTATACACGCAGGTATGTCCATATAACGTATGTGTATACGTATATATGTGTGTGTGTATATATATGTACATATGTACATATATATATATAAAATTAATAACTAATAGCAAAAGTACTCTTTCAGGAATGAGTCAGGAATGTTCTTTGGAGTGGTAAGAAGATCTGTGATGGGGGGGGTCACAGTCCTCTTCCTGCTCAGATTCACATATGGAAAATTAAAGAACTTAGTTTCTGAAATAGGCAAAATCAGCAAATTATAAGAGAAGAGGGAATTAGCACAAAATATAAGAAAAGAAAAGAGAAGAGTTGGAAATAATTGAGGAAACACAAGGGAGAGAGAGGAAAGGAAGGATGGAGAGAGAGAGAGAGGAAAGGACTAGGGTAGCACAGTTTCAAGTTACTGTCACTATCACACACATTTTTGCACTGCAACTTCTGTCCTTTGATTCCTTACTGGAGGGCAAAATTATTTTATCTCCTGTTGTAGCTTCATCAATCTAAAACTGAAATGGTGCTCACAAATCAATTCTGATGATACCAATGTTTTGTGACACTTTCATTTAATCAGATAACCATAATTAAATTTTCCAAGTCATTAAATCACCTTTTACAAGGCATATTACTTTTATTTCAATTATTAATCCAATTTAATGAACATTTCAAGCTCTCTTTGCTGTATCTTTCCCTAAGCTATCATATATGCTTCCTTACAGCCCACCAGTTCTTTTTAATTTCCAAAGAACAATAGATTCAGGACACAAATGCAGTAAACAAATAAGTGGAGTTCAGCCCATCTTGAAACTTGTCCATGATGAATGATCATAGTAATGGAATAGATCTTAAAAAAATATTTAACACACTAGAATGTGAGTGGATATGTAATGGTAAAGATAAAGAATCTAAGTGTTATTTCTGGTGCCATGCATTTTAACTGACAATGAAACTAATAATTTCATATTGTAAATTTCAAATGTCAAAAGAAAAAGAAGAAGAAAGAAGAGGCAGAAACAGGAGCTATTGCTGCTGCCACTCCCATAACATTTACTAAAAGAAATAACAGGAGATTTTCAAAAGATAATCACAGAATAAGATGATACTTTTAAAGGTGACACTAAATGCAGAAACCATAAAGAAAGATCAATACATACAGATATATGAACAAACTACTATTTACAGGATACAATCTACAATGAGCAAAAGCAAAAAGACAAACTACAGGAATTATATTTTTAACTCCCTTATGGCAAATTGATAGTTTCCCACCAGAGCCAGTATGCCCTTTTCTAGTGCATTAAATTCTCTGTACACAAGGTTGCCAACTGAAGGCTGTAATTCTGACTCCTGAGCAGCTAGTTATGGCCTTAATCAAAGCTCTGACCAACAGGGTTTGACTGGGAATGAAGCATCCTACCTTCAATCCTTGCCCTTAAGAAAACTGTGGGCCAACTTCTTTGGACCTCCCCATTCTTCTTGATCTCTGGGAATATTAAGAATTAGTGTTGCCACCTTGGGCCAAAAGTGGAAGCCATATGTTCATCCACAGACTGTGTCTCTAATGGAATCACTAGAGAAAAAAAAAATACGTTTAGTTCATTTAAACCACTTCATTGGGTGCCTGGGTGGCTCAGCCAGTTAAGCGTCTGCCTTTGGCTCAGGTCATGATCCCAGAGTCCTGGGATGAAGCCCCATATCCGGCTCCCTGCTCAGTGAGGAGCCTGCTTCTCCCTCTCCCTCTGCACTGTCCCCCAGCTTGTACTCTCTCTCTCTGTCAAACAAATAAATAAAATCTTAAAAAAAAATAAACCACTTTATTTGGGAGGGTATTTTTGATACAGCAATGAAAGCTTCCCCCTAATAACACATTATTTAACAAAGCTATCATTTCTCTATTATATAAATATCTCCTAAAATTAGAAAACCCACAAGATTATGCAATAAAAAAATTAGCAAAGCAAAAGGTTACCAGGAAAGAAAATTAACAATAAATTGTAAACAAATAAAGATTTCCTGGATATCTCATAAAAGTAAGGAATGAAAATTGAAACTCTATTGAAAGGGCATTTTCAACTACCAGACTGGCAAAGATCTAAAAACTTGGTGACATACTACGTGCATAGGCAGAAGGGGAAAGAGGCACTCTAATGTATTAGTGACTGAAGTATAAAATGCCTACACACACATACTCTTTGAGCAAACTCACTTATAGGAATTCATCGCATAGATAAACATGCACACATGTTAGATGACATAAATGAAAGGCAATTTTTTCGGCATTGTATTAGGAAAACATTAAAAATGATTGAAATATCTGTTCGTAAGAGACTGGCCAAATAAATTATGGCAATCCAGATAATGAAATACTACCCTGTCATAAGAAAGGTTGAAGGAGTCCCTTAAGTACTGAGGTGGAATGACATCTAAGATATATTTAAGTGAAAAAAAAAAGTGAACAGTGTACATACAATATAGTCTAGCATTTATGCAAAATTAGGAAAAATATTAATTTAGACTTGATTATATTGCCAGAGTAATTCTATTTTTATAAAAGGATAGGAAAGCAACTGGTAACCTTATTTATCTCGGGAAAAGTGGACTAGGGGGCGCCTGGGTGGGTCGCTGGGTTGGATGTCTGCCTTCCGCTCGGGTTGTGATCTCGGGGTCCTGGAATCGGGCCCTGCATCGGGCTCTCTGCTCAGCAAGGAGCCTGCTTCCCCCTCTCTCTCTGCCTGCCTCTCTGCCTCCTTGTGATCTCTCTCTGTCAGGTAGATAAAATGGACTCTTAAAGAAAAAAAAAGTGGACTAGGTGATTGGTTGATAGGAGGAGTTGAAGGGGCATATTACCTACTTCTAACTTTTAAATTTTAAATCATGTGACTATATTAATTATTTAAAACCAAAAAGAAGAATCACAGAAGTAGTAAAATTACATTTAAATATTTTTTGTATTTTTAACAATATCACACTGTACATGATAGAACGTATACTATCTATATTCCATATACTGATGATAAACCAAAATACATCAGTCAGAATGTTGATGGTTTTCCTTTGTAAAGTAAGCTAATTAATGATGCTAAATGCAACAAAAAGTAAAGCAGTAAGAATGAACTGTATTCTTAATATATTGTTTTAAACATATTAATATGAGAAAGAGACCCTTTATAAGTTTCAAGAAACAAATGACTTTTCGAAGTGGGAAAAAACATAAAGTAAATAATTGAGAGTTCATATCATCTATTTGTCCTCTGAACTCTCTCATCCTTATGTTACAGTATTGGCACATAGTCTTGTCTCCAGGATTTAGAATTAAAAGTGTCTCCTTATACAAATATTCACTGTACTAATCATTATGAATTAAAGATTAGATTCATTCTATCATATTTATAAAGAATCAGCAAAGCCCCATGAAGAATATTCAGAATTTTAAATATCCATATAACAAGTCACATAAGTTTGTATTTAGGAAACTTAGAAATGTCTCCAAATTATACATATGGATTTTTAAAGTGTGATGCTTGGAAAATATACAACAGAACTATTCAATATCTCAATGGGGGGTAATATGGGATTAGTACATCCTACAATATAATAAGGCCAAATTATTACTTATGATCTTTCTCCATTTAAATGTCTTCAGTGGCAAAGATCAGTAAAGAAAACTCCCACAGGCAATACAAACTGTCAGAACCCACTCCTGATGTACTGATACAGAAACTCTAGTAGTGCTACTGAGAAATCTGTTTTTGGCATTTTTGCTTTTTCAGAAATCTGTGTTTTTTAAAATGCCCTCCTGGTGACTGTGGATTGAGAGCTATTGTTCTAACTGAATAGTTGGAATAGGAATCAATATTAAATATCACCATCTCAATATTAATTGTTGGTTTCAGATAAAATTTACTTGAAAAATTACTGCCAAAGTTTTAAATATGAAGCATCAATTTAGATTATATACCTACTAAATAGAGTAATCATATATGGCTTACAATATTTCTGTATTTTATATATTTTTATGACAAATTCTTTTATGAAATCACACTAATAGGAAGTGTGAATGAAGACACATTGACCTCTTATGAAAAATATCCAGCAAGCATGCAGGCAATTATACTGATATTTCTGCTACGCCATTTTGATTAGGAAGACACATTCCCCTTAGGTTACCCTATTTTGGATATTTATCCCAACACTTGTGAAGAGTCATCACCATGTAGGTGGCAATGAGGCGTTCAGAAGCCCTGAAACTTTCTAAAACTACCTCAGTGTTTAAATCCCACACAGTTATAGCCTGCATCTATCTTTTCAATAAAAGTAATTTCAATACAGCATCTCTTCTGTTCAAAAGACACAGTTTACCTTTTTTTTTTTTTTACTGTTAACATGCTTTTCACTAAAAAAAGCATTAAAGTTGTTTTTTTTTTAAAGTTTAAATGATGGAGAATAATAAATACCAAGACATTATAGTATGCTATTTAAAATAGGCATAAGCATTTCAAAAATAGCTATTTATGCAATTCCCATTTTTTAAAAGATTTTATTTATTGACAGAGAGAGAGATCACAAGTAGGCAGAGAGGCAGGCAGAGAGAGAGAGAGAAGCAGGCTTCCCGCCAAGCAGAGAGCCCGATGTGGGGCTCAATCCCAGGACCCTGAGATCATGACCTGAGCTGAAGGCAGAGGCTCCAACCCACTGAGCCACCCAGGCGCCCCTCGATTCCCATTTTTGATACTATAGTATGACTGAAGTGTTCTCTCATTTCTATGCCTGTATTTTTATTCTTTTTTTGGGGGGGGAGGGGGGGTTTCCATTATATTTATCCATCCCTTTCTTTTATTCTTCTTGCACTTTACACAGAATGTTGCTCTTCTTCCTATAAGAAATTCCTGATTTCTGGTCCAACCCACTCCCAGATTATGCTAAATCATTTTAAATGACTTCCTTAGTCACAGATGCAATCTTACTACTCTTGGGTTTTTAATGAGTTCCCAGTTATTTACTGAGTAAAGGTAATAATCATACATTTAAATCGGGAAGGGAATTTAAAGATTTTTTTCAGATAAGTCTGCCTCATTTTATTTTTTATTTATTTTTATTTTTTTTTAAGATTATTTATTTGAGAGACAGAGAAAGTGAGAGAGAGCATGAGAGGAGAGAAGGTTAGAGGAAGAAGCAGACTCCCTGTGGAGGTGGGAGCCCGATGTGGGACTCGATCCCGGAACTCAAGGATCATGACCTGAGCAGAAGGCAGTTGCTCAACCAACTCAGCCACCCAGGCGCCGTGCCTCATTTTATCTAAAACTGAACACCTACCTCGTTTACAAAATTCCTGAGGGCAGCTCAACAAGTTAGCACTGACAGCCAGTATCTCAGGGCTTAGTCCACTACTCTCGCCATGAAATAGCATCTTAAATTTGAAGTCAAGAAATTTCTTTAATTTCTTCAACAAAGGTGCCAGAGGGAAAGGTATTTTCTGGGAAAATACTGGGAAAACCAGATAGCCAAATGCAGAAGAAAGAAACTGGATCCTTATATCATATACATAAATCAATTCAAAATGAAATAAAGACATAAATGTACAACCTTGACCTACAGAACTCCTTGAAGAAACATAGAGGAAAATCTTCATGACATTGACCATGGCAATGATTTCTCAGATACAATACAAGTGGGACTGCATCAAATTAGAAAGAATCCAAAAAGCAAAGTAAATCAACAGAGAGAAAAGGCAACCTACAGAATAGGAGAAAATCTTTACAAACCATGTATCTGAAAAGGGATTAATTACCATAATACAGAAAGAAATCCTACAACAACATAGAAAAACAAAGTAATAATCTAGTTTTAGAAAATGGGTGTAGGACTTGAATAGAAATGTCCCCCAAATCATGCCAGTGCTCAACGCATCTGGGTGGCTCAGTCCTCTGAGCTGCCATCTCTTGGTATCAGCTCAGGTCATAATCTTGGGGTCCTGGGACTGAGCCCTGTGTGGGGTTCCATACTCAGTGTGGAGTCTGCTTGAGATTTTCTCCCTCTGACTCTGCCCCTGCCCCTCCCTCAGCTCTATCTCTAAATAAATAAGCCATATAAAGAAGGAAATCCTGTTACATGGTACAACATGAACCTTGAGGACATTATGCTAAACCCAGTCACAGAGGACAAATATCACATGAGGCCGATTATTATAAGGTATGTAGTCAAACACCACAATACTAGGAGCTGGGAGAAGGGGGAAATGGGAATTGTTATTTAATGGATATAAAGTTTCAGCCAAAGAAGATGAAAATGTTGTAGTTATCTGCTATAAATCACTGTGCTTACAGTGAAGAATACTATATAAAGTTTTTGAGTATAAATCTCATGTTATGTTTGGTTCTTATAATAAATTAACGTGAAAAATATTTACAGGAACTAGAACCTAGTAATAGCCTTACTACTAAAGATGTGTGTATGCCACATCTTCTACCTTAACATTTTGTTTAGTACAATTTCAGCCTCTACAGTAATAGCTCTTTTACCAGAAAAGGATTTAAGCCATTTCCTCACAAATCCCAAACATGTATTCTCTCTAGTTCACTGACACTTCAGTGAAGATGGCAAATAGCACTTCAAGAAATCAGGCAGCCATGGGGGTGGTGACACAATTTAAAGTGATACTCGTTGGCCACCATCATAAATACCATTAAAGAACACAATTTCACCTTAAAACCAAGTGTGTGTAACTGCAGATGTAGAAGAGGTTTAATATAAGTGTTGATCTTTCTTTCTTTTGATGGACTCTTCAACTTAAGATAGTACCAGTGGCTACCTTCTCTTTTTCCTATCTAAAAAACCTGGCATGACCAGATGCTCACTCCAGAAGAGTGCTCATTTTCAAATAAAAACTGAAACTCAAATATCACAATACCCTTGAAGAGAATTCTATGTACTGTGAATAGTTTTAATAGTAAAACTAGCACGAATTCAGTGAATATAGGGAAAACATAAAGTACTAATTTTTTTTATGTTAACCTTCCTATTCTTCCCTCTTGCTGCAGTACTGTATTTGGCATAAAAGAGGTGATAAAATTGCCAAAACAAAACATACAGAAATCCATTTGAAATATAAAAGAACAAAATCGAGAAAAAGCAGGAGAGACAGCACCATACAGAAGAAGGAAATTAATAGCATGTTTGAAGGTGCGTGCCTTTTCAATATTTTTCTTAGAATATGCTTAAGTTCATTTGGGGAGACAATGTGGCACAGAAAAGGAATGTGCACTGTGGAATCTTGCCACTTGCCTCAAGGCCTTTGAGAATTCAATCTAATTTTTATACCTTCAGTTTTGGTAGCCACACAATCGGGACATTAGCAGTTAACTTATCAAATTGTAAGGATTAGGGATTTTATGTGTTGGCACATCTGGTGATATGCACTTGTCTGAAATGTACTAAATTGGGAATGTATAATTTTTCACTCAATCACAGCTAATAGTATGATCATAATTATTATGATTTATTATTTGTATGAAGAAACCTTTGCCCATAAACATTCTTTCTTGCCTTCAATCTCCACAATGCTCCCTAACTCTGACAAAAGATGCTTCTTTTTTGAGAACCTGATTCCTCCTCACATTTAAAGACAAGTAGTTTGTTCTGCTGACTCTTCTATGACCCAACCTTTTCAAGTCTTGGCGTGTAGCCATACATGCTGTATTTAAGTAATCCTGCTTAATTCTAATGTTGTCCACCATGTCTTTCCCTTCTCAACTCCCAAGGACTGAATAAAGTTTTGTGGGGCTTGAAGTTTATAGTTTCAGTGGTCTCATTTAATAAGAGTATATAAAATTCTACATACAAAAATAAAGAGAATGTTTACTTATAATGTGAAAGGCATTCATAACAAACTTGAAAAAGCTGACACGCATCTCAAAAAACAAAACCCAGAAAAAATACTTTCACAAATTTACCACTTGAAACTTTCTATAGCACTTTTTCCAACAAGTTTCTCTGTAAATTGTGATCCTCTTTTAATAGGACAATGACTTTGTATCCTTTTCTACAGACAACAACATGAGGACTGAGTCATCCGGGATGATGAATGATTTCTGTATAGTATAAAAAAAATTTAAGACTCCTACTGGTAATATTATTTTAAGTTTAACATTTTTGTCATATTCGAGAAACTACTCTTACATGAACTGTACAATTTCAGTATGTTTCAAATTTTCTTGTTCCGTAAGTGACCCTAAGTACTTTCAATTGATGGTACTCATTAACCAATCTGCTGGCAGTACTTACCGTGGTGGCTTAAATCCTATGCTACCTTTGTTGATATTAGCATTTTCACTCTAATTGGCAAGAATTTAATTATATTTCAATATAATTCATATAACATACTCCCTTTTCATTAATTGGCTCATCAGACAAATATGAGAGCATGCTCATCATTTCTGATAGAAATTGATCTCTTCCTGTTGTTTTTATTACTTTTTGCTATAATGTGTTATTTTTTAATAATAAAACTATTTCTAATGAGCTCATGGATCATTATTATTTTCATTTAATTTTCCACTTGACCTTTACTTGAATTCTATTTCTTTAATAAAAGCATTAAGATGCAAAGGAAGAGACACTTCATGTACTCCAAATCAGGAACCTGTTGTTCTACCCTTGCTTTATCAAGAAACTCCAAAATATGTCTTTTCAAATTACAAATAAAATGACATATTCCCAGGTCTACTAGGTTTTAGCCACATCACCAACATATGCATTATTCTCCAACATGAATAGAAGTATGATACAGGAGAATTCATAATGAAAAGAAATAGTCATGTTAATAAGTTATTTTAATATCTTACATTTGCATTGTTTATAATCACATATGAGGAAAGAAACATTTTGCTAAGGCCTTCTTCCAGCCCTCAATGCTCAAACTTGATTAGTTAGCTTCAGATTAAATTTGTGTCAATTACCTTCATTTTTACAACTTTAAATTTAGCCATATAAACTTTTTTTTGTGTGTCAGACAATTATACTACTCCCAGAAGTTAAAATTGTTTATTTTTATTTTTTCATTTTTTAAAAATTTGAGCATAAGGAACAGTTATATTAGTTTCAAGTATATAATACAGTGATTCAACAATTGTATACATTACTCAGTGCTCATCACCATAAGTATATTATTCTTAATCCTCTTCACCTGTTTCACCCATCCTCCCACCTACTTTCCCCCAGGAAACCATGAGCTTGTTCTCTATATTTAAAAGTCTTGGGTTTTTTTTTTTTTTTTTTGCTTGCTTTTCCTTTGCTCGTTTGTTTCATTTATTTAATTCCACATGAGTGAAATTACATATTTGTTGTACTCTGACTGACTGACTTCCCTTCTAGCATTAGATGCTAGACGGTTCATCCATGTTATTGCATATGTCAAGGTTTTATTCTTTTTCATGGCTGAGTAACAGTCCATTGTATGTAAGTACACCACATTCTTGTTATACACTGATTTATTGATGGACATTTGCGTTGCTTCCATAGCTTTGTTATTTTAAATAATGCTGCAATAAACATAGGGGTGCATTTTTTTTGAGTTAGTGTTTTCATTTTCTTTGTGTAAATACTCAATAGTGGAATTATTGGATCATATGGTAATTGAATTTCCAATTTTTTTAGGAACATCCCTACCTTACTGCTTTCCAAGTGGCTGCACCAGTTTGTATTCCCATCAGCAGTGCAGCATCTATATTCATAAGAGATACTGGCCTGTAGTTCTCTTTTGTTTGTTGTGTTCCACATCCTTGCCAACACTTGTAATTTCTTGTGTTGTTGATTTCAGCCATTCTGACAAGCATGAAGTGATATCTCATTGTGGTCATGATTTGCATTTCCATGATGATCAGTGATACTGAGCATCTTTTCATGTGTCTGCTGGCCATCTGTATGTCTTCTTTAGAGAAATGTCTGTTTATGTCTTCTGCTCATTTCTAATCAGATTGTTTTATTTGGTGCTGAGTTGTATAAGTTCTTGATATATTTTGAATACTAATCCTTTACTGGATATATAATTTCTAAATATCTTCTGCCATTCAGTAGGTTATCTTTTTGTTTTGTTGATGGTTTCCTTCATTGTGCAAACACTTTTTATTTTGGTGTGTTCAAATAGTTTAATTTCATTTTTGTTTCCCTTGCCTCAGGAGACATATCTAGAAAAACGGTGTTACTTAAACTTAGGCATATATCTTATATCCCAGGATAAAATTCTGTTTTACAAATTTAAGTCTTCTCTTTGTCTTTTCCTTCACAGCCATGTTTTCTCAACAATAGTCTCCTCAAGCTGATTATAATCTGCATTCCGATCCTGATGCTATAAACTAAATATTGTTTTAACAAAGATTTTCTACTTAGAAAATACAGTGTACTATTTTCCCTCTCAAACAATGTGACAACACTGTGGCATTTACTCTTTAATTGGTTATTCTTTTCTTAAAACTCTATCTTTTTTTTCTTTCTTTACTCCCCTGCTGCCTAATTCATTGCTCTTCTGTTTTTTTTTTTTCCCTTGGTTCTCTTTACTGACATTTCTTCCTCTACTTTTCTTTAAATACAAATCTCCCTCGTCTCTCTTTGTCCTTGATCTTCTCCTTTTCTCACTCAAAATTTTCTCCCTAGATTTCATGCACTCATTTTAACCACCACCTATTTTTTGAGAAATCCTCCAATTATACTTCTAGTCAAAACTACTTGCTTTAGCCCATATGGCCTCAGGTTATTAAAAACTCAGAATATCGGGGCGCCTGGGTGGCTCAGTTGGTTGGGCAACTGCCTTGGGCTCAGGTCATGATCCTGGAGACTAGGGATCGAGTCCTGCATCGGACTCCAGGCTCCACAGGGAGTCTGCTTCTCCCTCTGACCCTCTCTCCCCTCCCCTCTCATGCTCTCTCACTTTCTCTCTCTCAAATAAATAAATAAATAAATCTTTAAAAAAACATAACTCAGAATATCCCCAAATGAATTAATCTCTTCTAAATTGCTTCTTCCTTGTATATTTTGTATCGCAGTGAACATCACTGGAATAGTTATGTTTCAATATGGAAATCATTTTGTCTTATCCTTTTCCTCCAGCCATCTTTATTTTTGGGGATCCCCAAATATAGGGTTCTCTATTCAGAAGCATAAATATCCTTTTCTCTTGCTCAGCTGCAAAGGGAGTATGTTTAAGAATTTATAGTGGGATCCATTTCTTTCTTCTTATGTGGATTAACTTTCACTTTTACGTGTTGGGTGAAATAAAAAATTTCAACCAAAATCACAGTAATATCTTTAAACAAAAGATATTATTTGTTGTTAAAACAACACTAGCTTCTTTTTGGGTAGATTCAGCTCTGAACTGTTAGTCATAGGCTTCTCCCAAATACTCTCTGATCCATTATTGCTGCCATTATCTTAGTCCTTGCATGAAATTTCTGAGAAGAGCCAGGAAATTAATCAAAGGTCAGCACCCTCCTGGTAGCACTCAGAGATCAAGTTATGCTTGGTTGTTTATTTACCCAATTTCCTCCAGGCTGTCACAGATCTGGGGGTGGGTGCTCACACAGGGAGGCAGCTACCCTTAGTACCATATCTGAGGACAATCTGTCTCTATTTAACTACTACTAGCTGGAGTTTAGGCCATGTGAGAGTTTGGGTTGTTGCAGATATAGCTATCCTAGCACTTAAAAAAAGAAGGTGATGAGAATATAAGCCTTATTGAGAAATGTATGCTTCCAGAAACAATAAATTACTGTCCCTTAATATCTCTAAAATAACTTCCTAATATTATTCATGTTTCAAACCAGGGTCATAGATACCAAAGCAAAGGGCAGGATGGATTTGCCATATTGATAATTCAAAATGAAAAATGTCAGAACTGTGTGTGTGTGTGTATGTGTATGTCAGAGTATACATGTGTCTGTTTAAGAGTGTGTGTGTGTGTGTGTGTGTGTGTGTGTGTGTGTATGAGAGTAGAAGTAGGAGGGGGATAAATGTGGGAGAGATAGAAAGAAAAAGTAGAAGAAACAGTAATAAAGAGAACAAAAAAGAAAAAATACTGCAGACTGCTTTTCTGGTAACACCGTATCATTAAAAACTGCAACCATTTGCAACTCTTCGAAATCTACCTCTAAACATCTCTCTTTTTGAAACCATCTGCCACTGCCTTGAGGCTTCCATCATTATTTTGCCTTGATTGTTCGAAAAATCTACTACCAGACATCCTTGCATTGAGTTTTCTCTCTCATCTAAATCAATCTATAACTTTGCAATAAGATTGACTTTTTAAAACACAAATGTATTTACATATTCCTTACCTTTAAAAATTCTTCAGTCTAGTTCTATCAACTTAAAAATAAAAAATCCTAAAACTCTGAGGTCCTACCCCTTACATGGGCTTCAATTAACGAAGACCATATGAGGTGGGTGGGTAAAGATACCATAAGGATTTATGAGTGCTTGTATTACTTAGCGACACATATACAAGTGTTACAATATAAGTGTTAGGAAAACATAAAAATATGTTTGGTTAGTTTCTTAATATTTTAGACAAGAATCAGAATAAAAGTTATTTAATTTTCCACTTGCAGAAGATATTTTACCTGTACAGTTTAAGGCAGGAAATGAGCAAAATGAAATTAGACAAACTGAGAAAAAATGAAACAAAAAATGAGCAAAAATAAATAGGAAATGAGAAAAAATGAAATACAGTACATGAAAAAGGTAAGAGCAGAAATAAATTTAACAAAAGAAAATTAACAACTCATTATATATGGCTATTACACAACTGTGGTTCTATAACATTTTAATGATACTTTAAGAACTATAGCCTTATTTTATCCATAAACATAGAAGTCATATCTCATTTAAGCAAACCCAAATAATAATATTTAAGACACAAAATTTTAACTGAAGTTTTTCTCAGGAATGCACTGTAAAATCTATAAACTATAGAAGTTTCAACAGTGGGAAGTTTATAAATATAATTTCCATATTAGATTTTAAAGGAGAAATATTACTATTTCAATAAAATTATCATAATTATTTGAGTCAAGGAGAACCTACTGAATTTGACAGTTCTATACCTAAAGTCTAAAACAAGAATCATTTTTACTGGACAAACTTGAGTTACATTCTCTTTAAAATCAGGAACAAGGATGATACTTGCCATATTTTTCAACATAGTACTTATGTCCCTGACCACTGATGTAAGACAAGAAAAAGAAGAAAAAAAAAGAAACCTGAGGATTAGAATCTAGGAATCTGAGTTTTGTATACATTACACTAATCTACATGGAAAACTCCAAGCACAGACAATCTACTTTATATGCTTCCTGGCCCAAGATCATTCTGTATAGCAAGAGTTGTAGGTGAAAAAGTGGAGGTCACCTACTCCAGTGGAAACTGGAGGCTAGCCACATGACAAAAAATTTCCTACAGCACAGAGAATCAAAATGATATTTGTTAATATTTGCTAGCTACCATAGTCACTCAAAATAGCTCTTTCAACTCATGATGCTAAGGGAGATTAGAACTACCACTTGGCCACTGAACCTACTGGAACAGCAATTCTGCAAGGCAGTACTGTGTATATATGATTGCAATCAGTAACTCACACACCAGGGCCTCCTACTTTTTTTAGCCTGATTCCATGGATTTTGTTTAATAAAATCTCAATTTGTTATTATATTTTTGATGGCTTTCCAGAAATTTTATGTGACTGACTTTGCTAACTGTTACAAGCTTAAAAGATGCCTGTACAAGGGAGAATGTTCTCTAAAGTCTTCTTGCCCACTGTTCCAAAAGTTTTACCAAGCCACTACTAAGTGTGACTGCATAAGCTTCCTCAAGTAGGGTCACCTAGGTAAGCTTAGTCAGTCCATGGAACAATTAGAGATAATAATAAAATGCTGTTTTCAGAAATTAATTTTGGGGTAGTTTATTTTTTTAAAAGTCATAATCAACATATAACATTATATTAGTTTCAGGTGTACAATATAATGATTTAATTGTATACATTTTGAAATAATCGTAATACCATCCACCACCATGCAGTTACATTTTTTTATCAGAAAATTGAAGATTACTCTCTTGACAAATTTTAAATATGCACTACAGTAATCACCATGTCATATATTACAACACCATGTCTTATTTTACAAATCGAAGTGTATACTTTTTTTTTTTTTTTTGACATGGGGCTTGAAATCATGACTCTGAGCCCAAATCGAGGGTTGGATGCTTAACTAACTAAGCCACTGAGGCACCCCAGAAGTTTATACCTCTTGACACCCTTCACTTATTTCTCCCATCCTCCCAACCACCTTCCCCTCTGTCAATCACCATTCTGGTCTCTGTATCCATGAGTTTTATTTGTTCATTTGTTTTGTTTTGTTTTAGTGTACCACATATAAATGAAATCATAGTATTGGTTTTTCTATTCTCTGACTTATTTCACTTAGCATAGTTACCCTCAAGGTCCATCTGTGTTGCCACAAATGACTAGGGTTCATTATTTCTTTATGGCTGCATAGTATTCCATTTATTTTCATACACACACACACACACACACACTATATTAATCCATTCATCCACTGATGGATGCCAAACATGTTTCCCTATCTTGGACATTGTTAAAAAAAAAGCTATGCAAAGAACATGGGGGTGTATATATCATTTCTAATTAGTGTTTTCATTTTATTTGCACTAACACTTTTTATCTCTTATGTTTTTGAAAGTAGAGATTCATTGTGGTTTTGATTTGCATTTCCCTGAAGATTAGTCCTGTTCAGCATCTTTTCATGTGCTTGTTGGCCAACTAGAAGTCTTTCTGGAAGAATGTTTATTCAGTTCCTCTGCCCATTTTTAAATTGGATCATTTGGGGTTTTTTGCTATTGAGTTGTAGGAGTTAATTACATATTCTGAGTATTAAACCCTTATTGAATATATAATTTGCAAATATTTTCTCCCATTCAGCAGGTTGTTTTTCCATTTTGTTCATGCTTTCCTTTGCTGTGCAGTTTTTAGTTTAATGTAATTTTTCAGTATTTCTTTTGTTTCCTTTGCTTTTGGAGTTGAAAATATCAGCATCAAGACTAAGGTCAAGAAGCTTCTCTCACTGCTATGTTTTCTTCTCTGAGCTTTATGATTTCAGGTGGAATATTCAAATCTAAGTCATTCTGAGTTGATTTTTGTGTACAGTATAAGATAGTAGTCTAGTTTCAATCTTTTGCATGCCACTGTCTAGTTTCACAGAAACTTTTTACTGAAGAGAGTGCCCTATTCTCATTGTATATTATTGCCTCCTTTGTTATAAGTTAACTGATGATATATGTGTGGGTTTATCAGTGGGATCTCTCTTCCATTAATCTGTGTTTTATGCCAATTCTGTATTATTTTGATTACTATGCTTTGTAACATAGTTTGGAGTCACAGGATGTTATCCCTTGAACTTTGGTCTTTCTCAAGACTTTTGGCTAGTTTTTTTTGTTATTTGTTTTGTTTGTTTGTTTTTTGTGGTTCCATACAGTTTTAGGATTGCTTGTTCTTATTCTATGAACTATGTCATTAAAATTTTGATAGAGACCACATTTAACCTGCAGAATGCTTTGGATATTATAGAAATTTCAACAATATTAATTCTTCTAATTCACGAGCACAGACTAAATTTCTTGTGTCTTATTTTTTTTTTAATCAATGTCTTAAAATTTGAAGAATACAGGTCTTTCACCTACTTGGTTAAATTTACTTCTAGGTATTTTATTTTTTTTGACACAGCTGTAAACTAGATGGTTTTCTTCACTTCTTACTCTGATAATTCATTATCAGTGTCTGTAAATACAACAGATTTTTGTAAACTTTGTACCCTGCATCTTTATTCAATTTTTTCTTAATTATAATAGCTCTTTGATGGAATCTTTAAGGTTTTCTATATAAAATCATGTCACCTGCCAATAGTGACAAATTTACTTCATCCTTTCCAATTTGGATGTCTTTTATTTCCTTTTCTTGCCTAATTGCTCTAAGACTTCCAATACTAAGTTTAATAAAGTGGGAGTGGGAATGAGAGTGGGAATCCTTGTCTATTCCTGATCTTAGAGGTAAAGCTTTCAGCTTGTCATCATGAGGTATGTTATTAGCTGTGGGCTTGTCATACATAGCCTTTATTATGTTGAGGTAAATTCTTTCTCTACATTTATTGACATATGTTTTTATCATAAACAGACATTGAATTTTTTCAAATGCTTTTCTTACATCTTCTAGGATAATCGTATAATTTTTATCCTTCATTTGGTTAATGTGGCATATCATGTTGAGTTGTGGATGTTGAACTATACTTGCATCCCTAGAATAAATCCCACATGATCATGATATATAATCCTCTTAAGGAATTGTTAAATTTGGTTTATTAGTATATTGTTGAGGATTTTTTAAAGATTTTATTTGTTTTAGAGAGAGAAAATGAGCAGGGAAGAACAGAAGGAGAGGGAAAAACAGACTCCACACTGAGCACAGAGCCCAATGTGGGGCTCTATCTCAGGACCTTGAGATCATGACCTGAGCTGAAATTGAGAGCCAGACACACAAACAACTCAGCCACCCAGGAGCCCCATATTGAGGAATTTTTTATCTATGTTAATCAGTGATAATGACCAATACTTTTCTTTTGTGTGTGTGATATCATTGTCTGCTTTCGGTATCAGGGTGCTTCTGGCCTCATTAAGTGAGTTTGGAAGCATTCCTTCTCTTCAATTTTTTGGTAGAGTGTGAGAAGGACAGATATTAAATTGTTTTTGAATGTTTGGTAGAATTCACCAGTAAGTCTTTTGGTTCTTGATTTTTATTTGTTGGGAGATTTTTGATTACTGATTCAATCTCCTAGGTAATTAAGTTTTCTCTTTCTTCAAAAAAAAAAAAAAAGATTTTCTATTTCTTCATGATTCAGTCTTAGAAGATTGTATGTTCCTAGGAATTTATTCATTTCTTCTGGGATTTCCAATTTATTGCCATATAGTTGTTCATAGTAGTCTCTTATGATCCCTTGTATTTCTGTGGTATCAAATGTAATTTTTCTTTCATTTCTGATTTTATTTGGGCATTCTTAGTGACTGTAGCTAAAGGTCTGTCCATTTTGTTTATCCTTGCAAAGAACTAGCTCTTACTTTTAGTGATCTTTAATCTTTTTAGTCTTTATGTCATTTATTTCACTTATTTATTCAATTTGATCTTTTTTAAAAATTTCCTTCCTTCTACTAACTTTAAGCTTTGCTGATTCTTTTCTCACTAATTACTTTAGGTGTAAAGTTAGACTGTTTATTTGAGATTTCTTTTGTTTCTTGAGGTATGCCTGTATTGCTATGATTTCCCTCTTAGAACTGCTTTTACTGCATCTCATGAATTTTAGTTTGTTGTAGTTCCATTTTCATTTGCCTCACATTATTTTTTTGTGTACTCCTTTCATTGCTTAATTGACCAATTGGTTGTTGAGCACAGTTTCTTTAAACTTTACTTATTTGTGATTCTTCCATTTTTCTTCTTGTAATTGATTTCTAGTTACACATCACTGTAATTTGAAAAGATGCTTGCCATTTTCCCATCTTCTTAAATTTATTGATACTTGTCTTGTGGCCTAACTTCTGATCTATACTGGAGAATGTTCCATGTGCATTTGGGAAGAAGGTGTCTTCTGTTTTTGGATGGAATGTTCTGTATATATCTATTAAGTCCATCTAGTCTAATGTGTTGTTTAAAGCCAAAGTTTCATTATTGATTTTCTGTCTGAATGATCTCTCCATTGATGTAAGCGGGGTATTAAAATACCCTACTATTATTGTACTACTGTCAATTTCTCCCTTTAGGTCTGTAAATATTAGCTTTACATAGGTGTTCTTACATTGGGAGCATAAGTATTTACAAATGTTATATATTTTCTTGTTGGACTGACCCTTCCAGCATTTTATAATGTTCTTCTTTGTCCTTTATTATAGTCTTTGTGTTTTTATTTTTTTGTATTTTGTATTTATTTTTATTATGTTATGTTAGACACCATACAGTACATCATTAGTTTTTGATGTAGTGTTCCATCGTTCATTGTTTGCACATAATACCCAGTGCTCCATGCAATCCATGCCTTCCTTAATGCCCATTACCAGGCTCATCCATGCCCCCAACCCCTCCCTTCTAAAATCCTCAGTTTGTTTTCCAGATACCATAGTCTCTCATGGTTCATCTCCCACTACCCCCCTCCTTCATTTTTCCCTCCTTCTCCTAATGTCGTCCATGCTATTACTTATGTTCCTCAAATAAGTGAAACCATATGATAATTGACTTTCTCTGCTTATTTCACTTAGCATAATCTCCTCCAGTCCCATCAATGTTGACACAAATGTTGAGTATTCATCCTTTCTGATGGCTGAGTGATATTCCATTGTATATATAGACCACACCTTTTTTATCCATTCGTCTGTTTAAGGGCATCTTGTCTCAATATGAGACAGGAATCCATCAAAATCTTAGAGGAAAACCTAGGCAGTACCCTCTTCGACATTGGCCACATCAACTTCTTTCAAGACATGTCTCCAAAGATAAGGCAGACAAAAGCAAAAATTAACTTTTGGGACTTCATCAAGATAGAAAGCTTCCACACAGCAAAGGAAATAATCAAGAAAACAAGGAAGCAACCCACAGAGTGGGAGAAGATATGTTCAAATGACACTACAGACAAAGGGCTAATATCCAAGTTCTATAAAGAATTTCTCAAACTCAACACCCAAAAAACAAATAATCAAGTTAAAAAATGGGCAGAAGGCATGAACAGATACTTCTCCAAAGAAGACATACAAATGGCTAAGAGACACATGAAAAGATGTTCATCATCATTAGCCATCAGGGAAATTCAAATCAAAACTACATTGAGATAACACCTTATACCAGTTAGAATGGCAAAAATTGACAAGGCAAGAAACAACAAATGTCAAAGATATTGTGGAAAAAGGGGAACCCTTTTACACTGTTGGTGGGAATGCAAGTTGGTGCAGACACTTTGGAATACAGTCTTTTTTTAAAGTTTATTTTGTCTGATATATGAATAGCTGCTTCAGCTATACCAACAAAATAATTATTTTGCATGTATATTTTTAGAATAGCTATGTTCACATATTCTTGAAAATTATACATCATAACTACATTTTCCATCCTTTTAGAATAAAGAAAGTCAAGCCAAAATATATTTATAATTTTGTTTTAAACAAGAAATGCTGGATTGCCTATGAAATAAATCATATGAAGTATCAGGATTCTTCAGAATAGTAATCATTCTTTATTCTCGATCTTTTTTCATCCATTACAACAAAGGGCATGATGACAGTACCCTTCCTCAAAAAAAAGGGGGGGGGAGGGGAGTCCTTCCCGGCAGTAGTCTCATGTATTCCTTCTCCCTTACTCTGTAGTTTCCAAGGCTTATAAACAGAATTTTGTATATGTACTTGCCCACCACTTTAAAGGGGGAACACAGAGATTTTAACTGCCTATTAAATGTGAATGAAATTCACCCTGGCAGAAAATAACTACTGTATTTAACTTTAATAACAACCTTTCTCAACACTCACATTCCTGCAGATCTCAATTTAAATTGGGTAGTATACAATCAAAATACTCTTTATTAATTAAACAATACTTTCTGAAAGTATTTAAAATTCTATGCATATATTTTTTTTTCTATGCATATATTTTTGACAAGGAATTTCTGATGTGCAGAGTTTATTTTTGCCCTGACATTACATTTCTCCTTTGAAGTAAATCAAGAGCTGGCAGCTGTGCTGATAGCAAGTTTGTTAGCAAGTCAGACAGTGAGATAGCTACTGTTTTTAAGAGTGGAGATTTTAGATCATTATTTGGAGTACAGTTTCCAGTTTACTATATCTTGTTTCTTTAGCTATGCAGCTTTACTAATGGGAAAAGAAGTGCTTTGGGATACCTCTGGCAAGTTAGCTATATCTACACATGGGTAAATAGTGGAACTATAAGTATGGATAAAATATAATCAAATTATGTGACTCAAGAGATGCCAAAATATCATTGTGAATTACCTCAGAATACAAGTTTTTGAATTTCTCTCAGAATACCACTATGAGGGGTTTATTCAAAATAAGAAAGAAAAACATAATTCAATGGCTATTAACATTAGAAAAACTGGGCAGTGAAATAAAATATTATGTATATACTCATAGCAATCTACAGCCCCCTCATTTTCCAGTTCTGTGCTTTTTCACACTCAGTTGCTATGCTTTAAGGATGTCTATACACGTAAAAGTCAATGTTAAACTTAAAAAGGAAAACTGGAATGTTAGATGCCCCTCATAGGATGACTTATTATAGTTTTTTAATGTCAACCTCGACTGAAGGAAATATATCACTGCATTAGGGAAAAATTCTCAACTTTTTTGCACAACACCTGTCAGGCGGTTGTCTTTAAAACTCAAATTTCAAGTATAAAAACAAATCAGAAATCTTACCAAATCTGTGAGGTAAGCCTATAACACATATCATCCCAGAAATCCACTAAAAGCAGGACAAGACCCTGAGAATATTTTCTTAAAATATTTAACCGAATGTGAATTTTGTTACTAGTTTTGTAACTCCAGAGTATCAGTTATTCTTTCAAAGTAGATATAAAGTTCAAAGAAAACAGTTATTTTTAAGTTAAAAGATATTAAAAACAGACCACAATGCTGACATATAAAATCATGTGATACTTTCTAAAAGTCATAACAAAAAATCCCTAAGAACTAAACAACTTATTAGAACATATGTACTCTCTTCCTCCTCAGATAGAATTTGTCATTTTGGAAGTTTATATCCTGAAATCCAGACTATGCTCAGGAAGAAATACATAGGTACCTGGAAGGAAACATGTGAATTCATAGGAAAATATTTTTCCCCATATCAGGGATCCCAAAAGGGTACAATTACTAAATACAAGTATTCAGACAATGATACTTGATTACTTGATTTTTTTAGTAACTGAAGAATTAAAAACTAGATATGTAAAAAGTTGATCAAGTCTTTATGCCTAATAGTTACACATAGTAAACAGGAAAACAGAAAGCCAGTCTATGGACTGAGTTACTAAAAAACATAAAAGATAAAGTAAGAGTTGATAGGGTAATTTAAATCATTGTTACATATCCACATATGTACCACCATTGATGTATAATAAATTGAGAAAATGATTTAAAAAAAAACAACAGAGGGGAGGTGGGTAGAGGAATGGGTGAAATAGGTGACGGGGATTAAGGAGGGCACTTGTTGTGATGAGCACTGGCTGTGGTATGGAAGTGCTGAATCACTATACTGTACACCTGAAATTAGTATTATGCTAGACGTTAACTAACTGGAATTTACTTTTATAAATTTTTTTAAGAATATTCTATTTAATTGACAGAGAGAGACACAGCAAGAGAGGGAACACAAGCAGGGTAGAGGGCAGAGGGAAAAGCAGGCTTCCTGCTGAGCAGGGAGCCCGATGCTGGGCTCCATCCCAGGACCCTGGGATCACGACCGGAGCCAAAGGCAGCAGATTCTTACTGACTGAGCCACCCAGGCGCTCCTTAACTAACTGGAATTTAAATAAAAACTTTTAAAAAACCACACAACTTCAGCAGAATTTCATTTGTGTTTTGTGCTTACGTTGTGATAGGTCTTTGAAGTACTAAAGAGAGTATGCCTGGGCCAGGGGAAACAACTACAAAAAAAGATAGAGCATTGACAAATTTCAACTCCTTTTGTCTAAAATATTTTTTAACAATAACTTCTCCCTGAAATTCGCTTTCTCAATACTAATGGCACCAAACTTGCACCCATTAAAGCTAGATTTGAAGTGGAAAAGACAAAAATCAATCAGTCAAAGATTACTGAAGAACATGAATGATTAATTCATGAATGATACAGTCAGTGTAATATATAGTTAAGTGCTTGTTTCTCCAATGTGGATCAAAATTATACCAAAAATAGTTTCAGTAATGGAATTCCAGAAATAGTGAATAACTGTCACAGAAGCAAAAGAAATGCTTCATATTTTAAGACAAATATTTTGAAAAAAACTGTTTCCAACACTTCAGCTGGATTGGCTTAGTAAATGGTCAATGACTTATTACTTTAATTTCATATGTATAATGGGAACAATGAAAATTAGTATAATTGTTGTTATTATTATCATTATGCACTCTGAAAAAGTACCAGCAATCTAGGGGCTTTTGAGAAAGTTTATGTTTTACCCCTGTCAGTACAACTGAACTTGTTACTATATTTCCATCTGTTTCTAAATGCTACTCCTATCAACTACAGGAACCTGTTTTCTTAGTGGTTCATTGTAGTCCACTCTGGATATAGCTCTTCTTCCCTCACTCCAATATGCTAACAAATGTCAAACAGATCACACAATTTCATGTTCATTTTAATATGTCAGGGTAATTTCAACAGAAAATAAAACATCAGATGCTATGAAGTCAGTCATTTCTGCTTAAATAATCCCATACTTAGTGTCTCTAGGTCGGTACATAAACTACATGAAATTCTTGAGGATATTTTCAGCATACCTACTGCCTCTCTATTCCTAGTTTTCTTTGATCTAACTCTCTCGAGCTTACTGTGAATACTTAAAAACCTTCCAACTTTTATCAAAGTATTTAGCTATCTCTTTCTCTTACTTTTACAGACTTAGGCTCTACTCTAAACATAGATATAAGTGTGGGGTCAGCCTTTGTACATGGAAAAGACCATTCCAGCTCAACAAGTTATCGTCTTAACCAAAAGAACATCACCCATAAGATTTATTGTACCAATACCACCAAAATATTAGCTTGGGGTTATTTTCTTCTTTTTAACTTGTTCTGTTACAAATATATGAATTAACTAATGCATTTCTTTATTCATATTGCCCTCCTTGGTTTAAACAATTTGATAGTTGCAGGCAACATAAAAATCCCTGAATTTTACTTCATACATTCTTGTCAGAAAAAAATTACAATAAAACAGATCCAAAAATGCAACCGGATGAGTGCCGTTAGGGAAATATAAAGTGTCAGGGCGCCTGGGTGGCTCAGTTGGTTGGGCGACTGCCTTAGACTCGGGACATGATCTCGGAGTCCCGGGATCCAGTCCCACATTGGGCTCCCGGCTCTGCAGGGAGTCTGTTTCTCCCTCTGACCTTCTCCCGTCTCATGCTCTCTCATTCCTCTCTCTCTCTCTCTAATAAATAAATAAAATCTTAAAAAAAAAGAAGTATAAAGTGCCTATCCTGTCCTGGAATATAGAGCTTAATTTTCTAGGAATCAAAGACTTACACTCTTGGCCAAGATGGAGGAAGAGGAAGTAAATTGATTCTACGCTTTGAAACAACTAAAATTGAACATCATATACAAAATTATGATTTAAAGGTGTTAGATATCAGACAACAAAAATCAGTGACCCCTAAGAACAGGGAAATTGCAACATGAGCCCTATGATTTGACCCAGTTTCCAGGCTGTGGTACAAGGTTGCAGACTTCAAGTAGCAACAGGAAATCTTGCAAACATGAGGAAATGGAACTATGATTCTGGAGAGGTCAATCTGACTACAACTGGCAGGGCATAGCACTAGAAAGGAGAGTCTTCACAAAGAGAAAGCTCTGGAGATAAGCAGAGTGTTCTTAGAATGCTCAGCTGAGTATTGATCAGTATCTACAATTAAGAAAAATAATAAAGGCATGGGAGAGAACAACCCAAAAGGATTTGAGGAAATAATAACCAAAACTAACACAGGGCTTTAACAGTTCATGTTCCTGCTGGACCAAATAGGAAACTTCATAAATCATGGAGGATCAAGCAGAGTACTCAGTAGGATTTTGCATTAGTAGAGAAGCAAATTTTCTTTTGATAGGGTGCCTGGGTGTGGCTCAGTGGGTTAAAGCCTCTGCCTTCTGCTCAGGTCATGATCTCAGGGACCTGAAATCAAGCCCCGCATCGGGTTCTCTGCTCAGCGGGGAGCCTGCTTTCCCCTCTCTCTCTGCCTGCCTCTCTGGCTACTTGTGATCTCTCTCTCTCCATCAAATAAATGCATAAAACCTTAAAAAAAATTGCCCTTGAAAAAAGGCTGGTCTACTGTTACAATACAAAGATTAGAAGTAACATAAATGTATTCTGGAACGAATGGTAAGAATATTAATAAGAATATATGAATTTATATAAATATTTACATGAATACATCTATCATCCAAAGTAAAATTCCTATATTTTTGAATTAATCAAAAATTATCAGGCCGTCAAAGAAGTAAGGAATATACAACGAAGAGAAAAACTAATCAAAACTAAACCATAAATGATACAGGTGACAAAATTAGTAGTCAATGTATTCAAGAAGCTAAATACAGATAATACAAATTAGACATAAAACATGTTTTAAAAAAAATCTAACCAAAATTGTATTGATGAAAATGAATGAAATGGAAAATATCCTGGGGTTAAATGCAGCATAAAGCAGAAGGAAGGATTAATGAACTTGAAGACATACAAAGAGAGACTATCTAAAGTGAAACACAGCTAGGGGTACCCAGGTGGCTCAGTTGGTGGAGCATTTGGCACTTGATTTTGGCTCAGGTCATGATCCCAAGGTCCTGGGATAGAGCCCAGTGTGGGATCCCTGCTCAGTGGGGAGTCTGCTTGTCCTCTCCCTCTGCCTTTCCAACTCCCCCAACTCTCTCTCTCAAAAAAATAAAATAAAATATTTAAAATGAAACACAGCTTTTAAAAAGGCTGAAAATAAAATGAAATACAGAAAGATAAAAGACTAAAACAATCTTAAAAAGAAAAGAATGTATTGGTGAGCATTGACATAACTTAACACACATTCATACATATGTATTTGAAAGTCCCAAAGAAGAGAAAGGGTGAAGGAAACAAAATATTTGAAAAAATGACCAATTCTTCTTAATGATGAAGACTACAAACCCAAAAATTTCAATAAAAGTCAATACAAGAAAGTTGGAAACAACTAAAGCAAGGAATATCATAATTATGACAAACAAAAATTTTAAAACAACCAGAAAAAAAAAAAAAACATGTTACAAGTAAGGGAACTAAGAATGACAGCAAAAATTTTTGCCATAAGCAATGCTAACAAGAAGGCAATAAAGCAGAATCTTGAAAGTTGAAAGAAAATATTGTTATCCTGTAATTCTATAACCAGTGAAAATAGTTTTCAAAAATAAAGGTGAAATAAAGATACTCGAGACATACACAAACTTCTGACAGCCAGTAGATCTATGCCACAAGAAATCTTAAATGAAGCGTTTCGTGCAAAAGGAAAGAATTACCAGGTGAAAATCATGACATATGCCCAAAAAAATGAAGAAAGTCAGAAACTGTCATGTGTGAGTTAATCTACAATAAGTATTTCTCTTATTTAATTATCTTTAAAACATAACTGATTTGTTCAAACAAAAATAATGATCTGTGTTGTGGGGTTTGTAATATCCGTAAAACACATAACAATGATAGCACAAAGACTTGGTAAGAGAAAAATGGAAGGATAGCATTCTAAGTTTCTTTTTTTCACCCTAAGTTTCTTATAATACACATTAAGTGCTATAATATCCCTTGAAAGTAACTATTATAATTTAAAGATGTGCACTATCACCCATAAAGATGTCTATTATAAACCATATATATCATAAACCATGAACCATAAAATGACACAAGAAACAATTACAGTTAATAGAAAACAAAGTGAATTAAATGATAAAAATGATCAAATAATCAAGACTAAAGTAAAAAATGTGGAAAAAGAAAAAATAACAAATGAAGTAGCAAGTCCCACATGATAAATTTAATCCAATCCTATCAATCACTAAATATAAATGGTGTAAACAACTCAATGGAAAGAGACTATCAAATTGGATAAAATACAAAACCTAATTATATTTTGCAAAAACAAATCAATTTCAAATATAAAAACACAAGCAGGTTAAAAGTAAAAGGATACGGATGTTAAACATGCTAACACTAATCATAAGAAAGCTGGGAGCACCTATATTAATACCAAACAGAATAAATTTCACAGTAAAAAATGTTACTAAGGATAGGGTGCCTGGGTGGCTCAGTAGGTTGAGTGACTAACTCTTGGTTTTGGCTCAGGTCATAATCTCAGAGTCTTGAGATGGAGCCCTGAGTGGCGCTCTGTGCTCGGCATGGAAGCTCCTTGAGATTCTCTCTCCCCACTTTTGCCCCTCCCCCTACTCACACTCTCTCTCTCTCTCTCTAAAATAAATAAAATTAAAAAAAAAAAAACATTACTAAGGATAAAAGGGGCCATTTCTCAATGATATATGGGCCAATTCAGCAAGAAGACCTAATAATCCTTACATTTATGCAACTTACAAAGAAGTTGAAATAAGTGATACATATTTGAATTGCAAGGAGAAATAGATAAATCCACAATTGTAAACAGAAATTTCAATGCTCCTCTCTGTATATGTTATAGGACAAATAGAAAATCATAAATGTTATGAAATCTTGACGGTTATTTTATTATTTTGGTGCAATTGAAAATGCTGTTTTTATAAATTTCTCTTTCTGTGACTTCATTTTTAGTGTGTAAAAATGTTGCCAATTCTGGATATTAATTTTGTATCCTGCCACTTTAGTGAATTTTTTTTTATTAATTCTACCACTTTTTTGGTGGAATCTTCAGGATTTTCTATGTATATCATACTGTCTGCAAATAGTGACAGTTTAACTTCTTTTTTTTACCAGTACAGATGCTTATTTCTTTTCCTCATCTAAAAACTGCAATGAGATATCACCTCACACCTGTTAGAATGGCCCAAGTCAAAAACTGAAGGAACAGTAAGTGTTGGTATGGATGTAGAGAAAATGAAACCCTCACGTACTGTTGGTGGGAATGGAAACTGGCACAACTACTGTGAAAAACAGTACAGTGGTTCTTCAAAAAATTAAAAATAGAAATACTATTTGATCCAATAATGATACTATGGGGTATTAAACCAGGAAAAACAAAAACACTAATTCAGAAAGATATACGCACCCCGACATTTGCTGCAGCATTATTTACAATATCCAACACATGGAAGGAACCTGTCCAACAACAGAATGAATGGATAAGAAAAATGTGGTATGTTTTTACACAATGGACTATTACACAGCCACAAAAAGAATGAGATCCTGCCTTTTGAGATAACATGGATGGATATAAATGGTATTATGCTAAGTGAAATAAGTCAGACTGAGAAAGACAAATACCCTATTATTCCCTCATAAATGGAATCTAAAAAAAAAATGAACAAGTGAAAAAAGCAGAATCAGAACTATAAACACAGAAAAATATCTGATAGTTGCCAGAGGGGAAGGAAAGAAGGAAGTGTAGGCTGGGCAAAGTGAGTGAAGGGGAGAGGGAGATACAGGCTTTCAGTTATGGAGTAAGTCACAGGAATAAAAAGCAGAGGACAAGGAATAGAGTCAATGATATCATAATAAGAATGTAACAGAACAAATGGTAGCTATAGTTGTGATGAGCATACCATAATGAATAAACTTGTTAAATCACTAAGTTGGACACCTGAAACTAATGTAACATTGTGTGCCAACTATACTAAAAAAAATAAAGTCCTTTTTTTAGAAAATATTTTACTTATTTGAGAGAGAGAGCACGTGAGCACGAGTTGTGCGGAGGGGCAGAGGGAAAGAGAGAAGCAGACTCAACACTCATCAGGGAGTCCCGCGTGGGTTTGATCCCAGGACCCTGAGATCCTGACCTGAGCTGAAAGCAGATACTTAACGAAATGAGTCACCCAGGTACCCCCCCAAATAGAGTCTTAATGAAAAAATAACCACATTAATCTAAGTGGCGTATTAGAACATTCTTTTTTTTTTCCAAGACTTTATTTAGGTTCAAGTTAGTTACCATATATTGTATTACTAGTTTCATGGATACAATTTAGTGATTCATCACTTGCATATAACATCCAGTGCTCATTATAAGTGCCCTCCTTAATACCCATCACCCATTTAGTGCAGCCTCTACCTTCCTCCCCTCCAGCAACTCTTCAGTTTCTTCCCTATAGTTGAGAGTCTCCTATGGTTTGCCTCCCTCTTTTTTTTTTTTTTTTTTTTAAGATTTCATTTTTCTGTAAGAGAGAGAGAGCACAAGCAGGCAGAGTGGCAGGCAGAGGCAGAGGAAGAAGCAGGCTTCCCACGGATCAAAGAGCCTGATGCAGGACTGGACCCCAGGACCCTGGGATCATGACCTGAGCCTAAGGCAGCCACTCAACCAACTGAGCCACTCAGGTATCCCTCCCTCTCTGTTTATATCTTATTTTCATTGACAAAATGATATAAATTGCTTTCAAGTGAACACAGAAAGCACACTGAAATAGAACTTATTCTGAGCCATAAAAGCTATTATCAAATTTGCAAAGATTAAAATCATACCAAGTATGTTTTCTGACCACAATTAAATTCAGTTAGAAGTCAATTATAAAAAGCTATCTTGAAAATTTCCAAATATTATGTTTAAATAATCCATGCATTAAATAAGAAATCAGAAAGATAACTGAATTTATTTTTAACTGTATGAAAATCAAAACTAAACATCAAGATATGTGGGATACAACTAAAGAAATGATTAGAGGGCATTTTTTTTTAGAGAGAGAAAGAGAGAGAGCAAGTGAGATTGAGCAGGAGAGAGGCAGATGGAGAGAGAGAGAATCTTGAGAAGGCTCCACACCCAGCCCAGAGCCAGATGCTGCTCTTCATCACAACCCTGAGATCATGACCTGAGCCAGAACCAAGAACTGAATGCCCAACCCACTGAGCCACCCAGATGTAGAGAGCATTTTTCTTTTAGCATAAAATGCCTATGTTACCAAGGATGCCATGTGCCAAACAACATTTCAGTTTTTACCTTAAGAAACAAACAAAAGAGCAAATTAAATCCAAATTCTGCAAGAGACTAGAAATAATAAGATTAAAAGAGAGTGGAAATCAATGTCATATATAACAGGAAAATAGGGAAAACCTATGTAATAAAAATTTCATCTATGAAATCACATATGGATGACAAATTAGCACATGTAAATATGATCTATAATGCAAATTAAAAACATAATGAGATGCCATGATATATCTTTTAGAATAGCTAAAACAGAACCCAAACAAAACTGCCTATATTAAATACTGTCAAGAACGTAGAATCACTGGAACTCTTATCTACTGCTAGTGTGAATTCAAAATGGTACAATCAATTTCAGAAGACGTCCCAAGCACATACACCTACCATATGACCATCCATTCTGCTCCTAGTTACCCACCCAAGAGTAGTAAACTCCTATATGTAGGCACACTCAAATACAAATATTGATAGCAGCTTCATTTTTAAGAACAAACATATTAAACAATAAAAACCAACAACAACCCAAAATCTTAATGTGGCCATCAACAAGAGAATGGATAAGATAGTATTGGTATACCTATATTATGGAGTTGCCATAAAAAGCAATGAATTGTTTATACAGGCAACAACATTGATTGATCTCAATATAATTATAGTAAAAGAAGTCAGGTAATTAAAAGGGCCCATACTGTGTGATTCCATTCATATAAAATTCTAGAAAACGCAAATGCAAAGTGACAGAGAACAGATCAGTGGCTGCCTAGGGATGGGGATGAAATGAAGTAGATGGAAAGATTAAAAACTTAAAAAAAATGTTGAGAGGGCGCCTGGGTGGCTCAGTTGGTTGGGCAACTGCCTTCGGCTCAGGTCATGATCCTGGAGTGCTGGGATCAAGTCCCACATCGGGCTCCCAGCTCCACGGGGAGTCCGCTTCTCACTCTGACCTTCTCCCCTCTCATGCTCTCTCTCACTCTCTCTCTTTCCTAATAAATAAATAAATAAAATCTTTAAAAAAAGTTGAGAGATTTTATAATCTTGATTGTGATGGTGATTTCACAGACACACACACACTAAAATTTACCAAAGTATAATATTTAAATATGTATAATTCACTTTATACCAGTTATACCACAATAAATCTGTTAAAATTTTAACAGCATCAGGCATACATTTTAATTTTTATATGTATAAAATCTATAAATGCCACAAAATGTAACAGAGTGGGGCATGACGGGATGTGTGTTGTGGGCACAGGGAGAAACAGAAGAACTGACTGTTTTTTAAATTGTATAATCCCCACCATGTCTAGATAGTGTAATGTAACTGAATGTACAATGTCAAAAAATTCAAAACACCTGAATTATATTCACTTGTTCTCGGCTAAGTAGCAAAGTAAATTTAGGGAGTTCAATTCTCTTCTCCATAGATTTGTAAAATACAGGGCTTTCCTCAAGGAACTTTGAAGTCCCTCTGGCCTCTATAATCTCATCTCTAAATCAAGGTAAGGAAATGAAATCCTGGTTGCGCTAACCCTCAGCTGGTGTGTGACCCTGTCAATAACTTCCTATAAATTAGATATAATGATACCCTTCATAAGTGTTAAATTTTACAAGGCCCCAAAACATTCAGTGTGAGATTAATAAAATAAACAAGATTTAACACAATAGCCTATTTCGTGTAAAGAAACACTCTAGGCATTTGAACATTTCTCTGACTTGTCTCAAATAATTATAATTGTTTTTTTTTTTATCTGAGGGTATGTGTGCTTCTCTGGATTTCCCCAAATAACTTTCTATTTTAAATGTGATTATGGGATTAGATTTCAAGTTATATAGGTTTGCAACGATCACAGATGAAATCACAAACTGTTACTATAGAGTTTGACCACCTGAGAATCTCATGATCAAAAGTTCATAGTTAGGGGTGCCTGGGTGGCTCAGTCTTTGATAGTCTGCCTTCCTCTCAGGTCCTGATTCCAGGGTCCTGGGATAGGCCCGCATCAGGCTCCCTGCTCAGCAGGAAGCCTGCTTCTCCCTCTCCCACTTCCCCTGCTTGTGCTCCCTCTCTCACTGTGTCTCTCTCTGTCAAATACATACATACCTACATACATACATACATACATAAATCTTTAAAAAAAGTTCATAGTTACAGGTATTCAAAAATTTAACTGACAGTTACAACTTTTTAAAATATGAAAACTGTATAAATTCCTTTGATGCAGATATTTAATCAACTGTCCAGATGAAGAAACTTAAAGAATAATCATAGTATTTTATTTCCTATGATACCCTAACCAGCACTCACTTTTTTTAGATTAAAATCAATTCAATCCCTGCAGTTTCTTTTCTCTTATACTCATATATCATCAACTATAATAAGATAAAAGCTTATAGATTTTGATTCCTAGCTTTCACCTTCCTATCACCATTACGTACAAAAGAAAAATTGATTCTGACTTTGAAGTCAGAGTGTTAAAAATAAATCTCTGCTGCACCGATGTTCCTTTTCTGTTTCTGAAATAACTGTTTTAAACTCACTCAGGGGATTACTTTTAATGATCCACTAGCTTTTTATAAGTACTAAAAATAAGTAAAAGATGTTTGTGAAGGAAAGTGTTTATCAGTTCCTAACACATTTGAAGGAAAAATATAAGTGTGTTTAAAAGATGCTGAGCCTCCCGACACAGATATTCCATGTGGCCTCTATTACTCAAGATCCTATCTACTACTGAGAGAACTTACCATAAGACATATGTAATTTTTAGTGCTATAAATATTTATTTAAAACACCTACCTAATATCAAACATGATTTTCATTTGACAGGATACAGAAAAGACAGGACAAATCACGCCTAAAGGAAAAAAAAATTTTATGTTTTACATTTTTCCTATTATAACGCTTATTTAAGACTTGATGCAAGCTTAGTCACACAATATCTGCATGATTTATTTTTGTAATACATATTCACCATGATGTATGTTAAGTTTTAAATTAAAGTTCTATAAATATATTTTATTATACAAAATAGTGAAGTTGCAAAAAAAAAAAACTACAAGAAAGGAGAAAATACAAAAAATAGTCTTGTAATTTATTAATGATTAGTAAAGTCTACATAAGAAGTCAATTGAAATTACAAGGAGAATAGAAATTGTCACAAAATTATTGTACAAATATAATCCTTGAAACTACTGTAACTTTCAAAAATAAATGTATTGAAACTTGAGGATCTCATTCGTAATGACACTATAAGACCTTACCAGAATAGCTCCTCTGCAGAAAACAAATAAAAAACAGGACCTTATAACCAAAGTACACACATATAAGCAGTGAAAGTGAACAGAAGGTGTCAGAGTTTAATACATGCTCAACGGAGAGGGGCGTGTGACACGAAAGTCCAATTTCATGAATTTTAGCCTCAAGTCTGGTACAGCTATTCAGGGGATGAAATAACAAGGTATCAGAAAAACAGCAGCATTTCTGGTGAGTCAAAGAACTGAAGATAGGGAAACAGCTGTTAAAGAATATGGTGAGGGAATCTCGAAAGGCAAAGTCCTAATTCTCTCTACCCACATTTCTGCCTGACCTTTGATACACACATGCACGGAAAAGAGCAAAAGCAGCTCACCTAAATAAAGAAGATCTGAAGTAAGGCCAAAGCTGCCACTCCAAAAGCAGTTTGAAATTTAAATCCAACTAAGGTAACTGCTTGTTAAAAGTAAAGACCCATCACATTTGACAAAAGTGTAAGAATCTAAAACCTTTAACACTTAGGATCTGGGTATCCAAGATACAATTCAAAGTTAAGTAAAAGTAGGAAACCAGGGAAGTGGAACAAAGAGAAGTCAAATTAAACAAAGACCAACTATGCAATGACCTAGATTTTGAAAATAGCAAAAAAGGATTTTAAAGAGGCTATTTTAACAATCCCCAATTAAAGAAAGTATAATATGTTCACAATGAATGAAAGATGGCAAATGCCATCAGAAAAATAGAAATAATAAACTAAAATAGACACATAGAACTTAAGAAAAAGAGGTAAAAAATAAATCACTCAATGGATTTGCCATCCAAATGGAAATGACAAAAGAAAGATAAAGTGAACTTAAAAAAAATCAATAGAAATTACCCAATAGTGCAGAAAAAAATATCAGCTAGGAAATAAATGAGCAGAGCCTCAAAGACCTGTTAGGTAATATGAAACAATCTTCCCTACATGTAAATGGAACAAATTCAGTAAAGTCACAGGAAACAAAAATCAACATACAGAAATCCATTGTGTTTCTATACACTAATAATGTATCAGCAGAAAAAGAAATTAAGGAATCCATTCCAATTATGATTACATAAAAAATAATAAGATTCCTAGGAAAAATGTAACCAAAGAGCTAGAAGAACTTACTCTGAAAACTATAAAATACTGATGAAAGAAATTGAAGATGACACAAAGAAATGGAAAATCATTCCTTGCTCATGGACTAAAGGAATAAATATTGCTAAAATGTCTATACTACCTAAAGCAGTCTATACATTTAACGCAATCCCTATCAAAATACCACCAGTATTTTTCACAGAGCTTGGAAAAAACAATCCTAAAAATTTATATGGACCCACAAAGGACTCCAAGTAGCCAAAACATCCTTGAAGAAGAAAGGCAAAGCTGCAGGCATCAAAATTCTGCACTTCAAGTTACATTACAAAGCTGTAGTAATCAAAACAGTATGGTATTGGCACAAAAACAGACATATAGATCAGTGAAACAGAACAGAAAACCCAGAAATGGACCTACAATCATATGGTAAGTTAATCTTCAACAAAGCAGGAAAAAATGGGAAAAAGAACATCTCTTCAACAAATGATGCTGGGAAAACTGGACAGATAAATTCAAAAGAATGAAACTGGACCACTTTCTTAGGGCAAACACAAAAATAAATTCAAAATGGATGAAAGACCTAAATGTGAGACAGGAAATCATAAAAATTCTGAAGGAGAACACAGACAGTAACCTCTTTGACACTGGCCATCAGCAACTTCTTTCAGATATGTGTCCTGAGGCAAGGGAAACAAAAACAAAAACAAAAAAACTATTGGGACTACATCAAAATAAAAATCTTCTGTACAGGGAAGGAAACAATCAACAAAACTAAAAGGTAGCCTACTATATGGGAGAAGATATTTGCAAAGGACATATCTGATAAAGGATTAGTACCCAAATCTATAAAGAACTTATACAACTCAACACACCCCAAAAAGAATAATCCAATTAAAAATGGGCAGAAAACATGAATAGATATTTTTCCAAAGAAGACATAGAGATGGCCAACAGACACATAAAAAGATGTTCAACATGACTCATAATCAGGGAAGGAAATACAAATCAGAACTACAATGAGATATCACCTCATACCTGTCAAAACAGCTAAAATTAACAACACAAGAAACAACAGGTGTTGGTGGGGATATGGAGAAAAGGGAACCCTCTTGCACTGTTGGTGGGAATGCAAAGTTCGGCAGCCACTCTGGAAGACAGAATGAAGGTTGCTCAAAAAATTAAAAATAAAACTACCCTATGACCCAGCAGTTGCACTGCTAGTTATCTACACAAAGAACACAGAAATACTAATTTGAAAAGATACATGCACCCCGATGATGACAGCAGCATTACCTACAATAGGCAAATTATGAATGTAGCCCAGTGTTCACTGACTGATGAATGGCCAAAGGTGTGGTATACATATACAATGGAATTTTACTCAGCCATCAAAAAGAATGAAATCGTGCCATTTGCAACAACACAGATGGAGCTAGAGAGTATAATGCTAAGCAAGTCAGAGAAACACAAATACCATATGATTTCTCACATATGTGGAATTTATAAAAAAAAAAAAAAAGGAAACAAGAGAGAAGGAGGCAAACCAAGAAACAGACTGAACTATAGAGAACAAACTGATGGTTACCAGAGGGGAGGTGGGTGGGAGACGGGTTAATTAGGTGATGGGGATTAAGGAGTTATTAAAGAGTTGTGAGGATGAGCACTGGGAGCTCTATGGAAGTGTTGAATCAATCTATTGTGCACCTAAAACTAATATTACACTTCATGTTCACTGGAATTAAAATAAAAAATTGAAAAAGAAAGGAAAGAGAATCACAGAAGAGGAAAGAAAAATTAGGTAGGAAAATCAAAAGAAATTATGTTCAGGGATAACTGCATGGTTTAGTCAGTTAAGTGCCTGCCTTTGGGTCAGGTTATCATCCCAGGGTCCTAGGATCGAATCCTACTCAGGCTCCTTGCTCAGCAGAGAGCCTGCTTCTCCCTCTCCCCTGTCACTCCTCTGCTTGTGCTCTCTCTTTCTGACAAAAAAAAAAAAAAAAAAATCTTAAAAAAAGAAAAAAATAATATCCAAAAATTTCCCACATTTGTTTAAAGGTTAAAAAAAATTATATCCAGCTCACTTTTGGGGACCAGTTGCAACAGGATCTCCTACTTCTCCAGTACATCTATACAATGGAATATTATGCCTCCATCAGAAAGGATGAATATCCAACTTTTGTATCAACACGGACGGGACTGGAAGAGATTATGCAGAGTGAAATAAGTCAAGCGGAGAGAGTCAATTATACTATGGTCTTACTTACGTATGGAGTATAAAGAAAATCATGGAGGGCATTGTGAGAAGGAAGGGAAGGGTGAATGGGGGGAAATCGGAGGGGGCGATGAACCAGGAGAGACTGTGGACTTTGAGCAACAAACTGAGTTTTGGAGAAAGAGAGAGAGAGAGCCAGAGTTGGAAAGGGGCAGAGAAAGAGAGAATCCTAAGCAGGGTGGGGGGTTGGGCGAGCCTGGTGGTGGGTATTGAGAAGGGCAGGTATTGCATGGAGCACTGGGTGTGGTGCAAGAACAATCAATCTTGTAACACTGAAAAAATAAAATAAACACATTTGGGAAGAAAAAAATAAAATAAAATCTAAAATAATTATAAACAGAACATGAAAAGTACACAAATCAAACTGCTAAAAGCTAGAGAAAAGAGCAAAACTTGAATGCAAGAGGAGAAAACCTATTACCTACAGGCAACAACAATTCAATTAACAACTTATTCTTTAACCAGAGAGCTTCTACAGAGAGCAGAAGAGAGGGGACCAGCACTACTCAAGTACTAAAACAAATAAAACTGTCCACTGAAAATACAGAATGTTCTATAAAATAATCTTTACCAGCCACAGCAAAATAAAGACACTGTCAGATTAGCCAAATAAGTAAGGAAAAGAATAAATATGAAAATTTGTTGCCAACAGAAATATATTATAAGGAATCCTAAATAAAATTCCACAGGATGAAATGGAGTAATATCAGATGGAAACTAAGATGCTCTGAAAGCAATAAAGAATACATTTGAAATCATAAATATCTGGGGTTATACAAATTAGTATTTGCATTATTTTTCCTCTTAATTTAAATATTATACATATAACTGTTTAAAGCAAACATTGTATCATCATTTTATTGGGTTTCCATTACAGAAATATCACACGTAATAACCATAAAGGGTATGACAGTAAATGTTAGGTTTTGTAGGCCATAAAAGCTCTTTTGCAACTAGTCAACTCTGCCATTGTAGCATAAAAGCAGCCACTGATAAAATTTAGGTGGATGGTTATGGCTTTTTTCTAATAAAACTTTACTTACAAAAGAAACAGTTGAAGTATGATCATTGTCAACTCTGGCATAAAAGTTGAGGGATACTGGGTTTCAAAACTATAATTTATGCTTAGTGCTAAACTATTTACTGTTATTGTAAAGTAAAAAGTAATATTTATCTTAGTTCTCAGAATAACTATAGAAAATGCAAAGACATACACTTAAAAATCCAGTAAGAAAATTAAAATTCTAAAAATATTTCAAATAGGGGTGTCAGGGTGGCTCAGTTGGTTAAGTGACTGACATAGTTTCCATTCATGTTGGGGTTGTGAGACTGAGCCCTCTTTGAGCTCTGAGCTCAGTGGGGAATCTGCTCGGGATTCTCTCTCCCTCTGCCTCTGTTCCTTCCCCACTGCTCTTGCATTCTTACTCTCTCTCAAATAAATAAACAAATCTTAAAAAATAAAAAATAAAATATTTCAAATAATTTTAAAAAATGAGGGAGGATGAAAGGAATACTGGAAAGCAAGCAAACAAAAAGGGATCATAGAGGAAACAAACAATAAAATGGTAGATGCCAAACGATATAAATATTTGTATTTAATGTTAACAACTACAAAAAAAATGGTGGAGATTTTAAGAAAGGAATAAAAAAAGAGAGACCTAACTTGTGTCCACAACAGATGCACTTTAAATAAAATAGGTATACAGTAAATGAATGGAAATGATTTACCATAAAGACAGTAAGTATTAAAAGGCTTAAGTGGCCGTATTAATAACAGATAAAACAGATATCAAGATACAAAACACTGCCAGAGATGCTGAGGAATACTTCATAATGATACTGTCAATTATAAAGAAAACATAATCATGCATTCATGAAGCAAAACTGGTATCATTAAAGGAATAGATCAATAATACCAAAATCAGAATTGGAGACTTTAACATCCCTTTCTCAGCAGCTGATAAAGCTATGTCAACTGAAATAAACCAGACATATTAAGACAAATATTGTATGATTTCACTTACATGTGGGCTGTAAAAAATACATCTGTCAAACTCATAGTAACAGTAGAATAGTGGTTACTAGAGATTGGATAATCAGGGAAAAGGGAAGGTATTGATGAAAGGATAAAACTTCAGTTATAAGAGGAACACTCTGGTACATTAATGTATATCACAGGGACTATAAGTATTAATAATATATTCTTAAATTGTGCTTTGAGAGTAGATCTCAAGTGTCTTAACCCCCAAAAAATGAACAAGTAACTTTGGAAGATTATGTCTATGTTCATTAGTTTGGGGTAATAATGTTAAAACGTATACATATAGCAAAGCATAATGCTGTACATCTTAAATACAAACATTTTTGTCAAAAATAGATTTTAAAAGAACTGCGCAAATATTCATCAGACACAGAAAACTAAAAAAAAAATTACCCATTTGGTTTGATTTGTATTTACAGAAGTCAAACACTACATTAGAATACAAATTTTTTTATATACCCACACAGTACATTACTGTGATAGACAATATGGTGAGTCATAAGTCAATTTCTAATTTATTATTACATATTTAAAGAAAGAGATCATCCAAAGTGTGTTCTCTGGCCACAACATAATTAAAGTTCAGTATGAATAAAGTAACTAGAAAATCTTCCATATTTGGAAATCAAATTACATATTTTTTTTTGAGAAAGAGATAAAGAAAGATTGAGAGAAAGAGAGAGAGAGAGCCAGAGTGGGAAAGGGGCAGAGAAAGAGAGAATCCCAAGCAGGCTCACTTCATACCTAATGCAGAGCTGGACACAGGGCTCATCTCATGACCCTGAGATCATAACCAGAGCCGAAATCAAGAGTTGGATACTTAACTAACTGAGCCACCCAGGTGCCTCAAAACATGTATTTCTAAACAATAGACTGGTGAGAGAAAAAAATAAAAAAGGAAATTCAAAAATATGTTGAATTAAGTGATAAAACAGATAAAATTTAGGAGATTCAGCTTAAATAGGGCTTACAGGGAAATTTATACCTTTAAATGCCAACTTAGAAAAAAAGGAAAATCAAAATGAATTACCTGAGTTTCCATCTAGAGAAATCAGGAAAAGCAAAGAAATGAAATTCAAAATAAGTAGATTGAACATTTTAACAAAGCTAAGAGCAGAAATCAACATATTCAAAAAAGAAAAATAGAAAAAAATTAAAAAAAACTAAAGCTGGTTCTTTAAAAAGATAAATAATACATATAAATGTATACCTAGAAAGAATAAAGATAAAACAGAACAACAACAACAACAAAAAACCATCAGGAATGAAAGACAGTACATCATGGCAGATCTTAAGTATATTAAACAGGTAATAAGAGAACATAATGAGGTGCACCTGGGTGGCTCAGTTGGCTAAGCATCAGCCTGTGGCTCAGGTCATGATCCTAGGGTCCTGGGATCTGCCCCAGCAGGATCTCTGCTCAGTGGAGAGTCTGCTTCTCCCTCTCCCCCTGCCCATTCCTCTGCTCTTACACTCTCTCTCTCTCTCTCTCTCTCTCTCTCTCTCATATAAATAAATTCTTAAAAAAAAGAGAGAACATAATGAGTAACATTGTGCTTGCAATTTGATAACCTGAATGAAATGAACAACTCTTTGAACTATATGACTAAATGATCCAAAAAACCACAGAAAATTTAATTATCCTTATGCAGAATATTGACACTGCAATTAAAAATGCTCCCATAAAATCCAACCAACATCAAAAAAAAAAAATGCTTTTGGAAGAAGTGACAGGTGATTTCCATCAGACATTTAAGGAGAAAAAAATACCCCTGCTGAACTCCATCTGTTAATATAGAAGAAAGAAAAATGATGCCCCAACTAATTTCATCAAGCCAACATTTCCTGGGAACAAAAATAAAGATATCCCATGGAAAAAAAATAGCCCTAATCAACCAAGATGCAAAGTAGCTTTTAAAAATCTAGGAAATTAAATCTGATAATATGTAAAGATAATACATCATGTCCAAACACAGTTTATCCATGTAATGCAATGTTGTCATACAAATAAATAAGATGACAGACAATGCAATTTTTAAATGGGCAAATGTTTTAAACACTTAGCCAAAAATGTATGCAGATGGACAATAAGCACATAGAGAGACACTCATATTCTCTGGTCATCATGAAAGTAAAAATTGTCATTGATATTTTAACATTACACATTTTCTTTTCTTTTGGGATATACATTTTCAATAGTAAAGCTAAAGGTAGAACTATTGATAACAAGTGCTATGGAGGGTGTGGAACAAGTGGAAATCTCATACATGAGTGATGAGATTACAAAGTGGTCAACCACTTTCAAAAGTAGTAAGGCAGTGTTGTATTAAGTAACTGAAACACCAGAGACCCAGAAATTCTAATCTTAGGTTTTTCACTAAGAGAAATAAAAATGTATGTCCATATAGTGTCCATCCATTATTCAAAGAGTCCCAAACTGGAAACAACCCAAATCTTCACAATCTGATGAATTAGACTGTGGTACATCTACACTATGGAATACTACACTGTGATGAAAAGGCATAGTAACAGAGGCAAATACTGGATGATTTAGTGAGGGAAATCAAACACAAAACACTACATATTATATGATGGTACTCAAAGGAATTTCTAGAAAATCTGCACTGACATGAAAAGGATAAAAGGTTGCCTGGGGCCAGTGGTTGGTGGATGTAATCAAAGGACAAAAGGAAAAATTTTAGTGTGATGAAAATATTCCACATTTGAATTGTGGTAGTGGTTGTAGTCTACATCCAATTACTAAAATTCATCAAACTGAACACTTAAAATGGGTGAATTCTTAAGTTAAAGACAAATACCATAAGATTTGACTCATACGTGGAATTTAAGAAAACAAACAAGCAAACGGAAAAATAAAAGAGACAAACCAAGAAAAAGATTCTGAACTCTAGAGAAGAAACTGATGGCTACCAGAGCGGAAGTGGGTAGGGGGATGGGTGAAAAGTATTGGGGATTAAGGAGGACACTTGTCATGACAAGCATCAGGCAATGTATGGAAGCATTGAATCACTATATTGTTACCTGAAACTAATGTACCCCTGTACATTAACTAACTGGAATTAAAATAGAAACTTAAAAGGTAAAAAATAAAATAAAATGGGTGAATTCTCTCGTATATAAACCATCTATATTTTTTGCTGAAGCAAAACCAGAATATGTTTTCAAGTCTTAAAGTACTTCTCTTTGTGTTCCCTAGATTGTCTATATCCTCCTCTGAGTATTCTGGATACCTCTGTCTTTTCAATTCCAAGCCTCTCCCCTTCCCCATCTTGGTAACATCATCAATTCTAGGGCTTCAACTAGTCAAGTTGTTGTGTCTAGGCCACAGGACTCACATAAAGACCTTAGCTCCCATATATCTCACGGGCCTTTCAAACTCAGCATTTAAAAAATTTATCTCCCCACGTAATAGCAGTATGGTCTTTCCAAAGAGATCCTCTCATCATTTAATTCCCCTTGTTATAAGCATCAGTGGCTCCCTGAAGCTTTCAGGATACAATATCAATTTCTCCAATCATAAAGAGTAGGCCCTTTATTATTTTGACCTTGACTTTGCTCTTTATCATCTACTTCAGCTATTCTCTGTAGGATCCCTTTCATCATGGGTCAACAACTAAAATGCTTCAGGGTGTGTGTAGAGGAGGCAACATGAAAGAAAAACAATATCACAAGCAGTTTTATCCAAGTCCCCAGTGTCAGGAGGCCACAGGTGTGCTGGTGAAATGGAGAGTAAAGACCCCACCTAAGGACCTTATGCAGCTGTCCTACTGCTCCAACCAACTGCTGCCATCTGGGCACAGGTTTAACAGTTCTGACTTATCAAGATCTGATTTTTATGTGAAATATGATAAATACTTGAAGATAATATTTAGAAACTTAAAACACTGAGAAAACCCAATGAAACTTTTTAGCAGTCTGGATTCTCATTCACAAGTCCAGCAGAACATGAGTGTTTCTTCACCTAGGAAGTTCCTAAAGAGTCTTTAGCATTTAAACTTATGTATCATCTCTAAGGGAGTCTTCCCTAATTCCCTCTTTTCCAAAAAAAAAAAAAAAATTAGATGACCTGTGTTTATACTTCCAGGGTAAATACCTAATAATATTTTTTAAAGATTTATTTATTTATTTTAGAGAGAGAATGTGTGAGTGGGGGGAGGAGCAGAGGGAGAGAAAGAACTTCCAACAGACTCTCCCCTGAGCAAGGAGCCCAACACAGGGCTTAAACCCAAGACTTTGAGATCATGAATTGAGCTAAAACCAAGAGTCAAATTCTCAACTTACTGAGCCACACAGGCACCCCCTAATAATTATTATTTACTCTATGGCAAACACTTTTCTAAAATATTAATCCAGTTAATTTCTTCAACATGGTGAGAAAGGTGCTTTATTTCTATTTTACAGATGGTGCCAATGGGGCACATAGGGTTTAAATAACACTCCAGATATACAGCTAATAAAGTCAGAATTCAAATCTACAAAATATTACAACACAGCCCACATTATTAAACAATATAGTGTAATGATTATCGAATTTTACAGCACAGTACTGAATTATTGTTGTGTCTGTATGTTTGCTCTCTGGACTCTTAAGTACTTGAAAAACAGTGATTATGTTTTATTTTTCCTTTCATTCAATGAGCAAGAAATTAAGTATACAATAGGTATTAGGTGAATGAAGGAACAGATGAATGAGGTGATGAGTTAATGAACATTTTCAATATTCTACTATGATTTTTCATGTCAGGTTATATACACTCCTCGTAAAATTTCAAACAGTAAAATGTAAATTATATAAAGTTCCTCCATCTTCTTATTCCCTTTCGTTCCTCTTGTCCCTATCCATAAATCCCAGTGATAAATCCTGTTAAGAGTTTCATGGTTTTCTATTCTTTAAGGATTTTTGTAATAACCCCTATAATTTGAAAAAGGGACTATAGAATCAACATAACTAAAAAGTGGGCTTGATTTTAAGAAAAATGGTCAAAAATACAAGTCTCAGAAGGGACTAGAATAAAACCTCAATAGCTGGTAAGATCAATTTTCTCCAAAACTTAAAAGTCATATTGTAGCTTGTCTGCAATATTACAGGTAGGAAAACTAAACGCTGATATTTAAATATTATCAAGGCTATCAAATTTAAACTAAATTTGAACTAATTAAAGGGAAATGAGTTAGTCTAAACAGTGATCTAAACCACTCAGAAAATCATACTTCATGGGTGCACTGCAATATTTAAGGGAAACAAGAGGGATCTGGTCTCAGAACAGTTGTATGACAAATTCCAACTGCAAATTAAATGGTGGGAAGGAGACTGATGGTCTTTTGTACATAAACCCTTATGGCCGGTGACCAGTAGAATATACAGATGATCAAATTCCACACCATTTGATGAGAAAAGTGAACTGATAAATACAGAGGGACTAAGCTGGTATATGCCCTTATGCTACAGAATGAATGAGTCTACCCACAATTCAAAGATTGAAACCTAATCTTCAATGTTAATGGTGTTTGCAGGTGGGGCCTTTGGGAGATAATGAGACCATAATGGTGGAGCCCTCATGAAAGGGATTAATGCCTTTGTAAAAGAGAACCCAAAGAGCTCCCCTCTGCCCCTTCCTCCACATGAGAACACAATGAGATGGCAGCCCCTCTTTGAAACAGTAATTAGGTCCTCATCAGATATCGAATTTGGCACTTTGATCCTACATTTCCCAGCCTACGGAACTACGAGAAATAAATTTGTTGTTTCTAAGTCACCTAGTATACGGTACTTGTTACAGCAGCCTACAGGTACTACAACACCTTACATAACCATCAGATGGAGAAAAACTTCTTACTCGGTGATTCAATAAAGTAGTGACAGTGAGCAGAAGGCAGCATTACTGCTAAATCAAACCACCAACAGCAAACATATCCTACACTTCTTTAGAATGCCAAGGTCTGAAAGTACCTGGACCATATTCAGCAGCGCCTGGGGCCTAATTGACTTTTTCTGGTGATTCATCAATCAAATAATTACTTCCCCCAAGGATTCCCTACAGTTCACCTCCATAGGGAAATAGAGCAGGTTTAAGTCTGAGCAAAAATATGTGACAGATAGCTTACATCGAAAAAAGAATGCCAGTTCTGCCACATGCCTGACGAGGATCTAAAGCACATTGCTCTCTTTTTAGTCAACAACACAGATAATCAGCACTTTGGGCTTTGTCAGGGATTTCAACCATAAGCTGACAGAATCTGGGGCTTGCCAAGATCTTGTTGGCAGCATCTGTTATTTGTGGGAGACATTTAACTATTTATTAAGTGCCAATTAGGTACCCAGCCTCATGTTGTGAGAAAGCATTACATAGTTTCAGGGATATGAATATTCTGGGAAGAATAAAAATTCAAGTTCACCCTTTTTTTTAAGATTTTATTTATTTGACAGAGAGAGAGAGATCACAAGTAGGCAGAGAGGCAGGTGGAGAGAGCGGGGTGGGAGGGGGGAAGCAGGCTCCCTGCTGAGCAGAGAGCCCAATGCGGGGCTCCATCCCAAGACCCTGAGATCATGATCTAAGCCAAAGGCAGAGGCTTTAATTCATCGAGCAACCCAGACACCCCAAGTTCACAGTTTTGAGGAAGGGCTAAGAGAATGAGAAAGATATGGCTGAGGAGGAGAATGTCCCCTATAATCCTACTAATAATTTGTAATTGTTAAGAAAATAATTCAAGATGATAACTTGTTATTACATCATTCTACTAGAAAAATTAAAACAGATTTCTATAGGTCTGCAACACTTTCTATAGTGATTTAAATTCATTTGAAAGTTTCTTGTGGGCATGACCTATTCATCATACTATTCCCCTCTTTGTTTCACATATTGTGTGAAATACTTAAAAATGAAACAAATATTTCCTTAAGAGTAGACCTCAATTATAACATCCTGGAAATATTCATTCATTCAACAAATGTTTATTGATTAAGCCTTATTTTCTAAGAAATCCGCTATACAGTGGCAATGATGACATTTAAGCATAATCCTATTTTCATGCAACAAATAAATTAGTAATGGAGATACAATGCACTATGGTGGTACAAGAAATGTGACATAAAGGGTAACAAAATTCTACCATAAGTAATAATTGTGATGGAGATGTGCTCATTGGAAGGGAACTTCTCATAAGTGTGCCATTTAAAAGAAGTCATGGGTAGCAAAGCATTAGTGGATAAGGAGAACTCTAAAGGTTATATGAGACATTCTTATAACTGTAAGATATTTTCTAAGAAAAAAATTTAAGTCAAAAAATGATACTAGTGTACAGGTTTCAGATCTGAAAAAACGCAGATTAAGCTCAGGAAGCATGAGAATCGAGACAGAAAGATGTTTTCATCAATGTCCACTCTTTTAACCACACTCAGCATTTGTCATTTATAGGAATCTCTGTTGTCAAAAGATGCTAGAATTGGCTACCACCAGACATATCTTTCTAGTGATATAGGTAGCACGAAAGAATGGTGAAGCCAAGAATTTTAGAAATCAAGTGTTCCACCTATCATCTGCTGCCATTTTAAAAAGATATCGCCATCCAAAAAAATGAAATCATGCCATTTGCAATAACGTGGATGGAACTGGTGGGTATTATGCTAAGAGAACCAAGTCAATCAGAGAAAGACAATTATCATTTGATCTCACTGATAGGTGGAATTTAAGAAACAGAACAGAGGATCATAGGGGAAGAGAGGAAAAATAAAACAAGATGAAACCAGAGAGGAAGACAAGCCATGAGAGACTCTTAACCATAGGAAACAAACAGGGTTGCTTCAGGGGAGAAAGGTATGAGGGGGGGGATGAGGTAACTGGGTGACGGACATTAAGGAAAGTACCTGATCTAATGAGCACTAGGTATTATATAAGACTGATGACTCACTGACTTCTACCTCTAAAACCAATAATACCTTATATGTTAATTGATTGAATTTAAATTTTAAAAAATGGAAAAAATAAAAAGGAGAACATGCTGAAAATAGGAAAATCAGTGGTTCCTCTTTACTTCTGAAATTTAGTTTTCTTTTAACACCTTGTTATCGTGCCTATACCTGATCTGTTGGCACTCTTCATACTCCTTCCTGTGTAGTAGCTGTTTGCATAAAAATATTCTCTTTTCGAATAGATTGGAAACTTGATCAAAGTAGAGACCATGTGTCACTCCTATAAGAAAGAGCAGCGACTGATGGAAGACTATTACTATTTCTTCAGAGGTATCTGAAGAAACCTGGGTAGGTGAAGAATAATTTATATAAAAAACACAACTTTTATTAAAATTTTCTTTATTAAAAGAAGGAAAGCAGTAGCCTGGAAATGGAGAAGTATCTACCTCTAAGTTTCATCATAAAGGCTAAAAATTCAGTCGATTTGTTTCAAAGGAAGGGAAATGAGGCTTTTTGTTTTGTTTTGTTTTGTTTGCTTTTTGTTACCATTTCCAGCACATATAAAATTTACATCTGGTCTCTTATGCTGTCAGGGCAATTTAGGTTTTCTCTGTGAATTTGACAAGAGGGAATATCCCTGTCTTGATTACCATTAATAGCAATGTTACACATGTACATCAGCTATGAATGAATCCCAAATGTTTTATACAGGTCTATGTAAAGAAATGCTTGAAACAAAGGATTAAAAGGGAGTGCTACCAAGGGAATGAGAGCTGCATTTTCATGCTATTAGGTTCTTAAACATCAACTATTCAAGTTCTTCATGACTAAAAAAAACTAAAATACTCATCCTCTGTGTATGAACTATTAAGTGACAATCACCTTAAGATTAGTTTTCTTTTTAAAATAAGGATGTAAAAGACTGCACTGGGAGAATAAAAACTTGCACTACCTTTGATTAAACAAAGTCCAGTCTTTTACATCAATTATATTATTCATAATAAACACTTACCAACATTTATTTCACATGGCATTCCCTACAATAATACAATGCCAAATTGATCAACTTTTACTTGTAATGTATTAATATTTTCCACACATTCAAATATCATACCTATTACAAACACAGAGTGATATTTATCTTTTTTATTTAACACAGCAGCATAGCAGAACATTTAGAAAAGACATGCTTGCACTTGACTGACATAACACTTGAAATGTTTTTCTCATGTACTCATCAAGGATGTAAAACTGTTGCAACATCTATCTAGGTTAGGGAGTATTTTGGTTACTCTTTCAAGCTGAAAAATCATCTTAGTTTTGGCATCAGGTGGACCAGATCAATTCACTCCTAGTCTCAGTAATTTTAGACAAGTTCAGCATATGTTACATCTCAGCTATTGGCTTCTAGAATGTCAAGTTCTTTATTAAAGTACTTAGACTCACATGTCAGGCTCTCCACATCCATGGTTACTTTAATTCACTTTTGTAGTTACCTCTCTGTTTCTCAAGTTTTGTTTGTTTGTTTGTTTTTGTTTGTTTTAGAGGTTTTTTTTTTTTAGAAGGAGTATTTAAAAGCAATACGTCCTAGTGGTCAATAGCACATATAAAAGCTCATACCTTATCTCTAGCTCTTGCTAGCTGTGTTAGCTTGATTACTTTATCTCTCTACCATTCAGTTTCCTAATCCATAAACTTAGAAAATAGAAGTAACTTCCCTCAAGAGGTACTTGTGAGGGATGCCTGAGTGGCTCAGTTGTTTAAGCATCTGCCTTCATCTCAGGTCATGATCCCAGGGTCCTGGGATGGAGTCCTGCATTAGGCTCCCTGCTCAGTGGGGAGTCTCCTTCTTCCTCTGCCTTCTGTTACGCCTTTTTCTGCTCTTTCTCTGACGAATGAATAAATAAAATCTTAAAAAAAGAACTACTGAAGCTCAAGTAAGGCAACAAAGATGAAGTGTTCAATATAGGGAATAACTTTAAATATTGTATTAAATTACCTACCATCCTCACTGTTACTACTATTCTCCTAAGTGAAAAGTCAAATTGC
>CM052801.1:25525305-25577952 GCA_028533885.1 Nasua narica
ACACTGAAAAATTAAAATAAACAAATTTGGGGAAAAAAAAAAGAAAAGTCAAATGCCATATAAATGAGAGCTATATTCAGAATGAGTGTTTTAAGACTGTATAGTTACCTACATGTGTAAAATTTCTACTCCACATACTAGAGGGATGGTTTAGAAACAAGTAAGATTTTGAATAATTTTTTTTTGTAGATTTTGTTAAATTTACTGTTAGAACCACTTTTAATTAAGAAGTTGATTTCTTGGTAGAAGAGGTATATTGTTTTGCACTAATCCTCATTCTCTACGTATTACCAATGTTTAAGAAAAACAAGGATCAGGGCGCCTGGGTGGCTCAGTTGGTTAAGCGACTGCCTTCAGCTCAGGTCATGGTCCCCGAGTCCCGGGATCGAGTCCCAAATAGGGCTCCCGGCTCCATGGGGAGTCCGCTTCTCCCTCTGACCTTCTCCCCTCTCATGCTTTCTCTCTCTCTCTCAGATAAATGAATAAAATCTTAAAAAAAAAAAAAATAAAAACAAGGATCATCTTTCAAAATGCAAAAGTGTGACCAATTCTCTGGTTTCCCAAAAAGAAATCAGGTTTCCCTCCATCCATTTACATAACATTCAGGATTTTTTTTTAAATCATCAATATTTGGGGATACATTATGTTAACAAAGATTAAATAAAATATAACACATATTTGTATTTATTTACCAAAGCAAGAATGGGAGTTAGCACTATATAAATCAGGCAATACTCTTCTGATTTTAGAAAAACAAGTATTTCTTTCTATTTGATGGGAGCTATAATATTTGTAAAGATGTGGTATCTCTTACATATTTTTAAATTGGTGAATTCTTAATAAAAATGATTAAATAATTGGCAAGTAGAAATTTATTATATAAAAATATATAATAAAGATGTAAAACACAGCTGCTAATTTAAGGGACAATTTTACTACCTCTTCTTTAAGCAATTTTTTTCTAGTTGTTATTTATAATTAACTGTTACAGTAGAAAATGATTTTCTATTTCTCATTGATAATGTGATGTCAACATAAAAGACACAAGTAATGGCACTTCATAAGTGTTGCTCAGTGTTCACAAATTATTACATTTAGTGTTCAACCTACTAGAGCAGAAAATATCAATACTACCGAAATATGTAGTAGAGATAGTAGAGGTGCTATTTGAACCAAGGACTGTGAATCACGGTTTAACAACTAATGTCTTATAAGGTATGTTCCTTTGTCAACAATGGGTAAAGCAATGCTCTCTAACTCCTAATGAAGTAGGCATCCAGATGGTATAGCACATTCTTGGTCATGCTTACTTCCTTAAGAGTAAACCTGTAACAGTTGCATGCTGCATATTTTTTTTTTCAACAACTGAGTGGCCCTGGCACATTTCCTTGGACTCTCTACCTTGCTCAGGTACCTTTCAAGGCACCAAGAAAAAGGTCACTCCCAGCTGGCTCAGCCACTTGGCAGTCTTAGGGGCTGAGGGGATGAACATATTTTATCATGACAACCATCCATTCATGGCTTTCTGTGCTGAGACACACTTGTTGAAAAGATTTGGTCTAATTTATAATAAGTATCATTTACTGACCAGTGATGTTGATTATGTTAGTATCAATGATCCATACAAAGAAATTATTATATTCTATCGATTTCAGGATATCTCTTGAATTTCTATAGTTCCTTCTTTCCTACAATATAATCTATTGTGATTATATCTGCTTCTCTCTTTTTAAGGAATACACTATAACTCCTTAATTTCCAGGCCTGGGCCCTCTAGATTTTTTCCATATGCCTTACATCTCTGTGGGGCACTGGCCCCAGCAGGTCTTAATAATCTTGTTTTGATGATTGTTCCTCAAGTCTACATTAAATGTTAAGTCATTCATACCCAAGATGAGGTTAGTGCTTTGGGATTTTTTTTCCTTTAACAGTGCGAATGAATGTATTTTTGTTTTGTTTTGTTTTTACTTGACTTGCTTTGAAACATCAGTCCCCATTTTTAAGGTACTGGCAAAAATGTGGAATGCACTCCTATAATAGAACACAATAAAGCCCACCCACCTATAAAAGTTCACTTCCTTAACCAGGATTTAAAGGAAATATCATGAGTTTGTCACTATAATTGGTGCTAAAGGCAGTGAGAGAGAAGATACAATCTGTTAGGAACCTGCAATCTCATTTGAGAGCTCTGTAATATTTCAGAGAAATAAATTACCCACACCACAGCATAAAGCATATGCAGATACTGCACAATGCAATATAAACACGTCACCTAGGACTGACATAACACAATGTGTACCTACTTAAGTTTTTATGGGACATTATGGTCAAAACTTATAGTTTTGTCTCACAGAACACATCATATTTGCTTTAACCATTTTTATCTTTCATATGGTAGTTCAATTGTATTAGGCTGGAGTTGTGTGCAGGAAGTCAAAAACTACGTCTTATTTTTAGTTGAAACAAGTAACATGATGTCCTACAACTGAAAATCAAAGAATTTTCCCTTATTCCTTTTTGTACAAGAATTTTAATTGCTATTTTTTAAAACTTATTTTCTAAGCTTTATTAAGGTATAATGTTGCACATTTAATGTATACATCTTGATGAGCTTGGACATATGTATACACTTGGGATACCGCCAGCTCAAACAAAGTTCTAAACATATTTGACAGCTCCAAAAATGTCCTTGTGTTCGTGTGTGTGTGTGTGTGTGTGTGTCTGTGTGTATGTGTGTCTGTGTGTATGTGTGTGTTTTCTAGTAAGAACACTTAACCTAAGGTCAAAGTTCAAAGTATATAATACTGTATTTTTAACTATAGGTTAAGTAAATTCTGCTTAAGTAAAACTTTATAGTCATTGAGCAACAATTCCCTATTTCTCCCTCTTTCCAGCTCCTGGACACCACCACTCCATTTTCTGCTTCTGTAACTATTTCAAATACTTCATAAAAGTGGACTCCTACTATTTGTCCTTCTATGACTGGCTTATTTCACTTAGATAATGTCCTCCAGGTTCATCTAGGTTGTCACAAGTGTCCTGAATTCCTACTTTTTTAAGGCTGAATAATATTCCATTAAATGTAACATACCACATTTTCTTTATTCATTAATCTGCTAATGGACATTTGGGTTAGTTGCAGATCTTGGCCAAAGTAGATGATACTGTAATAAAGATGGGGGTTCAGGTATCTCTTTGAGAGCTTCATGTCAATTCTTTTGGGTATATACCCAGAAATGAGACTGCTGAATCATGTAGTTCTAGATTTAATTTGTTGAAAAACCTCCACACTGTTTTTCCAATGTACCCTTGTACAGTGTTAATGGTAATATAAATCGGTATAGCCAATTTACTGAAAACGGTGAGAAGATTCCTCAAAAAATTAAAAACAGAACTACCATATGGTCCAGCAACTCCACATCTTGGTATTTATCCAAAATAAAATTGAAATCAGAATCTCAAAACAGCATGTTGAATTTGGAGAATGCCAAAGATAAGGACAAAATTTTAAAAACTGCCAGAGACACAAAACCTACAGAGATACAGACTGCTGACCAAGGAGTAAGAACTGGACTACATTCAGACTTATAACTAGCATTAATGCATAGTTGCTTTCAAAGCTCTTGTGTCAATGACCGAAACTGGATTTTAGACACATGTAATTTATCTACCGAATGTGAGGACAGAGAGCATTTTCAAAAATTCAAAAACTGAAGCAAGTTATGTCTCAGGTGTCCCCTCCAAACACATTGCCTGTGGCTATACTGAGCAATTAGAGGATGAAAACCAAGAAATAGGAAAAACACAGGATTAAATAAACAGTGGGATTCACTCTGTAGTCAAGTGGTAAAAGAAACTCCAAGGTGACATGTCTATAGTAGGCTTAGAAAGTGATTAACAGGGGCGCCTGGGTGGCTCAGTGGGTTAAAGCCTCTGCCTTTGGCTCAGGTCATGATCTCAGGGTCCTGGGATCGAGCCCCACATCAGGCTCTCTGCTCAGTGGGGAGCCTGCTTCCCGCTCTCTCTCTGCCTGCCTCTCTGCCTACTTGTGATCTCTGTCAAATAAATAAATAAAATCTTAAAAAAAGAAAGTGATTAACAGAAACAAAATCCTGCATTACAGTCAACAGATACATGAGAACAAAAAAGCCACAGATTTGTTGATCTACTGACAAAAATTATATTATCTCACTAAGAGTCTTACAGTATTTTTAATGTGAAGGGAAGACTTCCTTTATTAAAAACAATTTTCAACTAATCGTATGATATAGAATCACAGATTAAACCACCACAAGGACTTTTTCTGATGTACAGCACATCAACGGAGTTCACTTCTAGGTTGATCCATACAATTCAGCCAAACAGCAATCTGAACCTGGTTGCTCCCCAGCATTAGTGGTTTATGCCATTTTTATACCATATCAGAAACATCTATAGGTCTCTCCATTATTTTATCTATCTCAATCCAAAGTTATCTTAAGAATGCTCATAAAAAGCTATTTTCCTCATTTTTTGATTGCTGTTTTGCCTCTTAACTACCTACTTACAGAGAGTGACCTCTACAGTAAACTTCATGACATTCTTATACGTAATAACTACAAACTAAATGGGCAGTTAAATGTCTCTAAGAATAATTTATTCAAAACAACGGGAATGGATTCCACAATGGACAGAGTGTGAATAAGAAAATTTAAGTTATTAGGGATTCTATCAAACAGGCTTTTTTCTTCTAATCTTAAGCGAGAAAAATCCAATGAATTCAAGAGTGGAGAGTAATGAGATGAACAAGTCACTCAAAAAAATATCATGGCACCAAAACTATAATGGCTCAAAAAAGGTAACAATATTTGAAAATTGATCATTTCTACAAAATTATTTTAAAGTAAGGAATCGCAAAACAAATATTTCTCAATAACCAAGTATATATGCAAAATGAAAACCCAATGGCTTTTTCATATTCTTAACCATTCTTAATCACTCTAAATCCTAGAGTTGTTTTTTTTTTTAACTTTTTCATCTTTTTTTTTTCTTTTTCCTCCTCTGACTGGATAATTTTTAATGTCCTATGTTTATTTATTTATTTATTTATTCATTTATTCATTTATTCATTTATTCATTTATTTGGAAAGAGAGAGAGTGAGAGAGAGCACGAGACGGGAGAAGGTCAGAATGAGAAGCGGACTCCATGAAGCTGGGAGCCCGATGTGGGACTTAATCCTGGGACTCCGGGATCATGACCTGAGCCGAAGGCAGTCGCTTAACCAACTGAGCCACCCAGGCGCCCTGTCCTATGTTTGACCTTACAGATTCTTTCTTCTGACTGACTGAATCTCCTGCTGAAGCTCTCTATTTCATTTTTTCTCTCATTGTATTCTTCACCTCCAGAATTTGTTTGATTCTTTATTAATTCTCTTTATTAATCTTTCTACTTTGTTCACATACAGTTTTCCTCTTTTCATTGATTTGTCCATCTGTTCTCCTATAGCTTACTGAGTTTCTTTAAAACAGTTACCTTTTCAGGCAATTTATAAGCATCTATGTAACTTGTGTTAGTTACTGGAAATATTTCATGTTCCTCTGGTGTTGTCAAGTTTCCTTGATTTTTTTGGTGTGTTCTTTGTATCCCTGCATGAATGTCTGCATGTTTGAATGAATAGGCACATGTTCCAGACCTTATGTACTGGCCTCGGTGGGGAAGGATCTTCACCTATGGTTAGGTGTGAGGGTACTGGCTACATAGGGTAAAGTAGCTCTAACTCTGGAGGTCAGAGTTTGCACAGCAATGGCAACTCTAGATGTCAACCTCATGCGAAGTCAGTCTCAGTGAAGATTGTGGGTGTCTTTGTTGATAAAGACTATGAGTATCCATGGAAGCAGCAGCAGAGGCGACTGGTGTCCTTGGTAGTGAAGTGTGCTGGGGTCCCTCCTCCTTTTCTCCTTGGGAGAAGTTGCCAAAAAGGCAATCCCTCCTGGAACTGGAGCATTAGTACATGCACAGCAGTGCCAGGAGTGTATGCAGTGGCTCTTTCTGTCTACCCAAGAGGTTTCAGTGATGAGAACCCAGGAAGCTCCACAGGTGGGGTCAATGAAAATAAAAACTGCAGGAGGTATTGGCAAAATCTGTGGGTGTCTGTGCTTGTTTGTTGAGGGCTATTGGGTTCCTCTTGCTCTCCTTCTCCCCTGCCACATGATCGTCCACTAAGGCAGTTGGGGCTGCAGGATTCATTTCTAAAATGTTTTCTTTAATAATGTTTGGTGCCTCAGGGCACTTTGTTCTGCTTGTCTCTATAGTATATCATCCCCCAGTTCTTGCTACATGTCATTCTTACAGCATCTTAGTCTCATGATAGACGTACTTCTTATGTGGAAAATGAAATCCAAGAATAAAGAATTCAAAATAGAGGACTTCCAGCTTCTGGTATCTTAAATCCTGGGCCAAGAAACTACCACAGCATCACCTTCACCATATTCTAATCCTAAATAGCAGTCATAGTGCCCTCTTCACTTCAAGGGGATGCTAGACTTCACATATTAATTGGAGAAATTTCAAATAATTTGTGGCCATCTTTAACCTCTGACAACTTCCTAATGCTTCCAATATAAAATTTAATCTTCATACACACCATTCATCACTGGGCCACTGCCTACCCTTGTAGCATTGGTTCATGGAACATCCACCCACCGCATCTGCTGCCCTCTCCCATAGTGACTCTAATAGTCTCCCCAGTGCACCATGCTCTCACAGCCATTCTTATATACTTACACTTCCTTATTCTTTAGTAGGCAACAATTAGCTGACAACCACTCCATCACCAGAGTCAACAGTTTTGCCAAATGAGCTATGTTAAATTTTCAACCTAGAACTATACAGTTTAAAAAAATACTATTTCATCCGTGTAAAAGCACTTTTAAATCAGTAAAGTTTAAGCTATTAATATCAGCATCCAGAACAACAAATCAGTAATTTGGGGATAGAGTTTTAGCTATTTCCTATTAGGAGATTTTGAAAAACACATAACCTTAATAAATGGCTATGATGGGTCTTTATAGTGTCCTTTTTACAATCAGTGTGAACATGTGCATCTTTGAAATACACATGCATGGAATGCCAGAGCTAGTCACCTTGAAATATCACCAAGCAGGGAGAGAGGGACACCCTTGAATTTAATATATGCACTTCATGATCTGTGAGGATGATGGTAATTTTGTAGAACACCGTATCCTTTGTCACTACATAAAACTCAGTGCTCCTGAATATGAAAATCTGCCTAGCATCCTCCATATCACATATACAAATGCTAGCCAATGCCCAACACCTTATGCAACACTAAACTTCCTTTCTCCTTTGCCTTTATCACCATCTACACTGAAAGAGAAAAGGATCCTTTGCAACTTCAAAATGTACAAGAATATCTCAGTCAGTGGCAGAATAAAAAGTTGCTAGAAACTGCACAACTTACAGGGTAGATTTACGGTTTCATATGAATGTTCATACAATCCTAAGGGAAGTTAACCAGAGCAACAAAACCGCTCTCTGGTTATAAGATTTCATGTTACATAAATTCTCCCTTGAAGAGTTTCTCTCTGCTGTGAAGACAGCCATATAGCTATACACAAACACTGCTGAATAGCGATTACCTACATATGAATTAAGCAACTAAATCCTAACTCTTATCTGCCCCCAAGGTGTCTCAAATTCTCTTGTCAGGGTACCTGGCTGCAATGAAATGACACTATGATTCAAATCCAGATTTTGAAAAGTATTATTTTTCAATTATCTCCACAAATTCAAATATCAATAATACATTTGATGGAAAAATATGAATTGATGCTCACAGAATCAGAATGATTTCCAAAAATTTTAGCCCAACCCCAAACAAACCTTAGAACTTTTGCAAAGATTACTGAATTGTTCCAACAACTCAGTGGTAAGGAAGAGCGGGATACTGCTATTTTAATATGCTCCTCAGGTGGACAACTAAGTTGGAGAATTGGACTTCTTATATATCATCAGGACCCAGAATCACAGCAAACAAGTTAAAATCCAACTTTTTCCTTCTACTGGCTATGTGAAAAGAGGCAAATTATTTTAGTTCTCCATACCATAGTTTCTCAACTCTAAAATGTAGATCATGTTATCTAAATTATTATTGTATTAAAAATAGTTCAAGTTGTCAGTATGTAGTAAGTTTCAAATAACAGATACTTTACGTTTATTTTTCTGATTGTGTTTTCTCAGTCTCTTTTACGGCTCTGACTTTTCTCAGAGAAAATTAAGATTATGTATTTTTAAAAATGTGTAGCTTTACTATATAATCAATCCCAGTACATTGTTTTCCAGTATCTTAATTTTTTTGTACATACAACAGAAACAGTATTTATCTACTCTGGTTTATTTGCCATGTACTATGTGCAAGGTACTGAAGGTAATATAATGTGTAGTACAAATGTCCCTGCTCATCATGAACTAATAGCTAACAAGTACAAATTGATTTATAAAGGCTGATTGCCTTTGGTGCTCACTTCCAACAGAACATAAAATTTATTAATATCATGATGACTTTATAGAAGAGAAGACAGCCTCATACCTGTGGAGACTTGTCCACAATATTATAGCTAATAAGTATCAAAAATAATTGATACATGGGGCATCACTCAGTTAAGTGTCTGACTCTCAATTTCAGTTCAGGTTATGATCTCAGGGTTGTGGGATGGAGCCCTGTGTTGAGCTCCACCTTGGGCTCTACACTGGGCATGGAGCCTGCATAAGATTCTCTCCCTCTCCTTCTACCCCTCCCCACCACTCCCATGTGCTCTCTCTCTAAAAAAAAAAAAAAAGTAAAAGAAGAAAAAAAAGAGAAATAATTGATACATGCTATTCTAGCCCATCATCTTTCCATCTTGCCTTTCTGGTTTTGACTTTCCCAGCAGAGTCAGCTATCTAACTACCCATAATCATGCTCCCCTTCCACAAGACAGTCACTGCTGGGAGAAGGCTACTGAACAAAGGGTTTTCTCTCTCCCTAATGGTTGGACGGGGCCATGTGTCTTAGTCTACCTTGTTAAGTTTTAGTAAAGCAATGTATATCCCTCTTAAGCAAAAGGGTGCTGGAGACTTCCCCGTACTTACTCTTTAGCAGCAGCCTTGGAGACCATGTTAAAGAAGGCAGCACTATGAGATGGAAGAGTAAAAATTCCTTAACAAACTGCACAAAATTAGGATGAATAATATAATCAGTCCCTGACTTCTACTTAAGACTATACTTTTTTTTAAAGATTTTATTTATTATTTATTTGACAGAGAGAGAGAGAGACATCACAAGTAGGCAGAGAGGCAGGCAGAGGGAGAGGGAGAAGCAGGCTCCCCCCTGAGCAGAGAGCCCAATGCGGGGCTTGATCCCAGGACCCTGAGATCATGACCTGAGCCAAAGGCAGAGGCTTTAACCCACTTTGCCACCCAGATGCCCTAAGACTATACTTTTTTTTTTTTAATATCCCCAGTACCAAGAGTATATAGTTTAGGAAGAGTCAGAAAACTAGGAGATTTCAGGAAAAGATGATAATAACTGTAATGAAATTGAACATAAAGAGAACACAGAAAAAAAATGAACTTTGGGAATTTAGAAAAGGCTCTAAAAAAGAAAAAAAAGTAGAATAACGAATAGGTTTTTCCAGGTAGAGAAAATAAACAATTAACGTAATAGCACTCAAACAGAATACACTCTGCAATACTCTGACAGACTCAAAAAATAAGACTATTGGGACATGGCTATGTTTATCTATTGATGTAGAACAAACCACATCAAAATCTAGTGGCTTTGAGCTTCAGTCATTAAGTGGCCCGTGACTACAATTTAAGCAGAGCTTGACTGGAAAGGATGATATCTGCTCTATATGGCATCATCTGAGGGTGACACGACTGAGGGGTAGGAGGATGGAGGAGCCACTTCAGCATGGTTCATTCTCATGGCCAGCAGGTTTGTGCTGGCAACTGACTGGTGCTTAGCTGGGCTGAAAACTTCACCTCCTCTTTATCCAGGCCTTTCCGTAGAGTCTGTGATTCCTTAGAACACGATGACTGAGTTCTAAGGCCAAGGCTACCAAAAAGGAGAGACTGTGGGAGTCTGCACCATCTTTCAGGATCAAGCCTGGTAGGTCACATAGTGTCACTTCTGCCACAGTCTCAGAGTTGAGACTGATTGTAACAAAGGCCCATACAAATTCAAGGGAAGGGGACATAAATGGCATCTCTTAACAGAGGATTGACAAGGTACTAGAAAACACAATTTGTTGTGAAAACACCAAAGAGAGGGGAAAAAAATCTAAGGATGATAAGGTAAACTATTATCTATCTTGAAAATCTGTTTTATTCCCCAAATGTTTTGTCAAATTGGCAAGATGAAGCTAAGTATGTGTTTTAACCTAACCACAGAATTTCAGGGCTGTTTGCTATTACCTTTTGCCTACAGTGTGTAAGGTTGATAAGATCTGAGACAGCAGTGAAAGCTATCAATGTATACTTTCCAATTTGATTTGAAGCCAAGCCAGAGGCTTTGAGAAAGTTGTGGTTGAAGGTTCTCAGCTTCCAAGAGGACAAAATATCTATCATTATTTAACAACTATCTCCTGCTGAGTTGGAAAATTTATAGGTAAGGCATTTGTAAGGCTCCTGGACACCTTACTAAAATACACTGACTTGCAGACACCCTCAAGAAAATCTATAAACTCTTCTGTTGAATTGTTTCAAGTATAATCTAAACTAGAATCAAAGAGTAGTTTCGATGGCCTTGATCTTCTTCGAGCATCTTTTACATTTTAATTAGTTATGCTTTATGCACATACTCCAGATTCTACAGATTCAAGGATACATAAGACCTAGCATCGCCTCCTCCCCCACCCCTAGGCTTTATAGTTTAGGATGGACAGGACACTAGGTAACTGCAGGAAAATGTGATAAACACTATGGCAATAAACAGTATTATAGGAGACAGGGAAAAAAGTATTTAACTTTGAAGATTTAGAAAAGGCTCTAAGAAGAAAAGACATTTCAGCCGGCCCTCACAGAATGAACAGGATTTCCCAGGTAGAGAAGGGAAACGAACACTTTAATAAAACACCAGACATGACACAGGCTGAATGCGACAATGAATTTGTGTGAAAACCAGGTAAGTACATTACATGAAGCAATTTTATTAACATTACTATTTTTCATCAAATAGTAAAAAAGGAATCCTTTGCCATGAGATTCTGGAACACTGACAACTCTCCTTCTCAGAGACTCTATTTGATCTGAGTCCACTCTGTGGTCTTAGACATGTAAATAAGTAAACACTGTGTAAAGGTACCCATAATAGCTAGGAGGACATGCAGGCTCACAACTGTAAGCAATTTGGACTGTGGAAATGAAATCGCATCAAGCAGCTAAAGAAAAAATGCAGTGCCTTGAAAAGAAATACACCCTTCGGCCCTTAAAAGGACCTACTGTGTTATCAAGAAGAAACATATTGCCAATCACATTGTCACAAAAACATATTCTGGACAAAGAAAAAATGTACAGATATATCACTGTATACTGACCTGTGTGACATACATTCACATACAGAAATGGCAATTAGTTAACATTCATTCTCTCTTTGCTGTTTAAAAAAGGAAAAAAAATGAAACCATAAGAGGTTCCAGTTAGATTATGAACACTGTATAATATAGGTGTAAGGCTAATGGTTTTCAAATTTAAAAGTATACCTGAATCATGTGCATGGCTTGTTAAAACACAGATTTCCGGGGCTTGCCCTGAATATCTATTTTACCAGGTCTGGGGTGGAACCCAAGAACATGTATTTTTTTAGAAATTCCCAAGAGGGATGCCTAGGTGGATCAGTCAGTTAAATGTCTGATTTGGCTTAGATCATGATCCCTGGGTCCTGGGATCGAGTCTCTGCATTGGGATGCCTGCTCAGCAGGGAGCCTGCTTCTCCCTCTGTCTGCAGCTCCGCTGCTTGTGCTTGCTCGCTCGCTCTCTCTCTCTGACAAACAAACAAACAAATAAAATCTTTTTTTTAAACAGATTTTATTTATTTATTAGAGAGACAGAGAAAGTGAGAGTAGAGCATGAGAGGAGAGAAGGTTAGAGGAAGAAGCAGACTCCCCATGGAGCTGGGAGCCCGATGTGGGACTCGATCCCGGAACTCAAGGATCATGACCTGAGCTGAAGGCAGTTGCTCAACCAACTGAGCCACCCAGGCGCCCTAAATAAAATCTTTTTTAAAAGTTCCCCAAAAATGTTGATACTGCTTGGATTTTAATCTTGAATGACAATCTTGATTTTACACTTAACAGCTGTTAAACTTTGGGAAAGTTAATCAATTTCTCTGTGCCTCAATTTCCTTACTTGTAAACCAAAGATATGGCACAGTGTGAGGCTCCATCCATACACCTTCTGAACACACCATCTTAGTTCACACTGGAGTCCTTCTGCAAAAACCTGCCACTCTTTAACTAAGACTCTGTGTTCTAACTATCCACATTGCTGGCCTGATGTGTTATCAAGTTCATGCCCAAAGAGCAGCTCCCGGGCAATAATGGAAAAAAATGGAAAATAATATCCTCAGGTGAGACAGCTCTTAGTCATGTTCTTACCAGTTTTCAAAATTTGGTTCTCAAATCAGCTGTGGAGACCAATACCTGAGAACCTGCTAGAAAAATCACACATTCTCAGGTCTGGTCCCCTGATATATGATGAAATCAGACTTCTTGAGGATCAGCCTCAATACTACAGTCTAACAAACCCTGCAGGGGATGCCGATGCATACCAAAGTTTGAGAACCACTGCTTTATACCATCTTCCAGAGACTATCAACAGAAATGAGGCCAAGATGCCCTGAACAACTTCCTTATTAAATATTTTGTTAAAATACCATTTTCTTGGCTGTCTTAACTCTGCCTTCCTTATTGGTGCTTCCTAGAATTACTACACATACACACACACGCACACACAAATAAAACACATATAATTGTAAAACTTGTTTCACTATCTGCCTCTGTGGTAAATTATTCTGTTAAAAAAAAAAAGAAAGAAAAAATATTGGAGGAACAAGATGGCAGAGAAGTATAAGACCTAAATATAATCAGGTCCCTGGAATTCCGCTAGATAGATCAAACCATTCTGAATACCTACAAACCCAACAGGAGATCGAAGAAAAGAACAGCAGCAATTCTATGAACAGAAAAGCGACCACTTTCTGGAAGGTAGGACATGCAGAGAAGTGAATCTGAAGCAATATATGAGAAGATAGACTGGGGGCGGGGGTGGAGCCTCTGTCAGTCGGCTCCTGGCAAGTCAGAGAGCAACAGGGCACGAAATCAGTGCTTTTAGAAGACTACTCTGCTGAGGGACATTGCTCCAGTGGCTAAGCAGGGAGCTGTCGCTGGGACAGTGTGGTCTCAGGACCCTCAGGGTCACAGACAAACTGAGGGTATCTGAGTGTGGCAGAGCTCCCAGGTATCTGAGCAGGGAAGCTGGCTGCAAAGACGGAGCTGAGGAGTGAGCTCTCAGCCCAGGGTTGCCATAAACTGTGATCCTTGGCACAGCTGGGCCACCACTCTTCAAGCAGGGACCCAACAAGTGGCAGATCCAGGGAGACACCCTGTCCTCCCCTAGGAAGAGTGACACAGGAGTGCACTGCAGGAATATGCTGGGTTTGGAGACTCCAAAAAGGGTCGGGTCCCAGAGACAGAAATGCTCAGTCACAGGCCAGGTGACTTTGGGGTGTGGCCAGAGACCAGTGAGAAAGGAGTGAGTGATTGCTTTTAACTGAGGGTGCACTGAGGAGTGGGACCCCAAGTTCTTGGCTCCTTTACGGCCAGAGATTGGGAATCCACCATTTTCATTCTCATCCTCCAAAGCTGTGGGGAAAGCTTTCAGTGAGCAAAAGCTACTGAGAGCAAATCCAAATCTGAGCAGGTTATTTTGCCTGGCCCCTGCGAGGGCAGTGCAATTTCACCTTGGGCAAAGGCATTTGAGAATCACTGCAACAGGCCCTTCCCCCAGAAGAACAGCAAGAACATCCAAGTAAACAAGACCAAGTTTACCATTCAATGAGAATGGAAAACTCCAGCGCTAGGGGAATATGGCACATAGAATTCATGGCTTTTTTCCCCATAATTCTTTAGTATTTTTAAGGTAAGTTCTAAATTTTCTTTATTTTCTTTTTCTATTTTTTAAATTTTTTCTTCTTTCCTTTTTCAACCAACATCTTATCCTATGAGTTTCTTTTTTAATTTTTTTTAATTTTCATTTTTGCATTCATATACCATCCCTTCATTGTATTTAACCTTATTTTTGTATATATATAAGTTTTTCTTTCTTCAAAATTTTGAGAGGCAGTTTCTTCTAATAGACCAGAATACACCCAGAATGTAGGGTGTGGCTCTGTCCTATTCATCACCCTGATCATATTTTTTTTTCCCTTCCCTTTCTTTTCCCCCCAGTTTCAGATCTCTTCTGATTTGTTTAGTGTATATTCTTCTGGGATTGTACCCTTTTAAGTTACCCTTTTAGTATTTTGTTCTCCCATTCATCTATTATTCTCTGGAAAAAAATGACAAAATGCAAAAACTCACCTCAAACAAAAGAACAAGAGGCAGTACCAACTGCCAGGGACCTAATCAGTAGGGACATTAGTAAGATGTCCAAACTAGTGTTCAGAATGGTGATTATAAAGATACTAGTTGGGCTTCAAAGAAGCATACAAGATACTAGAGAATCCCTTTCTGGAGAAATAAAAGAACTAAAATCTAACCAAGTCAAAATCAAAAAGGCTATTAATGAGGTGCAATTAAAAAATGGAGGTTCTTACGCTAGAATAAATGAGGCAGAAGAGAGAATTAGTAATATAGAAGATCAAGTGATGGAGAAAAAAGAAGTTGAGAAAAAGAGAGATAAGCAACTACTGGACTACGAGGGGAGAATTCGAGAGATAAGTGATACCATATGACAAAACAGTATTAGAATAATCATCAAGCTCTATTACAAAGCTGTAATCATCAAGACAGTATGATACAGGCACAAACAGATACACACAGATCGATGGAACAGAATAGAGAGCCCAGAAATGGACCCTCAACTCTACGGCCAACTTATCTTTGAGACAGAGCAGGAAAGAATGTCCAATGAAAAAAAGACAGTCTCTTCAACAAATGGTGTTAGAAAATTGGACAGCCACATGCAGAAGAATGAAACTAGACCATTTCCTTACACCACATGTAATAATAGACTCAAAATGGATGAAATATCTCAATGTGAGATATGACTCCATCAAAATCTTTGAGGAGAACACAGGCAGCAACCTCTTTTCCGTCAGCTGCAGCAATTTCTCCCTAGAAACATCACCAAAAGGGAAGCAAGGGCAAAAATGAACAATTGGAACTTCATCAAGATCAAAAGCTTTTGCAAAGCGAAGGAAATAGTCAACAAAACCAAAGGACAACCGATAGAAAGGGAGAAGTTATTTGCAAAAGACATATCAGATAAAGGGCTAGTATCCAAAATCTAAAAAGAACTTTTCAAACTCAACACTCAAAGAACAAATAATCCAATCAAGAAATGAGCAGAAGACACAGACATTTCTGCAAAGGAGACATTCAAATGGTCAATAGACACATGAGAAAGTGCTCTACATCACTCAGCATCAGGGAAATACAAATCAAAACCTCAATGAGATACCACTTCACACCAGTCAGAAGGGCTTAAATTAACAAGTCAGGAAACAAAAGGTATTGGCAAGATGCAGAGAATGGGGAATCCTCTACCCTGTTGCTGGGAATACAACCTTGTGTAGCCACTCTGGAAAACAGTATGGAAGTTCATCAATAAGTTGAAAATAGAGCTACCCTATGACCCAGCAATTGCACTCGTGGGTATTTAATTTTTATTTGACACAGAGAGAGAGATCACAAATAGGCAGAGAGGCAGGCAGAGAGAGGGGGAAGCAGGCTTCCTGCTGAGTAGAGAGCCCAATGCAGGGCTGGATCCCAGGACCCTGAGACCATCACCTGAGCCAAAGGCAGAGGCTTTAACCCACTCAGCCACGCAGGTGCCCTAACACTACTGGGTATTTACTCCAAAGATACAAATGTTTTGATCCGAAGGGGCATGTGCACCCCAATGTTTATAGCAGCTATGTCCACAATAGCCAAACTATGTAAAGAGCCTAGATGTCCATCAATAGAGGAATGGATCAAGAAGTGGTATGTGCGCGCGCACACACACACACACACACACACACACACACACACACACTGGAATATTATGCAGCCATCAAAAATATGAAATCTTGCCATTTGCAACAATGTGGATGGAACTAGAGGCTATTATGCTAAGTGAAATAAGTCAGTCACAGAAGTACAATGATTTCACTGATATGAGGAATTTGAAAAACAAGGCACAAGATCATAGGGGAAGGGAAGGTAAAATGATACAAGATGAAACCAGAGAGGGGGACAAACCATAAGAGACTCTTAATCTCAGGAAACTAACTGAGGGTTGCTGGAGGGGAGGGGGTAGGAGGGATGGGGTAGCTGGGTAGGCTATATTGGGGAGGGTATATGTGCTATGGTGAGTGCTGTGAATTACGTAAGACTGATGAATCATAGACCTGTACTGCTAAACAAATAATACATTATATGTTAATAAAAAATAAAATGAGTAAATAAATAAAACAAAAAGATATTAATAGAGTCTGTTTAATAGGACTACTATGAAAACTAAATGAAATAACAAGCAAAATGTGTTTGAGCACCTGGGTGGCTCAGTCAGTTGGGCATTCGACTCTTGATTTCCACTTAGATCATGGTCTTAGGGTCGTGGTATCAGGCCCCACATCAGGCTCTGCACTCAATGGCGAGTCTGCTTAAGAGTCTCTCTCTCTCTCTCTTTGCCCCTCACCCCTCTCAAATAAATAAATATATATATTTTTAAAGTGTTAAAACAGTGCCTGGCACACATTTTGAGATACTAAGGGAAAATATGCTCCAATTCTGATTACTAATTCAAAGATACCAATCTAATAAGACCAGATTCAATATTTGTATGTCCCTTTGTTTTTAAGTTTTTATTTTTAAGTAATCTCCATACCAGACATGGGGCTCAAACTTAGAACCCTTAATAGAAGTACTTAATATTTCTATTTCCTTAAGTAACTCCAATGTCATGCTCTACTTACTGAGCAAGCCAGGTACCCCAATATTTGAATGTCCCAAATAAATTGAAAAAATCAAGTAAGAATTGTCTTTGGTTTTACAAGGTACGAAGGACCACAATTTAATCGTAGGATATTACTAGGTCCTTTTTCCATAATTTTCATCTTTCTCATGTATAAAATCTGTTGCACTTAAGGAACTCTCCATACTCTTCTGCAACTGCTGGCATTCCGTGATTTAATAATTGTGGCCACTGAGGTACCTGGCTGGCTCAGTCGGTTAAACATCTGACTCTTGATCTTAGCTCAGGTCTTGATCTCAGGGTGATAAGTTCAAACCCCCTATTGAGCTCCACACTAGGTGAAGAGCCTACTTAAAAAAATAATGATAACTGTGGTCACTTCATAGGGATAAGTTCCTAAACATTCATCTATACTAAACTTGTGAACTTGTGCCCGTCACTATGTATTTAAAAGTCTACTTCAGTTCAAACATTTTCTCTTCTGTTACTGAGGTATTACTAAGATATAAAGCTCAGGGCAACGTCACTGTGGCTTCCTAAGTACAAATGACATTTGAGTAAATCGATATGATAATAAATAGTAATTACTTTGTAAGTGAGTCCCAAAGTTGTCACATCTCCTTTTCTGACAGAATGATGCCTTCTTGTCAGTTCCAGCTTGAAGTCCTAGATAGACATTTTCCAGAGCACCAATTTACCCCTCAAATGGTCTAGAGTAGGGGTCTAGTATCCATTTCATCAGCATAGATGATTCAGAGAAAATGCACTGGATACCAAATGAACAATTCTTCCAAACTCAGAAATGAACTTCTTAATTTAGCAGCTTAATCTGAGATATACTGAGAATTGAGAATTTTATTTGGTTGTGTAAAAATAATACAATGAACTCTTTCTCTTCAAACTAGCTTCACTGTTATTTTACCAAATTTGCATTCTCTCCCTCTCCCTATTAAACACACACACACACGCATGATATATACTGAACCATGTGAGAGGCAAAGATACCTGGACCATTAACCTACACCTTGAAAATTTATCTCCTGGGGCGCCTGGGTGGCTCAGTGGGTTAAAGCCTCTGCCTTCAGCTCAGGTCATGATCCCAGGGTCCTGGGATCGAACCCTGCATCGGGCTCTCTGCTCAGCAGGAAGCCTGCTTCCCCCTCTACTTCTGCCTGCCTCTCTGCCTGCTTGTGATCTCTCTCTCTCTGTCAAATAAATAAATAAAATCTTTAAAAAAAAAGAAAATTTATCTCCTAAGGACAGGACATTCCTCCCCCTTTTTAAAATGTATCTTTTGTAATGATTTTGTTTTATCATTAAATTCAAAAATAAAACATCTGACTAGACATAAAATTAGGGAAAAACACATTTTTAAATACTATTTAAATAAAGTTCAATTTTCTGAAAGCTTAAAAAAATCTCCCATTTTAATGATCATTAAAGTGATGTGCTATATCCCATAGTCAATGGTCTCACTAAAAACAAGACGGCAGTCTTAAAAAAATAAGTAAATAAATTTGAATACTATTTAGATACTCTATTTTTAAACACTATTAAATTTAAATATTTATTTAAATACAATATAAAATACTATCTTTTTTAAATTGCACTATTACAGAAAAATACAAGAAGAAGAAATACCAAGGAAAAATTAAATAATAATCATCTATAGTCGATGTTCAAAGGAAAACATCAGATTGGTGATTCAAATATTATAACCTATGTTATCACCAGTGACATTTTCTCTCTTTTTTTCCATTTTTTAAAGATTTTATTTATTTATTTGACAGAGAGAGAGACATCACAAGTAGGCAGAGAGGCAGGCAGAGAGTGGGGGGGAAGCAGGATCTCAGCTGAGCAGAGAGCCTGATGCGGGGCTCGATCCCAGGACCCTGAGATCATGACCTGAGCTGAAGGCAGAGACTTTAACCCACTGAGCCACGCAGGCGCCCCACCAGTGACATTTTCAAAATTCTAAATTTCTGATACGCTTCTGAACAAAACAAAGTACAAACTTCTCTGAGTATATAGAATCACTGAATTATTGGAAAACACAGGGAATATTAAATGAGCAGAAAAGTGCTTTGTGTTGCTATAAAAAACAAAATGTCTCTGCTCAGATATGAACAGGTTACCCACCTGCATAAGTATCTGGATGTAGGGCATTATAAAGTTCTGCGCAATGGAGAGGCAGTTCTCTACTTTGCAGGACTAAGCTGTGCATTACAGGGTGCCTGACATACCTGCCCTGCCCGCTTACTTACCCCACCTTTTCCTGGACACCTCTTAGGTAAATACAATTCTCAGTGAGAATAAATGATTTAAATAGAGCAGAATAAACACAAAAACTATTTAAAGCTATATGGCTCTTGCAAAATATTTCATTTATATACTTTTCTTATTCAACAACTTATTAACAAAACTAAAACTGTATTCATTTGATCAAAAAATTTAAGGCCTGAGAACCTACCTTTTCATGATCCCTGTAATGCTGGTAGCTACACTCAGATATTCTTCTAAGATTTTGAGTACCAGTGATGAGCCTCCAGATGGAGCATTAATACATTACATTTAAGAAACATACTAGTCCTTAAGGGCAGAAATGAGATCCAGTATAGCAGATGTAAGAAAAAAAGAAAAAGAAAAAAAGAAACATACTAGTCTTCAAGTAACTTTGATTTATTTGCTAAGATTTTGCTACCCATTTTGCCTTGCCCACAACAATTCCTTGAGAGTATTAACATAAAACTTAAAAAGAAATACTTAATACTTCTTTTCTCCCTAAGTAACTCCAATGTCAAAATAACATGGTCATAACAAGTGAACTATTTTATATCAAACATCTCTAATAATGTCCAATAGGACATTAAGTCAAGTGTATAACAAACTTAAATACTAGATATACATTTTCTTAAATTATAACTACAGCCTGAGTGATCATGGGTAACAGTTCAGTGTATTGGTTTAAAGGCAAATATACCCGTTATCTGCAATTAACTTTATTTGAATCATGATTTTAAATAAGGTTTCCTCTCAAAAGTACATTTTAGATTTCTGGGAAAGTAGCATAGTAGGAGTATCCTCAGCTCATCTGTCCCAGGGACACACCAAGGTAATATCCCCATCCCATCAGTGAAACCAGCTCAGAAAATAACCCAAAGATGGGCAGAACAGAATTTCCACAGTTAGTTTTAAAGAGGAGGCCACATTGGAAATACCAGGAAGGATGAAACCTCGGTCTGGAACCAAATCCCTAGTGAGAAATGACAAATGGGAAGGACACTGCAAACACTGAGAAGGGAGAGAAGCAGACCCCACACCAAGCATCTTAAACACGGGAGAGCTGTATTGGGAAGACAGGTCCCCATAATATTTGGCTTTGGAAACAAGTGGGGTTTAATTTCACCAGTTTTTGCCATCAGTGCGGTTTAACTCTGGGTTCTTTAAAAACCAGAGGGTTTAGCTCCATGAGAGTCAGATGGCAATAGGAAACTGAGTCTCTGCCCTTAGAGAAGCAGCAATACAAATAACCCAAGCAAGATATAGCACAGAAGCAGCAGTTTGAAAATCACCTGGGGTACACATGCAGATTTAATTACTACCCTCAGAATGGATGCTGGAGGGGCAACGATCTTTAGGGCACTTTTCTAAGAACAAAAGTGCTGATAGATACAATTTCCCTCCGTGTCTCCACACTAGATAATCTGATATTCCAAGGCAGCAGGAAGAATACTCTCCAACTATCTTCCTAGGAACTGTGTGTCCTGTCCCCATGATCCCCTGAGGGTCTATCCCACCCAACACATCCCACCCATTAGGTGTCCCTTCAAAGCAGCTCCTACCCCAATACACACTGCAAGCAACCCTGGAAGGGACCACTGTCGCTCCAAAGTGACCCCTGCCCGGGGGGAAAGTGGAAGATAACCACATACATCAGTGTGACCATAATCCCAGCAGCCAAGCTATAGAAGTGCAGCACAGAGAGAGTGCTCTATCAGTGCAATTGCAGCCCCAGCAGATGCCTTCAGGGCATGCATTTGATCTGACTACTGGCCTAGCTCACCAATAAAAATCTCTCAGGGGGCTGAAAAGAGAGAGATACCTGCAGTGTGGTATGACTGCAGCCTGATCAGCTGGACTGAAGGAAGGCATTGGGTCTCACTGATGGTCTCACCCACCAATGAATACCTCTGAAGGAACAAGGAAGAGAGAGTACCTTGCAGATTGGTCAACTGTAGCCTCAGCAGATAGGTTGAGGGCAGGCATGTGGTCTGACTATAGACACTGTCTAACTACAAAAGGCAGCCCCAGACTGCCCCTTAATAGAACAAGGACCAACTACATCCACAACAGCCAAAATGGGTCATTGCAGCAGACTGGACTAAAGACAAATGTGGTTCAACCTCAACAGTAGGGCACATACAACACACATATTAGACACCTTTAGGGCAAATGGTTCTGGTGATCTGAGGCACTGTACTACAGTGCACACATAGAGTTAGACAAAATGAGGAAAGAGAGGATTATGTCCAAAATGAAAGATAAGACAAAACCACAGCAAAAGAGCTAAATGAGAAGGAGCTAAGTAATTTGCCTAATAAAAAATCCAAAGTAATGGTCATAAAGATACTTATTGGACTTGAGATAAGTGTATGGGATCTCACTGGCCCTGAGATAAGAGAGTAGGATCTCTGTAACACCCTCAACAGAGAAATGGAAAATATAAAAAAAAAGAACCCATTAGAGATGAAGAACTCCACAACTGAAATACGAAATACACTTCAGGCCATCAGTACTAGAAGAAAAAATGAGAATAGATTAAGGAAATTCAGTGACATTCTCAAGTGTAGTAACACTTCATTATAGGGATACCAGAAGGTGAAGAAAGAGAGAAGGGGGCAGAAATTATTTCTGAAGAAATAATAACTTCAAATTTCCCTAACCTGATGTAGGAAACTGAAATCCAGTTTCAGGAGATACAGAGAGCCCCCCACAAAATCAACCCAAGAAGGTCCAAGACACATAATAGCTACAAAGACAAAAAATATTGATAAAGAGAATTTTAAAAGCAGCAAGAGAAAAACTTACGTACAAAGCAGACTTTGTAAGGCTATCAGATGATTTCTCAGCAGAAACTTTGCAGGCCAGAAGAAAGTAGCATGATATACTGAAAGTGCTGGGAGGAAAAAAAAGCCTGCAACCAAGAACACTCTATCCAGCAAGGCTATCATTCAGAACAGAAGGAGAGATAAAAAGTTTCCTGGACAAGTAAAAGTTAAAGGAGTTAATCAACACTAAACCAGGCTTACAAAGAACATTATCTTTTTATGGAAAGAAAAGGCCATAATCAGGAGTAAGAAAGCTATGAAAGGAAAAATTTTCACAGGTAAATGCAAACATGTACTAAAACTATTAGATTAATCACTTAAAAATTCAGTATGGAGGTTAAAGAAATAACATAAATTATATCTATAAAAATTAGTGAAAGGATCCATACAGTAAAAGAATATAAAGTATGACACCATGCATAAAAGGGGGGGGTAGTAAAATCTTAGTGCTTTTAAAATGGGTTTATACTTAAGTGATCACCAATTTAAAAGAGACTGCTATACGCATAAGTTGTTGTATATGAACCTAATGGTAACCACAAAATCAAAAACCCATAACAAATATACAAAAAATAAAGAGAAAGTAATCCAAGCATGTCACTAAAAAAACTATCAAACCACAAGGGATGAGAAAAAGAGAAGGAACAGCAAAGAACTACAAAAACTACCTTAAAACAAGAAAATGAAAAAAAAAAAAAAACAAGAAAATGACAGTAAGAATCAGAGAACATCTCCAGAAACAACAACAAGTAAGAAAATGGCACCAAATACACGTATTTCAAAAGTTACTTCAAATGTAAATGGACTTAATGCAACAATCAAAAAACAGGGTGAATGAATAGATTAAAAAAAAAAAAAAACCTATATGTTGCCTAGAAGATATCACTTCAGACCTAAAGACACATACAGAATGAAAGTGAAGGGATGGACAAACAGTCCCCATCCAAATGGAAATAAAAGAAAGCTGGAGTAACAATAATTTTATTAGACAAATCAGACATTAATATGAAGACCGTAACAAGAGACAAAGGGGAACACTATATAATTATGAAGGGAAGAATCCAAGAAGAGGATATAACAATTGTAAATATTTATGTACCTAAATTCATAAAGCAACTATCAAAAGACATAAAGAAAAAATTGACAGTAATACAATAATAGTAGGGATTTTAATGCCCACTTACAACAGATGGATCATCCAGATAGACAATCAGCAAGGATATAGTGGCTTTGAATGACACATTGGACCAGACGGACCTAACAGATATATTCAGAACATTTCATCTATAAACACCAGAATACACATTCTTTTCAAGTACACATGGAACATTCTCCATCGCAGATCACATTAGGACACAAAACAGGTTTCAATAAATTAACAAAAACCAAAATCATATCATGCACCTATTTTGCCCACAATGGTATGAAACTTCAAATCAGTCACAAGAAAAAATCTGGAAAGAACACAAACACATGGAGGGTAAATAACATACTACTAAGCAATGACTAGATCAACCAAGAAACCACAAAGGAAATAAAAAAAATACATGGAGACAAATGAAAATGAAAACAATAGTTCAAAATCTTTAGGATGCACCAAGAGCTGTTCTAAGAGGAAAGATTGTAGCAATACAGGTCTACCCCAAGAAATAAGACAAATCTCAATTTAACAACCTAATCTTACACCTAAAGGAGCTAGAAAAAAGAAGAAAAAAAACAAAGCCCAAAGCCATTAAAAGAAGGAAATCACAAATACTGGAGCAAAAATAAATGAAACAGACTAAAAAAGAAAAAAAAAAAAAGAGTATCAGTGAAACCAGAACCTGGTTCTTTAAAAATAATAAAATTTATAAGGCTTTAGCCAGATTCATCAAAAAAATAAGAAAGATAACTCAAAATCAGTAATAGTAGAAGAGGAGAAACAACAATTGTCACCATAGAAATACAAAGGATAATAAGAGGATATTAGGAAAAACTATATTCCAATAAATCGGACAACCTAGAAGGAATGGATAAATTCCTAAAAACGCATAACCTTCCAAAACTGAATCAGGAAGAAAAAGAAAATTTAAACAGACCACTTACCATCAATAAAATTGAATCAGTCATCAACAAACTCCCAACAAACCAAAGTCAGGATCAGATGGGCTTCACAGATGAATTCTACCAAACATTTAAAGAAAAGTTAATATCTATCCTTCTCAAACTATTCCAAAATACAGAAGAGTAAGAAAAGCATCCAAATTCATTCTAGGGGACCAACACTACCCTGAAAACATAACCAGTTAAAGATACTATAAAACAAAACAAAAAAAAGAACGAGAAATACAGACCAACATCTCTGATGAACAGAGATGAAAAAAAAATTGTCAACAACATATTAACAAACAGGATCAAACAATATATTTGAAAAAACCTTTCACCACTATCAAGTGGGATTTATTCCCAGCATGCAAGGGTGATTCAATATTCATAAATCAATCAATATGATACACATTAATAAAAGAAAGAGTAAGAACCAATGATCCTTTCAATAGACACAGAAAAATCATTTGACAAAGTACAATATCCATTTATGATAAAAACCTTCAAAAAGGTAGGTTTAGAGAGAACATAACCTCAACATAATAAAGACCCTATATGAAAAACCCACAGCTAACATCATACTCAATGGGAAAAAAAACAGAGCTTCTTCTCTAAGATCAGTAGGAAGACAGTGATGTCCACTCTCACTGCATTTATTCAACATAGTACTGAAGTTCTAGCCTCAGCAATCAGACAAGAAGAAAAAGGCATCCATACTGGTAAGAAACAAGTAAATCATCCATTATTTGCAGATGACATAGTACTGTATGTAGAAAACTCTAATGACTACACCAAAAACTACAACTGATAAATGAATAAGTTGCAGAATACAAAACTAATATGCAACAATCAAATTTCTGTGCTCTAATATTGAACTAGCAAAAAAAGAAATTAAGAAAACAATCTCATTTAGAATTGCACCAGAAAGACTAAATTACCTAGAAGTAAATTTAACCAAGGAGGTAAAATATCTGTACTCCCAAAACAATAAAACACGGATTAAAGAGAAATTGAAGATGACACAAATACAAAGATAGTCCATTGTTTTGGATTTGAAGAACCAATATTGTTACAATGTCCATACTACTGTAAAGTAATCTACAGACTTATGCACCTCCTATCAAAACACCAACAACATTTTTCATGGAACTAGTAGATAGTCCTAAAATTTCTATGGAATCACAGAAGACCGTGAAATAGCCAAAGCAAACTTGAGAAAGAACAAAGCTGGAGGTGTCACAATTCTAGATTTCAAGGTAGACTACAAAGCTGCAGTAATCGAAAGAATATGGTACTGACACAAACACAGACACACAGATCAGCAGAGCAGAATAGAGAGCCCAGAAATAAAGCCACACTTTCATGGTCAATTAATGTATGAAAAGGAGGCAAGAATATTCAATGGGGCAAAGACCATCTCTTCAATCAATGGTGCTGGGAAAACTGGACAGCTACATGCAAAACAATGAAACTGGACTACTTTCTTATATCCTACACAAAAATAAACTCAAAATGGATTAAAGATCTGAATATGAGATATGAAAACACAAAGCTCCTAGAAGAGAACACAGGTAGTAATTTATTTGACATCAGCTACAGAAAAATTTTTCTATGTCTCCTCTGACAAGGGAAACAAAAGTGAAATTAAACTATTGGGACTATATCAAAATTAAAAGCTTCTGCACAGCAAAGGAAATGATCAACAGAACAAAAAGACAAACTACTTAATGGGAGAAGATATTTGCCAATAATATATCTAATAAGGGGTTAATATCCAAAATATAGAAAAAACTTATACAACACCAAAAAACCCACAAAAAATCTAATTAAAAATAGGCAGAGGTGGGGTGCCTGGGTGGCTCAGTGGGTTAAAGCCTCTGCCTTCAGCTCAGGTCATGATCTCAGGGTCCTGGGATTTAGCCCCACATTGGGCTCTCTGCTCAGCGGGGAGCCTGCCTCCCCCCCTCTCTCTACCTGCCTCTCTGCCTACTTGTGATCTCTCTCTGTCAAATGAATAAAATCTTTAAAAATATAGGCAAAAAAAAATATATATATAGGCAGAGGAGATGAATAGATATATTTCCAAAGAAGACATACGGATGGGCAACAGACACATGAAAAGATGCTCAACATTACTAATTATCAGGGAAATGCAAATCAAAACAACAATGAGATATCACCTCCTACCTGTCAGAATGGCTAAAATTAAAAACACTGAGGAACAAATGTTCACAGGGATGTGAAAGAAAAGCTCCCTTATGCAATGCTGGTAGGAGTGCAAACTGGTATGGCCACTGTAGGAAACAGTATGGAGGTTCTTCAAAAATTTAAAAATAGAATCACTGCATGATCCAGTAATTTCATCACTGGGTATTTATCCAAGGAATATGAAAGCACTAATTTGAAAAAAATTGATGACCCCTATGTTCACTGCAACATGATTTACAGTAGCTGCATTGTGGAAGCAACCCAAGGGTCCATGAATGGATAAAGAAGATACGATTTTGTTTATACACAAAATCATACATTCACACTATGGAAAATTACTCTGTCATAAAAAAAATGAGATTTCACCAGTTGCAACAACACAGCTAGACCTAAAGAGTATAATGCTAGATGAAATAAATCAGAGAAAGAGAAATAACCATATGATTTCACTCATATATAGAATTTAAGAACCAAAAGAACAAAGAAAAAAAGGGACCAAAAAACAAACAAACAAACAAACCAAACTCTTAAATATGGAGAACAAACTGGTGGTTGCCAGAGGGGAGGTAGGTGAAGCAATGGGTGAAACAGAAAAAGGGGATCAAGAGTACACTTGTGATGAGCACTGAGCAATATATAGAGTTGTTAAATCATCGTATGGTATACCTGAAACTAATAAAACACCATATATTAATTACACTTCAATCGTTTTGAGAGCAAGAGAGTGCACACGTGAGCAGGGGGTAGGGATGAAGTGAGAGGGAGAGAGAGAATCCTAAGAAGGCTCCACACCCAGCACAGAGCCCAACAACCCTGAGATCATGACATGAGCCAAAACCAAGAGTTCGGTGCTCAACCCACTGAGTCACCAATGCCACAATTATACTTTAATTTTTAAAAGTATATTTTAAAAAGCTAGTTTTGGAATACAACATTAGTCTATAGTAACCTTTTTTTTAAAGATTTTATTTATTTATTTGACAGAGAGAGGAATGACAAGTAGGCAGAGAGGCAGGCAGAGAGAGAGGAGAAAGCAGGCTCCCTGCTGAGCAGAGAGCCCAATGCGGGGCTCGATCCCAGGACCCTGAGATCATGACCTGAGCTGAAGACAGAGGCCTTAACCCACTGAACCACCCAGGTGCCCCTATAGTAACCTTTTTAAATTTAAAACAGTAAAAAACAAACACAATGTGTGCAGTTGGTAATATCTCGGTAATATGCTCTTATCCAAAAATATCAAGGGGTTAAATTATGAAAGACAATTTTCTAAATATCTACTTCTAAATTTAGCAACTCATATCAGAGGTACATAATAAAATCGAAACAGGAATCTTAATTACAAAAGGGTAGGAGGTGTCTCTCTGACCTAATTAGGTGTGGCTGGGTGGTACAAATTGTGTTCTATAACTTATATATTATCTAAAAAAAAAATCACAAAATTAAAAAAAATGATTTTCATGGTTTTTTTTTCCAAATACTTTAAAGTGAAAAAAATGTCTGTGGGATATTTAGCCACTGACCTCTATTTTTTCCTAGTTATGATCAAGAAAATGATGAAATCATAAATATGAAGCATTTCCTTTTTCATGCCAATTAGTATTTTGGATAAAAGAGAAAACAATCCTTTGTTTTATGCCCAGTAGTACAAGTGTCAATACTTGAGAAATTATATTTTAAAGCCATATAAAAGTAAAATATATGCTCTAAAGAAAAATTCTGTAATAGGAAGATATGAGATTTACCCAAGTTCCTGCTTCAATTTTGATATATTTTTAAGTCATTTGGCTTCAAAATATCTATCAACTCTACCAAAACATGAAATTTACTCATGTATCCTGTATCTAGCAGTCCTTGTTCCGTTTCTTCCACTTACTTCACAAATAAGTGAAGAAGGTATAGCTTCCAATTTAAGGATGTGTATTTCACTAAATTTTACTGAATGAAACCCTCAAGAAAACCAAACTATCCAGAAAACATCACTTTAACTACATATAAATGTATATATGTGTGTATGTACATATATGAATATGTATATGTAGCATATATATGTACTTAGGCAATTTCTCTATTGAGAGAGAGAGAAACAAGAAAAAGCACACAATAACTCAGTCTCTCGTCCATTGTACAGAGTTGCTTCCTTCATCAAAGTTAAATGTGATTACATTTTGTGTCATGTTAACACTGGACAGTAGATTGAGTGCAACTGTATTCAGAGAGCAGGTTTTGATCTAGCTGTCAAATACCAACGAGAATCACATTTGAATTTACAACCCAGAACGGAAAGGCCTTTTCAACCCTTTGAACTGAACAAGGGAGGCAAAAGCTTTAGAAAGAATGCATTTTGACTTTTGAGAGTTGATGCATTTAATAAAGCTTTCTGAGAATAAAACAGCCATGAATAAATATACTCCATGACATAACTAAAATAATTTTTCTCAAGAATCCATTCATGGAAGAATGTCATTTATCACTAGAACTCCGAAGATCCTGTAGTTAAAACTACCCAAAGAGAACACTTTTGAAGAATTTGGGGGGCATTATTTGTTTAAAAAATATCAAGGTTTGTAAATAGTCACACAGTTACTTACAGCTATAATATTTCACTTCAGTTATAAAGTAATCAATGTGTATACTCTCGATACTGAACTTGAATACTAGTTATTGGCATAGTCTTAAAACTGTAGTATTTCAATGTAGAGCTGATATTCTTTTAAAATTTTTATTTACTTAAGTAATCTCTATACCCAATGTGGGGCTTGAATTCATGACCCTGAGAAAAAGCAGTCGCATGTACTTCCGACAACCAGCCAGGTGCTCTTCAATGTAAAAATACTATAAAACAACATGCAAAATAGGACATTTAAAAGCACAATACTTGAGGAGAATATATAACATATAGAAAACATAAAACATTGATCCAATTTCCATATGGTGGTAAAATTATAGGTAATCTGTATTTTCTTTACCATACTTATCTGCATTTTAAAAATTTTTCTATACTAAACTATTAATTTTGTAACAAGAAAAAACAAAATATATAAATATGTTATGAAATTTTATTCCTGCTCTCTGGTTATGTAAACTTGTGTGGACATCTCTAATTGGTAATAAATCCCAAAAATTATCAGGGAAAAGGAGAGAACAATGAGAATTAGACATATTTCAATTTTGTGTCTATATCACAGTAAAATATAACTTTTTGCCTCTGCATTCTGGAAAAAAAAAAAACTTACAAATTAATGGCAAGTTACGTGTGTACTATAAGGAAAAACATGGAGGACATTGTGAGAAAGAAAGGAAGGGTGAATGGAGGGAAATAGGAGGGGGAGATGAACCATGAGAGACTGTGGACTCTGAGCAACAAATTGAAGGTTTTGGAGGGGAGGGAAGTGGGGGGTTGGGCAAGCCTGGTGGTAGGTATTGAAGAGGGCACGCATTGCATGGAGCACTGGGTGTGGTACATGAACAATGAAATGAATCTTGGAACACTAAAAAATAAAATAAAAGTAATTGGAAAAAAATAAAAAGAAAAGATCTAATTTGTTCTAATGGTCTCTTTTCTATATGTCCCTCTTAATTTACTCCCCCTCCCTCGAAAATTAGGTCACTTTCTCAACTGTGGATCTCTTATGAGTAAACTGTTGTCTTCACTTGGACCAGCAAGTGAACTTTCTCACACTTCAAGAGAAACATAAGCAACATACAAAAGCCAGAAGAAAAGGGGGAATTATTCTTTAAAAAAAAAAGCCTCTGTTAGTGCATTAAGTGGGAATTTTAGCAGTTTCCCAAAAATGGCCTCAGCATTTACCAATGGATTGTGGGAAAACTGTTGCAAAACTCTACCTCCAACTGAGTTAAATCATGTAAAGCAGCCCCAATAGATGCAATGATGACAGAAATGTTCTATAGCCATCCTGTCCAGTAAGATATTCATTAGACACATGTGGCTCTTGAAGGAACCATTATGTAATCAGTACTAAATTTTAAATTTTACATAATTTTAATTAGTTTAAATTTAGATGGCTACATGTGATTAGCATATCCAAAATATTCAACCCTAACACTTATGTTGTGTCCTTGATCCAAAGGAGACAAGTTCGTTTTAGAGTAAATAAAATGCCAGAGTGTATTTTAAAAGCTTTACTGAGATACACTTTGCATACCATAAAACTTATCCATTTTAATTCTATAATTATTTTTTAATATATTCAGAGAGATGTACAAGTACCACAATCTTCGAACATTTCAGTATCCTAAAAAGAAACTCTTTACATGTTAACAGTTACTCCCTCCCTCAATTTCCTGCACTAGGCAATTACTAGTCCATTTCATGTCTACCTACATTTGTTATTCTGGACATTTCATATGGAATCATGGGTCGTGTGGTCTTTTGCAACTCGCTCCTTTCACTTCGTGTAATGTTTTCAAGGTTGGTCCATGCATACATCAGTATTTCATTCTTCTTACTCCCAATATTCCAATGCATGCATATAGCACATTAAATTTATCCATTTGCCAGTTGCTAAACAACTGAGCTGTTTGCACTCTCTAACATGAAAAATGCTAACATGAATAACCCTGCACATGTTTTGTTTATGTGTTTTCATTTCTCTTAAGTATAAACTTAGGAGTGAGATTGCTGAGTCATATAAGAATTCAATGTTTAACACTGAAAGGACTACAGAAGTATTTTCCAAGGTAATTACACCATTTTACCTTCCCTCCTGTAATGTATGAAGGTTTGCACTTCCAACATGTCCATCTCACTTTTTTTGTCTGCCTTTCATTACAGCTCTCCTGCTGGATATGAAGTGGTGTTCAATAGTGGTTTTGATTTGCAATTTCCTATCACTAATAATGCTGAGCATCTTTTCATGTACTACTCAGAGCAATTTCTTTTTGAAGAAATTTCAATTCAAATCATGTGCTTATTTTTTTTTCATGTGCTTATTTTTAATCAGGCTATTTTTATTATTAATTTATGAGTTCTTTATATATTTTGAGTAGAAGCTCCTTATCAAATACATATTTTGCAAAAATGGCTCCCATTCTGTGAGTTGTCTTTCATTTTCTGGACAGTATAATTTTTAGTATACAAGTCTTACACTCTTAAGTTCAATTCATTAAATCTTTGTCACTCATATTTCTGTTACCTAAGAAACCATCACCTAATCAAGGTCAGGAACATTTATTCTTATGTTTTCTTCAAGTGTTTTGTACTTTTAGCTCTTACATGTAGGCCTAGTATTCCTTTTCAGTTGTGTTTAGAGTAAGAAAGGGATCTAATGTCTTCTTTTTTCACACGGATATCCTGTTTAGTCTATTTTTTGAAAACCTTATCCTCTAACTGACTGAATTATCTGGACACCCTTGTTAAAGATTAACTTATCATCGGTGTATCATCTCAACTATCAATTTTATTTCATCATTTTATGTTTATCCTTATGTCCGCATCACACTCCATCATTACTGTGGCTTTATAGTAAGTTTTGAATTCAGGCAATGTGAGCCTTCCCCCCTCCCCCAAAACTTACTCTTTTCTTGCAAATTCATTTTGGCTGGTTTTTTTTTTTGTTTTTTTGTTTTTGTTTTTGTTTTTAGATAGAGATAGAGAAGGTGGGGAGGAAGAGAGGGAAAGAGAGAATCTTGGCATGAAGTCCAATGCAGGGCTTGATCTCCCAACCCTGAGATCATGACCTAAGCCAAAATCAAGGGTTGGCATTCAACACTGGGGCAAAATGTGGCTATCGCAGACACCTATAGAACGAGATTCATTCTCCAACTGAGAAGATTTCTAAACAAACAAAAATTATATTTATATTTGTTGCATAGGAATTCATCACCTTTCCAGAATTAAGTTTCCCACTGTGGCAAACTCTGAGAAACTTAGTAGAAATCACCTGCTCCTTTGTCGAGCACCGGGCAGTGGTGTAAAAGGCCACGTCATGCTAGAAACACTGGCAATATGGCTCCAGTAGAGAGGAGAGACCTCCCTGAATACCTTGTAATGAATAGCTTCCTTCATATCCCCAGGAAGGCCTTACCTTAGCAGTATACTCTGTGACCTAGAAAAAGGTCCAGGGCCTAGAATTAAGCTCAAGACTAAAATAGTATCATGTTAATAAAGAATAAAACCATATCTAATATATGTAAGAGAAACTACAAATAATTTAAGTGCCTGCGCAAACTCAATGCCCTTTAAAGGAGGATGCCTCTACATAAGGTATCACTCACAGTGTCCATCATAGAATAAAAACTAAAAAGTTGAAGGCATGAAAAAAAGTAGGAAAAGTGTCCCACAATGAAGATCTGGGAGAGAGTATTAACATGCATTCCACAAAGCAACTCATTCCTGAATTTACATACGTAGCCTTCTTCTCTTATTTTAGTCCTACCATTGCCTACCATGTTCCTGACCCCTTTTCAGCAGCCAGCAGAAGTATTATCTGGCAAATGGCTGCATCTTTTTATTAAATGTATCTTATTTTGCTAAATCTTCAAAAACATGGCACCCCAAAATCATGACACTCGGCAAATTTGAGAAAGTGATTTTTATACCCTAACTTGAAATGGGTTTTCATGAGAAGGGCACTGTGGCATTTTTCTCCAGTGGAAACCTTGTAAGTCTCTGATTACTGGTAAAAAGAGGTTGATACGCTTGCTTCACATTCCAGATCTACTTGGATACAGATTTCACACCAAGTTCAATTTAGCTGTAATCAGAGATCTCTGACTCAGTTGTATGTCCACTAATCCCTATATATCTTCTTACATCTCCATACAGTAGGTCTTGTTTTAGTGCCTGGTTTTCTTCTTTATTCATTAGTTACTACCAGCCCTACAACTTTTTTTTTTAATTTTCAAAAGATGTGGCAATGATTTATTTTTAAATTTTTATTTATTTATTTACTTTTATTATGTTCAGTTAGCCACTGCATAGGTAGTTTTTGAGGTAGTGTTCAATGATCCATTAGTTAAGTATAACAATGATTTTTTAAATTTAAATTCAGTTAATCAACACACAGTACATCATTAGTTTCAGATGTAGTGTTCAACAATTCATCAGTTGCATAACTCTCTATTATTTATTTTCTCCATAATATGGTACCTGTGTCCCTGTCAAGTCCATGAGCATATAACATCTTTCTCTTCTATTTTCTAAGCCTCAGTTATCTTTAAACTCTTTTTAAAAAGATTTTATTTGAGAGTGAGCGAGTGCATGAGCAGGGGGAGGGGCAAAAGGAGAGGGAGAAGCAGGCTGAGCAGGGAGCCCAACATGGGGCTCAATCCCAGGACCCTGAGATCATGACCTGAGCCAAAGGTGACATTTAACCAACTGAGCCACCCAGGTGCCCCTATCTTTAAACTCTATGTATTTACTACAACTAGGACTTTAAAGTCTGTAGGTAGAACTCCGTAATCAGATAGCAATCCTAAAAGTTGTTTTTTTTCATTCTTTTTTTAAATTATTTATTTAAATTCAATGTAGTTAACATAGACTGTATTATTAATTTCAGGGGGAGAATTTAGTGATTCATCAGTTGCATGTAACACCTAGTGCTCATTCCATCAAGTGCTCTCCTTAATGCCTCTCACCCAGCTCCCCCATTCCCCCACTCCCCTCCCCTCCAGCAACCCTCAGTTTGTTTCCAACAGTTAAGAGTCTCTTATGGTTTGCCTCCCAGTTTTTATCTTATTTTAGTTTTCCTTCTCTTCCCCTATGTTCATTTGATTTGTTACTTAAATTCCACATGTAAGTGAAATCAAAGCTTCTTAAATGAACTATTCCACTTATTTTGACCTACTGTTCCTATACCTGTATGAAATAATATTGTGTTTATTTTCTGTGGTAAATATTTGTAACTCTTGGTTGTACCAGAGAGAGAATGTCAGATCAAGTCCCATTTTCTTAGACTGGGAAGTGCATGTTTCTACACTTCAAAATAAACCACATTTTCAAATTTTAGCTGCTTTCCAAATGCTATATGCTACCAGAATATCACCTGTTTTATTACCATGCTTCACCTTTGACCACATGCTAATTTCCTATCATTACGCTGTACTTTTCTAAAAGTGTCTATGGTCAAGCCAAATCTCAACCTCCTCCTGGAATCCTTCCCTCCTAATGTGTAACTCTCTCCGATCATTTTCTCTCCATCCAAACTGCAATCAACTATCTGTATTATTTCCAGATTCAGCCACTTAGTTAATAGTTTTATATATATAATGTAAATAAAGTTCATTATATGAAATCTCTTAACAACTAGGTAAAAGGAACAGGAAAATAGGAGTTTTGTATTTCCTTATATCCCCATAACAAAATACACTGCACCTAATATCTCTTCCCAACACACACCCTGATAAGAAAGAATATTAAATGAAGTCATTGGAAAAGCACAATACATGTCGAAGAAAGGTTCAATTGATCTCAAGCATGTTAAAATTATTTCTAAAAAAATGTAAGAAACTAAACCTTTTCTAAATGTTTGGTTCCCTGTCTTCAATACCCACTGAAAAGAAAGTTCCTACTTTTAACAATGTAACATTTTTATCCCTTTTCTCCTCTCCTTACCTCTACTTATTTTCAGTTATCCTCACCTTTGTCTAAGCAAAGGCAAATCTAAAAGTTCAAAACTATAATGAGATGGTTAAAGTATACCATAATTTGTTTCCATAAATTATCTAAGTAGAGCAGCTCCATAACTCCTGTGATTTGCTCTTTTTCTGAACAGAAGCTAAAGGCTTTAAAAAGCAGTAAGATTGATAGAACACGTACATACTAACTGATAAAACTCAAACCCTTGTGTTCAGTCTCTGTTCAATTGTTTCTCATCAGACAGAAGTTGTTGTGTTTTTGTTTTTGTTTTTGTTTTTCCCTCTAATCCCTGATCTGCTGCCTCTCAGTAGTCTGTCCAGGTTCCAAATGCTCTTCATTGAGCATCAATTGTATTCAGTGTTCAGGATTCTCTTATCTACTGATTAAGACTAACTTATTTAGTTGCATTTTTCCTGGAAGAAGCATCAATAAGGGGGAGAATATAGTTTTTTTTTTCATTTTCCCATTGGGAAGATAAAACTCTGTAATCTTTTTGCGTAGCAGAGATAAAACAAACAAATGTAGTCAAGACAGAATAATACACAGGAGAATTCGATTTGATGTCCCATGAGGGCCATGGAAAGGAGATGCATGCATTCTCTCTGCTCAACAATTTAGATCCAATCAAGACAAACTACATTTACATGAAAAGACATGCTAGATAAAACAGGATATTTACTTTTACTTTTCAGATGCTTCTGATGCGGGGATAACAGGGATATTAGTCACAATACACTTCAAAATATAATCCATTTAACAAACCCTTACCGTAACAGACTGAGGCCTCTCAAAGAGGAAGCACTGCAGGTTTTGAAAAATGAAATTGCATCATGCCTTTCATGTAACTCCTGTTTTTTCAAGTGCACAGTCCATCACTCACATTCAATACTAAAAAACCATGAGTGTCACTGCACATCTAACAACATTCTTTCTCCATCAACCCTGACCCACCCACAAGTTAAACCAAAGCAGAATCATTAACTCAACTAGAGAAAAACAGACCTTTCATGTTTCTTTTATTCCACTTGGGTAAGATCTGAAAAATATCCATCTCTTCTGCAAGCTTTCTTCAAGGCTCCCTTAAAGTAAATTACCATAAAAGCCAAACCTGCATGAATCAATAGGCTTTACCCAACATATCAAAAGTGCTGAAATGGAGACAAATAAAATAGCATCACAAGTCATCAATAATAAATTAGTTTGTCTGCAGTAGTGACATCAGGCCAATGTGAGAAAGACCTTACTCCTGAGCTATTTAGCAGCTCTAGCATACGAACATCCCACTGATGCAAGAGACAATTTAAAGAACAATGAAGTATTTTCATCCACCCCCTAAAATGACTTTCCTCTTACCTTCATCAACTTACTAATTAAAAAAAAAAAAAAAACCTTTAAGTTGTTTCTTCCACTTGACTTTGTATTTTAGGCACCTTTGGCAAAATCAGCAAGACCACATATGACAGAAGGATTGTGACCCAGTTCCTTACATGAATTTCACCCAAGAAATGGTGGGTGGAGGGGTGATTTCAAAACTATTAAAACAAGCTGTAGGAATCCATGAGTCAGAGATGGGTGATTATAAGATGTTATTTTAGATGAATTACAATTTTTTTTTGAGTCTACGTAGAGACTGTCAAAAATTGCCAATGCCAACTATATTTCATGTCAACATGGTGGGGTATTGGGAAAGGTTTTCAATTAGCAGTAATCACACCTCAGATAAACCTCATTGGCTATGATACTGCCATTGCACAAAGCTGATGTATTATAATTTTAATAGTCTCTCGTCTGCTAGTCACTCTTTTCACCCTTGTCAGAGATTTTCGTCAATGTTCTATTTAATATTCTGAGCACAAGCAGAAAAACAGCCAACGTAGTTAGGCCTCTGGCACACAGCAGGCAGGGACACAGAATCAAGTTTACCAAGTTCCTTTTTGATCTGACATTTTCACATACATCACATCCATGTAATTTTTTCAACCACAAACAAGTCTCTTGGGTCTCCTTATTAATTGCTACTACTGTCCCCACAAATTCTCATCAGCTTAGCCTCTGTACCCTATCTCCAGAGTCTTTGACTCTTTCACAGCTAAAAGAGATGCCTGCATACTCTAATTTCCATAATGTTCCTTCCCTCACTGCTTTAACTGACACTAGTGTTGCCAGAAAACACAGTATCTCCAAGTGTCCCTCAAAAGTAGAGGCTGCCTCTCCCACACCTCACTCCCACAGGGTTGAGGTTTTGTGACTGCTAAACTTCTCAATGTCTATTTTATATTATTATTCATTCACCTTCACATAAAAAAACATTAAGACCTTCATCACAGCATGTAACAATGTTGTTCACTCTTACTCTCCTTATCTTCATTTTTAGAACTTCTTGTTACTCCATCTTTATCTAGGACTTGCAATCGTTAATGGAAGCCTTTCCACCAACTCCAAATCCTTCCATCAAAAAAGAGAATTTCAATCTATATTTTATTCACTGTACCCATGTTCTCAACTCTCATTCAGTCCTCACTCAATCCCTTCAAATCTGTTACTCCAATGACACTGTTCTTGCCGAAGTTAGCCATTCCATGCCAGTCACTCACTCTGATATCCATGGTTTAATTATTGTCTTACTGAACTTCTTTGCGCTCTTGATACTGGAGGCCACTCCTGGCTCCTTCAACTCTCCCATGTGAGATGTGGAGACATGCTTCTTCTGATTTCTCTCTTTTCCCTCAGAGGACATCTTCTCTTTTTTATTTGTGGACTTTGTTTGCTCCTTATCACTCGTAACACCCAAGCATTCCATCATTGTACTTGTCTTTCTCAACCTATGCATTCTCCTTTTTTTGTTTGTTTTAATTCATACCCATGGCTGCAAAAATTACCTTTATGTCTCTTGTTCCTAAAATACAGTGATAGCTTTATCCTTTTCGGAGGCTCAGACACATACAGGTACCGCTCCACTTTTCAAAAGTTTGCGTTATGCAGCTTTACTTTTACAAAAGACCTGTGTTAGGACCAGATTTTGCTAACCAAAAGAAATCTGTAAGGGATTTTCACTTTAAGAGAAAAGGCAAAAAGTGAAAATAGTTTTCATTTTTGCAGTGAGCCCTTCTAGAGGCAGCATACACTCCAAGCAGTGACAGGAGCCCTGGGTAGTTCCTCCCTACACTTAAGGAACCACACCCCGCATCTCAGCATCAAGTCGCTGTAGCTTTGAATTGTGTCTGTGAGCATCTGTGTTTTGTCTTGATTTATTTTGTGCATCTGTTTGTAAGATGTGTCCTAAGGTATCAGAAAAGCCTAAGAGAGGTTATTCAGGGGGTCTAGGAATGCTCAATTTTTTCCATTATAAATTCATTGTAATTGTTTCTTCACTTTATACCTTTTTGGCTTACAAAAGGAATGTTCTACATTTGGAAATTGGGGGCAACCTGTTTAAATTTTCAAGAAGGCATCTGTATTTGAAGGGATCATGGGAATATAGAAATCAACACATCCAAAACTGAACTCATCCTCCCAGGCTACTATTTGGGTATAAATGGTGTGGGAGTGTCAAGCTCATCAAACTTTAACATCTTCTAGCCATGAAATAATATGGAAAGTTTTGCTGAAACACTGCAGAAATTAGATTTATGCAGTGTTATGTGCACATCATTCTTAATTGATAGATTAGTAAGTTCGTTATAAGGAAAAGCAGTTAGTTAAATGTTGGCCCTCATCAGTAAAACCATTATAGATCTTGATAAAAAAGTCATAATTCACTTAAATATAAGAAATATAATGTCTAAATCACAAACAACTATAGTCTTCTCATTCCCAGAACCAATCGTCTTATATCTACAGAAGTACCTTCAGATTTGTTTTGGCTGCCATTTTAGAAGTGTGGATAGAGTGATGAATAGCCTAGCATCTAAGCAGTTGAAGGGTGGGTACTGAAATAGAAAAATTTTAAACAATGGAAGGGGAGCTTTATTTTGCTTCTGAATGAAGAACAGGGATCCTAAGGACAACTTTAAGGGCAGGGACAGATTACAATATTTTATCAGAAATAATCTTTCCACATAGCATATTGCGTTCTACATTGCCATGATCTGCCTCATCTCCTAAATTCTCTCCCTCTGAGGTTGTTCAAACAGAGGCTAGTTATCATGTTCAAAGGTCACTGTGGAAGAATTTGACTTTCTCTGTATGAGTAGGACTAAATGGCTTTAATGTCATCTCATAAAGAGAGATTGTTTCAATTTTGCACATGAGTCAGTATCATTTTACTACTCTACTTCCTACCAAATTTAAACAAAATAGGCTTAACTAAACATTTTCCAGAGATTTTCTAATAAAGCTTTCATTTAAGATTAGAAAATAATTTCATTTGAACTAAATGTTAGCTAAAATTCATGACACTTTACTTTTTTCCCCCCTATCACCTCCAACTTCCCTCAATACTTTAAAACATCTAAGAGTCCCTAAATCAGAATTTGGTAGTTCCCTCACTTTATTGGGAAAGGTAGACAAATAATAGCTCCTAAAACAGGAAGAAGTACCTCTACCTCTAGTCATTCACTTTACCAGCAATTCCAGTATTTCATCGGTACCTATGAACAAAACAAAATGCTCAGAGAAAGCTACCCATTTAATCTGCTTCCTCTGCACTAAGGTATAAATGGCTTACTCAACCATTACAGACTCTGGAGAAAGTTATAGCCCCACTTTACCAAAACATTAACCAATTTGTGGCTTTTCTTGACTTTAATCCTCAGTCAAGTTCTTAAGTATAGTACTTCCTGCACTGTGTACTGCACAGGAAGTTCTGTTTTTTTCACATTATTTTTCTTTGCTACTTCAGCATACCTTGCATTTCAATGGCTTTGGGAAGAGCAACAACTCATTTTAGAAAGAGGGGCCTAAGGCTTTACTTGTGTATACTTTTGCTAATGTATAGCTTTGTCGCCCCCCTCCTTTCTTGGGTTAAAACTAAAAATTCATTCCCTTACTTTATGAGCCAAAAAGGCCTTATTTTGTTATGTGTGAGTTAAGCAAACATGAATATTGCCACAGTTATCTTTACTGTTGATTCAGAAAATTCAAAAGTATAGTAGCTGCCACATTTCAGCTTCCTTCCAGCAACTCTGTCCTTTTCTAATCTCTCTATGTACTGAGCCAGAGTGGTATTTTCAGACCTGTGGATCTAATCCAATCCCACCTTGCTCAACACTTATCAGTAGCTTTGCATCCCTCAAAGGATACACACAGGTTTTCCTACCCCAACAGTCTTATCTCACAGAAACGTCTGCATGTCTGCCATATTGGTATGAATTAATATTTCCTCCAACCAGTAGCCCTTCTGTAGCCCTCCTTCCAAGATGCCCTCCCTCCATTATCTACACAAAAACACGTAATCCTTGAGAGAAATTTCGGATAACTTCCTCAAAGAGGACTAAACTGGCTCTAGCTTAGGTCAAATTTCTTTGTTATGGGCTCTCATAAAACCATGCATTTTTTTTTTTTTTAGATTTTATTTATTTGTCAGAGAGAAAGAGAGCACAAGCAGGGGGAGAGCAGGCAGAAGGAGAAGCAGACTCCCTCTGAGGAAGGAGCCCGATGCAGGGACTCTATGCCAGGACCCTAGGATAATGACCTGAGCCGAGGGCAACCAATTAACTGGCTGAGCCACCCAGGAGTCCCCATGCCTGCTTTCTTTCAAAGTACTTATCTTGCAAGTTATTCACGCATTCAATAGCAGAATTGCTTAATCTATGCCATTTTTACACACCAGCAACGTTCCTCAACTGTTACATCATTAGCATTTGAGCTCCATAATGCTTTGCTGTGGGTGGCCATTCTGTGCAACATAGGCCGTGTAGTAGCATCCCTGGTCTCTGTCCATCAGATTCTGATAGCACAGTGCCTCTGTGCTACCAGGTTTTGACAATCATAATGACTCCAGACAAACTAGTATATACTGGATTAAGGTAGAGCTATAAAACCATTAACTCCATGAAAATACTGACATATGTTTTTGATCACCATTTTACCTCTATGCCAAACATACTGCCGGGTTTTAGTGGGTACTTAGTAAATATTTTTTAAATGATAATTGTTAGGCCAGGAAGTTATTTTTATAGCAGAAACTGAAAAAAAATTTTACCAAAAGATGAGAGTCATAAAAAATACATCTAATAATTTATTTTAAAAGCTTTCAAATAATATACATTATTAAATACACAAAAAGAAGCTAATTTAACTCTGCTTTAAGTACTTTTCAAAAAGCTAAGCATTTCTAAAAGTGAGATATAAGATGTTAAAAAAATCTACAGTTTAACAATATTTCCCCCTTTCAAATTACTCTAACTCTACTTGAAAGAGGACCCATACAAGTGCTCAGGATGATAAAGGTAAAATATTAAACTAAATTCCTGCATATTCCTTGGCTCAATCTGATTTTAAAGTAATAAGCTGAAACTTATTTTCTACGTGACTGCAAACAGAGATTAAGTTTGGGCTACTAAAATTAGTACCTGGTCTTGCCAGTGTTTAATGACTTTAAACATTTAACCACTGAACAAAAGATTGATATTATAGCTCAAGGGAATTATGCCTTTATATATCTCTGTTCTTTTCATTCAAAATAGAAACTCAGCTAATGTCCATAAAAATATTAATAAAAATTCAAATGGCTTAAACCAAAAGATTGTGTTATAAGAACAAATTCAGCACCCTATCTTTAATTCATCACATAGAACTCAGCATTCTGGAGTTGTGTTCCTGGGTACATTATAATTAAGTTAATTGTGGATATAATAGTTGTGGCTTATTTGAATGCATCCACTCAAACTATTCCCCTATACCCTGTATACCTGTAAGAAATTTGCCTGTTCTTAGACTTGGGTGGTATTCACAATAGGATTATCACTTCAGATGATACAAGACACAGTTTTTATAAAGGTTACATGAACCATTCTTGGGTCCAACATAGAAATCACATATTTTACTGTATACACTTAATGCCAGCCTTTAAAAGGATAATTTCCTGAAATTAAAGAACTCACTAATATTTTCTGGGTGTGTTTCTCTGAGTTGGGTAGGGTAGTGAAGAAAAGAAGACGAAAGTCAGAAATTATTTTCTTTTCTTTCCCTATTCAATGTTTTAACATTTCTCTCCTGAACGCTGTTTTTCAATTAAGGTATGCTAACTACCAAAAAATGATCTATGACATAAATCAACAAGGGTGGAATGCCCTTTGTAAAGCAAAATATTAAATAATTGGGTCTAAGGAAACCCATCTGATTATCAAACAAACTTTTAGCCGCAATCCCATATTGTACTAGATACGTCTATGACAAAATATGTACACTACTCAGCTATAAGTATTTTTACTATGAAAATGCAGCTCGATCTTAACAGAGCTGTATTCTGATATTAAAAGAAAATATATGTACTAAAAATTACCATTAAAATTTCTTTATGAATGTATCACCTTGGTAACCAACGTTACTCACTTATGGCACTCTACTGGGAACAAATATATCGCATTAAGTGCCACCAGACAAGTATTCCTCCATGATGGGTACAGATAGCTATTAATTAAGTGGGGTGCCAGAAGAAATAGTCATTAGGTTTGGTCTTAGGGGCAATGCTGCATATGCCTCACACTCAGGAAAGCCAAGTACTTCCATTCTGAGAGGCACATGGAAATTCAGTGTTGTGAGCAAACAGCAGATACACATCTCTTGCCTCAGTTTCTTATAGGATATGTACTCAAAAATGAGAGGAGGATACAGGGCCCATAATAATATCTTATCTCTGGCTTTGTTCTATGGAAACTTTTTTAAAAATTCATTTTAAATCAATTTTTAAAAATTAATTCTGTGACTCTGAATCTAGAGTCACAGAAATGACTTTATGTTCACTTATATCTTCTGATTTAAAACTAAATTGGCAAAATATTTACAAATCATTTACCAAGGTAAGAGTTCAATCTAAGTTTTAGGATTCTAACATTTTAAAATTTGGTTTCATAAAATACACCAATCAATCCATTACGAGATTATAAAACACAACAACCCCAAATATATAGGGTCGATTACAAATATGTTTTTTTCCCTTTCAATCTGCGTACCCTATAAATCTTCCTCTAATCATCTGTTATCCAGTTATTATTATTATTATGCTCAGTTAGCCAACATATAGTAAGTCATCATTAGTTTTTGATGTAGTGTTCAACGATTCATTAGTTGCATATAACACCCAGTGCTCATCACAACACATGTCCTCCTTAATACCCATCACTCAGTTATTCCATCCCCCCACCCCCTCTCTTGTGAAACCCTCAGTTTGTTTCCTGGGGTCCACAGTCTCTCATGGTTCATCTCTCCCTCTGATTTTCCAATAACTCTTATATGCTCTCTATTACCCATGAGTTCACTTCTCAACTAGGCCTTCTGCCTTTTTGCCTTCCACATTCTAATCTTAATTTACTTTTAACCATACATACCACTACTTCTATATATGTAATAGTTTAGCTTGACCTATTCATCAAAAAAGGTCATTTCTTGAATCATTGCAGTGGGCTCATCTCATGCCTTTGATACTGAATTGCCTTCCTATCAATAATTTCCCATCTAGCATATACCTACTCTATTATAAAGAAGGAAAGTCATATGCTCTATAGTTGTACCACAATACTTTCCTTTTCTTAGCTCATATGATAACTATTAATGGCCCTTCCTTTTTTTTTTAAAGATTTATTTATTTATGTGTGAGAGAGAGAGCGCACAGGAGCAGGAAGAGGGGCAGAGGGAGAGGATCCTTTAAGTGGACTCACCTCTGAGCATGGAGTCCCACGTGGGGCTCCATCCTGGGACCCTGAGATTATGATGCCAGCAGAAATCAAGAGTCAGACACTTAACCAACTGAGCCACCCAGGTGCCCCTGGTCCTTCCTTTTATTAAGAATCCATATTTCAGGGGCACCCGGGTAACTAAGTCAGTTGAGAGTCTGCCTTTGCCTCCAGTTATGATCTCAGGGTCCTGGGATCTAGTCCTTCATCAGGCTCCCTGCTCAACAGGGCATATGCTTATCCCTCTCCCTCTTTTACACTCCCTGCTTGTTCGTTCTCTCTCTCTCTCTGTCAAATAAATAAATAAAATCTAAAAAAAACCCTCTATATTCCAGTTAGAACCAGATACGTTTTATATATTATTTTACTCAATCCTTAAAACAGTGAAATTGGGGGAAATCAGAAGGGGAGATGAACCATGAGAGACTCCGGACTCTGAGAAACAAACTGAGGGTTTTGGAGGGGAAGGAGTGGGGCGTTGGTTGAGCCTTGTAGTGCGTATTGAGGAGGGCACGTATTGCATGGAGCACTAGATGTGGCGCATGAACAATTAATCTTGTAACACTGAAAAAATAAAATAAATGTATTTGGGGAAAAAATAAAAATAGTAAAAAATAAAGGAAAGAAAGAAAGGAAAGTAAGGAAAGAAAGGAAGAAAGAAAGAAAGAAACTTACTCAAGGTCAAAAAGCACTGTAGTATAGAGGAGCTTTGACATGACCCAAGAATACTTTGGCCCTGAAAGTATGCTCTTTCCATATATAACACAAGGTCTCACCCCCAACCTGCGCCTTCCACTGTGTTTTGTCCAATTTGCTTTGTTTTTGCTTTGTTATTAATTTATTTTATGTGGGCAATCTCTCACAGCTACACTTTGATCAATCCTAGGAATTTTCTAACATTTTTAATCATTGTTCTGAGAGCATGGAAAGTGTTTTTAAAAATAACTGAACCATCAACTTTTAAAAGAATATATTGAGTTGGTAAATCATTTTTTATTCTGCTTATTACTCTGATGCCATCAGTAACAAAGTTCAGCAATTTATCAAGAAAAAAAAACAGATGGAAGAATTTATATAGAATTCTACTGGTTCTAAACCATAGGGTGATAAAAGTTCATTTTTTCCCCTCCAGGCCTCAGGTTCCTTGCTGGTAAAATGAGCTTAACTCTAAAATCATTTGTACTTCAACATTCAGAGCCAAATTCTTAGGATTACTGGGCAGTTCAAATGAGGTAAAAATAAAGGGACTTTCACAGAAAATATTATAAAGACATAATGAACTAATAATTCTGATGTAGTTCTAATAAAAAAAAGAATAAATTCATTAGCAATATGTACTTATGAGTGGCTTGATCTATTTAGTGGCTCTAATTTTCAAAATGTGCCAGAAATTTCAAAGATTCAAACGTATTTTTATACTGAAATACCCTAAAAATGTATCCCAGATTAAAAGCCAAGCAATTATCATATAAACTGTTATCAATTTTTAAAAATATTTTAAAAATGCTTTATACTAAGTATTTGTAATAGTTATTTTTTGCATTTTAAAAATGGCACATTGACATCATGTTGGCTTTTAACAATTCCAAGTTTTCATACTTAGTTTTGGTTTCTGTATTATAGTTATTTCATAAAAATTTCCTATGGAGGAAAATATCCCAAGTCTTCTTTGAGAGCTTGACTTTTCCCTTTCTGTCTTTTGTTTATGAGAAAAAGAACTACTTATGGAAATGCGGTATTTCATATTTCATTAATCAATCAAAAGCAATAACTACTGCACAACCAGCATCTTAAGAATGCACTTAGGTACCTTATTGATCCCCAGAACATTAAACCTCTTACCGGCCTTATGACTCTATCCTGTCTTGGATGCATATGCTGTTTCCAGTGATATGATTTTATGGAGAACTGTGTTCATACAGGCAAGGGCGAAATTATATCCAAAGATGAACTCTGCAAGTGCATTTTAGGATTTTTTATTATCTTCATGGGAATTAACATACATACTATATATTTCACGTTAGGAAACTTACCACTTAAAAAGAAAATTAACTTAAAAAAATAATTAACTTGTAATTCAATGTACACATTTACTTCTACTATTTTCTTTGTAAGTTGCCAAATTTAGTTAAAATGAATTACCTGCAAGCAAAATAAAGTACAACAGCCTATACAGATCCTGCAGAGCTATTTCAAATATTATGTAATAAATTTATGTTATTTAGATTTGATACAAGTTTACAGATAGTATTCCACTGGAAATATAAATGTAAGTAAAACATAGTCGGTGAATTACATATGAAATATCTCAATATTCAGGAGGGAAAAAGGGAGTTACAATCAGATCTGTTATAGCACTTGTTCTAAGAACATGAATTTGTTTCAGTGCAATTGTAATGTTAGGGAATTATATAAGTGTAACACATATTATGTGCTGCATTAGTGCAGTTCTTTTCCATGAGAGCTACTAGGTAAACTCAGAAAATTGCATCTCACTGAATGAAACAATGCAGAAGCATATAAAACATATGCACACACCTCAAGCATATACCAGATACCTTAGTTTGCCACCATCACGTCTCTTATTACAACTTGACTTCTGATTTAAGATAGCTCACCTTCTACCACTTCACAAAAATTCACAAATACAAACTCTCCTCACGTCCATGTCTACAAGCAAATTTCAGGTCTTTTACAAGGTAAAGTACGTGACTTACTAAAGTATTTATACATATATATATATATATATATATATATATATATATATACATACATATATATATTAACTGTCTAACATAAATAAACCTGTGATATCATTCTCATTGGATACCTATGTATTTTATGTGACAATGACAAAACATTTTTAGTCTTTTTCCTTTATCTCCATTTTCCGTAAACTGAAAAGAAATAGAAAATCCATTTTCTATCGCTTTTATTTCACTATTTTGCACATACGTCGTGTAATAGCAGAATTGAGTATACTGTGAAGCTATATAAAAACACCTTCTGATAGCATAGTGATCTGATAAAGAAAATTATAATTTCACAAAAGTTTTATTATATGTATTTAGTGTAAGTTTATGTATAGAAATCCACTGATACTCTGGGTTTCAGGAAAGCATAGTTGTAAAACTAATGATCAGCAGAAAATAAATTACAGTAACATTTCAGTCCATCCAATGTCATAACATTTTTTATCTTCATACTCATAAGTAAAAAATGGAAACATTTCATGTATTGGTTTCTTTAAAAATTAATTGTTTTAAGAACACTTAACATGACATCTACTATAGTAATGAATTTTAAACAAATTGATTGATAGAAGGTACGATGTTATAAGTAGATCTCTAGAGCTTATTCATCATGCTTAACTGAAATTTTATGCCTGTTGATTAGTAACTCCCCATGGTCCCCTCCCCTAGCCCCTGGAAATCACCAATCACTCTCTGATTCTCTGAGTTTTATTATTACATATACCTCATGTAAGTAGAATCATGTACTATTTGTCTCTCTGTGAATGGTTTATTTCACTTAGCATAATATCCTCAACATTCATCCATGTTGTTGCTTATGGAAGAAATTCTTTTTAAAGGCTGAATACTACTCCATTTTTACAGATAGTGCATTCTTCATCCACTCACTTGTCCATGGGCATTTGTGCTGTTGCCACATTGGCTATTGTGAATAGTGCTGCCATGAACATAGGGGTGTTAAAAGCTCTTTGAAATCCTGATTTTAATTCTTTTGGATAAATACCCAGAGGAGGGATTGCCAAATCATAAGATAGTTCTTGTTTTAATTTTTTGGAGGATCCCCATATTGTTTATCACAGCGGCCACAGCATTTTGCAATGCCACCATCAATGAGCAAGGGTTCCAATTTCTCCACATCCTCGCCAACACTTGCTGTCTTTTGTTATATAGAGAACTGGTTCTAAACCTTGCTATGATCGAAGTTTATTTTTTCACCTACAGTATCATGCCAAGATCTGTTTCCAGGCTCTCTATTCTGCTCCATCAGTCTACTTGTCTATCCTTCTGCATATAATTCATAGTCTTGTTTACCAGTTTTATATGCCATATTATATTATAGAAGCTCTGCCTTTTTGTTTCACTTCAAGAATGTCTTTGCTTTCCTAAGCCATTACAGCTTGCTATAAATTTTAGAATTGGCTAGCTAAATTGCAAAGCAAAACATAATAAAACACCTGTTGTGATTTTTATTTTGATTGTTTTACAGTCAGTTTTCAGAGAATTTTTAATACTGAACATTCCAGTTCATGAACAAAGCAGTCCCTTTTTTTCATTCTTTTATCTCTCCATAAAGTTTTAGTATATCCTCTGTGATGGCTGTATACATCTTTTGTTTGATTCTCTTATAGGTATTTGATTCTGATATTATTGGAAATGGCTCCTTAGAAATTTCACTTTCTAAATATTCATTATTAATATAATTTCAATATTTATTGAGCTATAATTCACATACCATTAAATTTACTTCTTTCAAGTGTACAATGAGTGATTTTTAATACATTCACAAAGTTGGCAACTGTCACCATCATGCAATTCTAGAAAATTTTGATCGCTTCAAAAACAAATCACATGCTCACTGACACTTACTTCCCATGCCCATGCACAGCCCCTGGAAACCATTAACCTACTTTCTGCCTCCATACATTTCTCGATTATGGACATCCTATAATTGAAATTATATGTATACCTTTGTGTTTGGCTTCTTTCACTTAGCATGTTTTAAATGAAACATATTGTAGCATGTACAAGTATTTCTTCACTTTTTATGATGGAATATTTCATTATATGAATATACCATTTTGTCTAATTATTTACCAACTGAAGGACATATGGATGGTTTCCAGTTTCTGGTTATTATGAGCAACAGTCCCAGGAACATTCATGTACAATAATTTTGTGCTTTCAATTATTTTCAGTACCTAGGAATGAGATTGCTGAGCCATATTGTAACCCTACAGTGAATTTTTTGAGGAATGGCCAAACTACTTGCTACAAGAGTTACACCATTTTATATCCCTACAAGCAATTTATGAGGGTTCCAATTTCTCCATATCCACACCAAATTTACGAATGTGTCTATGTTTTTCTACCCACTGTAGTGGGTGTGAGGTGGTCTCTCTTATTATGATTTGCTTTTCCCAGGAGTTAATGATCTTAAGGATCTTTTCGTGTGCTTGTCGTCTCTTTTTATATCTTCTTTAGAAAAATATTTAATCAAAGCATCTTCCCATTTTTGATTGTGTTAATTGCCTTTGTATTATTAAGTTCTAAGACTTTTTATGAATTCTAGATTATAGACTCTGATCCAATATAAAACTTACTATTATCTCCCATTCTGTGATTTGTACGTTCACTTTTCTTGATAGCTTACATTGAATCACAAATATTTTCTATTGCACTATAGTTATTTTATCTCTTTTTCTTTGGCTCTTTGTGGTTTGGGGGTCATAACTAAGAAACCATTGCTTAATCCAGCATGAGGAAGATATGGGATATATTGCTTTATGAAAATATTATCATTTCAGTTATTATACTTGTTTTTTATCCATTATTTTTTTATTTTGATAAGACATAGAATCTTTATTTCCTTGGCAGATAATACAAAAAGTGAAGAAAAGACTTTTATAATCTCTTACTAAAAGTGGACCAATAATCTAACAAATTGTAATTTTAATGGGGAGAAAATTAAATTTATTTTGTATCAGTATATTGAGCTCATTTTAATTATTTTTTATTAGTTTCAGAGGTAGAATTTAGTGATTCATCTGTTGCATAACACCCACTGCTCATTACATCAAGTGCCCTCCTTAATGCCCATCATCAAAATACCCCTTTCTTACACCATACACAAAGATAAACTTACACCATATATAAAGATAAACTGAGGCAGGAATCTACCAAAGTCCTAGAGAACATAGACAGTAACCTCTTTGACATCAGCCACACCAACTTCTTTCAGGACATGTCTCCAAAGGCAAAGGAAACAAAAGCGAAAATGAACTTTGGGACTTCATCAAGATAAAAAGCTTCTGCACAGCAAAGCAAACTGTCAACAAAACAAATAGGCAACCCACAGAATGGGAGAAGGTATTCACAAATGACACTACAAACAAAGGTCTGATATCTATGATCTATATATAACTCCTCAAACTCAACACTCAAAAAACAGATAATCATGTCAAAAAATGGACAGAAGACATGAACAGACACTTCTCCAAAGAAGACATACAAATGGCTAAGAGATACATGAAAAAACGCTCATCATCATTAGCCATCAGGGAGATTCAAATCAAAACCACACTGAGATACCACCTTACACCAGTTAGAATGGCCAAAATCAACAGGATAGTAAACAACACATGTTGGAGAGGATGTGGAGAAAGGGGAACCCTCTTCCACTGTTGGCGGGAATGCAAGTTGGTGCAGCCACTTTGGAAAACAGTGTGGAGATTCCTCAAGAAATTAAAAATAGAGCTACCCTATGACCCTGCCATTGCACTAGTGGGTATTTACCCCAAAGATACACAGGCAATACAAAGAAGGGCTTCATGTACCCAGATGTTCATAGCCGCAATGGCCACAATCACCAAACTGTGGAAAGAGCCAAGATGCCCTTCAACAGATGAATGGATAAAGAGGATATGGTCCATACATACAATGAAATATTATGCCTCCGTCGGAAAGGATGAATATCCAACTTTTGTATCAACATGGATGGGACTAGAAGAGATTATGCAGAGTGAAATAAGTCAAGCAGAGAGAGTCAGTTAACATATGGTTTCACTAACATATGGAGCATAAGGAAAGACATGGAGGACATTGGAAGAAGGAAAGAAAGGGTGAATGGGGGAGATGAACCATGAGAGACTATGGACGCTGAGAAACAAACTGAGGGTTTTGGAGGGGAGGGTGTTGGCAGGTTGGGTGAGCCTGGTGGTGGGTATTGAGGAGGGCATGGATTGCATGGGGTGTGGTGCATGAACAATGAATCTTGGAACACTGAAAAAATAAAATTAAATAAAAAAATGTTCCAAGAGTGTCAGTTAATATCATGTATTTCCTGTCTACTTTAAGTGTACTGCCCAATATGTGGATGTGTTCTATCACTGATATTGCCACCCATTTCTACAGCCAATATAAACCTTCAGTCTTATCAAATTAAGAGTTAAGATAGGGCTGTTTAGATTGCTAGTATATAATGTCCATCCTAAAAAATCAGAATTATAATTGGGAATTAGTTTTTTAAATCTTATCTCTGCATCCACCTTTTACTACCAGATCTATAACTCACGCATTAATGAAAACTTCAGTTCATCATACAGACATATTACAGGATTTTCAATCTTGTTAAAACCTTGTAAAGGACAGTTTTAGGAATAGTAATGTTTGATATTTTGCCTTTAACATGGTAGTTTTCTGGGTCTTACAAAGAATTCCCAGGTTATCAAGTAAGCTCTTCCCAAGATACTACTATAAATTATTCCCAAGTTAAAAGTCATCCCTTTGTAATCATCAAAAAATTTAATGCCAGTCGTATAAAAAGGAGAATATGGAGGTAAATGGTCCATTATATTAATGATGCAGAAATCATACATGGTGTTTTGAATCACACACGACATCAAAGGACATAAATATCAAAAAGACGATGAGGGCTTTCTAGAAAGGAGAGAATATCTTGGGGGGAAAAGCTCCTTGTGACTTTTGAGTCCCTATTTTAACTCAATGCAGCTTGTGAGAGAATTTACCTGACAAGGTTTCATTCAAGCTTCATGAGAAATAATAGAATTAGTCAAAGTAAGGGACACCATGGTAGCACTTGAAACAGTGTGGGTAAACATACGGCATTCTTTCATTCATTCATTCTTTCATTCAAGAAATGTTGTTAAGCTCCTGCTATCTGGTTGGTGTCAGAGATCTAAGAGAAAAGGACTGATCTTTCCTCACGGAGAAGAGGTAGTCAGTAAACAAGCAAGGAAACAAATAGACAAAATAATTTTAATATATTTAGTAATTTTAGTAAAAGGTAGAATAAAATAATCAAAGTTATATGATAACAAAGAAAAGCTAGAGGCCGGAATACCTTAAGTAAGGTCCTTTCGGAAGACCTCACTCAAGAAATGACAAAGCATTTGGACTGAAACTTGAAAGAGAAAAAGTCTGCCATAGGAACAGCTAGTGCATATTTGCTGGCACTCATGTTCTACATGCTCAAAGCTTCTGCCATTGGTGAATCATGACATTTTCTGGAAAAACCAGATAAAAACTCAGCATCTTTCACAACTTCCTGTTTCCAAATCCATACCACATTCCTGTTAGCATGTAAGGTGAAAATTACTTACATTCTCGGTCTCAGTCTCTTACAGCAGTAATTTTTTATCACCACAATTCCTAATTCTATCTGCTCTTCATTTTCACGCCAAAAAATTCCTCTCCAGGCTTATTTTCTCTTATGATGCTTTTGATCAAAGCCTTGTCTTTGCACTCAGGGACTCCCACCATTCATCTGTGTACTGATGAGAAGTTCATCCATTGAAAACAGATTCTTAGAATTATCTTAACTTTCACA
>CM052801.1:25578452-25603624 GCA_028533885.1 Nasua narica
GCCTCCATCAGAAAGGATGAATATCCAACTTTTGTATCAACATGGACAGGACTAGAAGAGATTATGCGGAGTGAAATAAGTCAAGCGGAGAGAGTCAATTATCTTAGGGTCTCACTTACATGTGGAGTATAAAGAAAATCATGGAGGGCATCGTGAGAAGGAAGGGAAGGGCGAATGGAGGGAAATCGGAGGGGGTGATGAACCAGGAGAGACTGAGGACTCTGAGCAACAAACTGAGGGTTTTGGAGGCAAGGGGGTCGGGGAGGGTGGGTGAGCCTGGTGGTGGGTATTGAGAAGGGCACGTATTGCATGGAGCACTGGGTGTGGTGCATGAACAATCAATCTTGTAACACTGAAAAATTAAAATAAACATATTTGGGGAGAAAAAAAAAGAAAAAAAATAAACCCTAAATAAGATTAAAAAAAAAAGAAAAGAAAAGAAAAGAAAAGGACCATAATACAACTTTAGCCTTCATAAGGAGATTGTGTTTTAAAAAAAAATTCACTCTTATAAACAATTGTACTTAATAAGCAGTGTTCAGGTGTTATGTCCTCCCATTGGTTTTGTAAAAATAGAAGATATATCCTCAAGAAATAACCTATGGGGTGTGCCAGACAGATACTGTTGAGGTCTTGTTTGTCTACATTACTCCTATTTGAAGACTAAGGTATAAAGCTCAGAAGAAATGTTTTCTGTGCCCTTGAGGTATAGAATGCTCAAACATCTGTAATTAATATGTATCTGACTGCATATTCCTTTGCTTGGCTTGTGATAAATGTGACATATGCATTTAGTAGGCCTGCATGTATAATTATATTTTCTCTTCCTGCTTTTATTTGGTTAATGACTTATGTCCTCACTAAAAAAAAATAATAATAGCTTATTCAACACTTACTTTGTACCAGAGATTGTGATGTTTACAATATAAAATTATGTTTTACAGGGCTTGATAAGGCTTGCAGAGGCAGCTTGGGAACCTGGGAAAGAGGGGGACCAGCCAAATGAAATGCAACAGCTCTTCACTTTATGCTTGGCACTCCTACCAGTTACTTCCATGTTGGTTCCTCCTAAGTAAAACATATATTAAATTGAATTCTGACTTATAAACCATCTGTGATTATGACGCTAATCAAAATCATTCTTACTGAGCAACCCAATGGTTCTGCCAGCTTACCAGCTCTGTCAAAAACTAAACTATTTTATAAAACATACCCCGCAATCTCTCCACCAAGGACATATTTCACAGGATCAACAAAATGTACTACATGCGAAGCTTAAAAATGAGAATAATCACAGATAATTTCCACGGGATTTTCTCAAAGATTTGCCTCCTACTAGATGTAGTGCCCATTTTTTCTCCTTTTTTAGGAATTCTGTTAGTAAAAGTTTTTGTTTTGTTCTGGCACTTTTCTACAGATGGGTTCATTTTTACTGGTATTGTACCCAAGTTTTCTGTCACTCATTTCCCTGCTTTTCATGTTGTCCACCTTCACAAAGGCTTTCCACTGCACTCAACTGAGATAGTATTTCATTATAAAAGAACTAGTGACATGACAACCTAATGTGAGTTGTGTGCTTGTTAAGAAGAACTTCTGTGCTAGTAGTAGTGTATAATAAACCCTGCCAGTCCACAGATATTTTAAACAGCCAAACCATATTTTTGTCTCATAAAAAGATATCTTTAGTATCTAAAGCAAAAATTCCCCCTGAAGTAGAGCATAGAAACATCACAGTCTCTAACATGGCCATGATATAACTGAATAGGATATAATAGGATATAACTGAAAGAGCCATTAACTCCCTGGGTATCCATATCCATCACAGTCCTGACAGTACACAGTTGGCACACCACACAATGGGATAAGTGAAGTAAGGTGGGAAGTGTTAAATTAACCAATAAGGATTCTGAAGCACACAGGGTCTAATTATACTGGAAAGTCCTTATCCGGCTTCTAGGCCTGAAGGGATAATGGGAAGGAACGTTAATACCAGACCCAGTGAGAGCTGAGCTTTGGAAGAGGAACCGTGTGACAGCAGTTTTGGACACAGAGAGAAAATTCAGCTACTGTTACCCTGTAAGAGAACAGAGTGAGCCAGAGCAATAAATACATCTTTCTCCTCCAATCCTCTCCTCTCTTGCCAATGATTTCCAAAGGGTCCACACATCCAGAAACTGGAATATAGAGACACTTGTTGACAGAGCCCACAGAGATCAGGTTCCCCAGTATTAAGCACTCAGGGTGGAGAAAGGCAGAATATAAAATTGGGAGAGGAAGCCAAAAGACTTCATCAGGAATCCCAGGACAAAAGAAAAGAAAGAAAAGACAGAAAGAAAGACAGACAGACAGACAGAAAGAAAGAAAAAAAGAAAGAAATCTGGCCTAGTAAATTAATTCCATTATCTGAAAAGTAAAAATAATCATTCCCTGAGTTTCCTGGCTTACAAGGGAGATTTAAAACTAAAATGATATGTTTGAGAAAGTAATTTATAAAATCTAAAGCATTTTACAATAATGAAGTGTCAAAAAGATCTGCCTGTTTAGGAATTCAGAAATGACTAGCCAAATGTAATTAGTTTCACTATTTTAAGTCTATTTTTTATAATGAAGAGCTTAAGAAACTCTGAAACACTTTAAAAACTGTAGCTCTAAAACATTCCCCTATTTGAACTCTTCTAATTTTCACTTGTGTTAATGAAGCAATGAACACTTTGCTGTCTATCTTGCTTCTGTAATTTGAATTCTTGGGCATTTTACATCTATTATTCAATTTTTTTTCTGTAAAGGTGGCACCTATTAACATTCTTTATAACAGAAAATTGGTATCTGATTGCTTTATTAGACATTGATTTTTCTTACTGATTATATGTACATTTATGCACATTATGTACTTTGCATTTAAAAATATTTTTCCAAAATTTTGTTACTTTTTGACTTTTAAAAACATTTTCCTGGAATAAATTCCATCTTTTCATCCTCAAAAGATTTTTTAAAGATTTTTTAAAAAGATTTTTAAAGATTTTTTAAAGATTTTTTAAAGATTTTTTTAAAGATTTTTTTTAGATTTTATTTATGAATTTTTTTAAAGATTTTTTTAGAATTTTTTTAAAGATTTTTAAAGATTTTTTTAAAGATTTTTTTTAGTTTTTTTTAAGTTTTTTTTTAGATTTTTTTAAGTTTTTTTACGATTTTTTTAAAAGATTTTTTTTTTAAGATTTTTTTTAAAGATTTTTTTTTTACGGATTTTAGAGAGAAAGAGAGTGAGTGCAGGAGGGGAGGGAAAGGGAGGAGCAGACGGGGTGAGAGAGGAACAAGTAATTCCCTGCTGAGTGCCAAGCCCCATGGGGATGGATCCCAGGATCCTAAGATCATGACCTAAGCCAAAATCAAGAATCAGATGCTCAACAGCTCAAGTGACTGATAGAAAACTCTAGTTTTCTATGCTCAAAAGCTCAAGTGACTGATAGAAAGCCAGTTAGCTAAATAAATATCTCATCATCACTGCTGCATAATACTTTACTTTCTGATTGGTGTGGAATATTTTATTATAAAGGCATTGATTGGTGTTTTTGTTTTGTTTTACAAATAAAGGACACTGATTTTGAGTTATCTTATAATCGACTTCAATGAATTGTGATTTTTCTGGATTGATTCTATAGTTGTTGAGTCATTAAGTATCTGACAACGTTTACAGCCTTTATAAACAGATAACTTATTAATTTTATGATTATTTACCAATTAAACTTCAGAACTGCTTCAATGTTTTCTGGTGTTACTGTTATGGAGAAATCTAACACCTGCTGATTTTTGTCCTCAAATACACATTTATTGTTATTTGTTCTAGTTAGATGTTTGCAGAGATGAAAAATTTTAAAATACCAGGGTAATTCCTCAAAATATTATGGACCAATTTTTTTTTTTCTGAGCTCAATTTAGTTTTCCCTCTCTTCAGCTGGTTGTGGTTTTGTCTTGGGGAAGGCACAAATATACAATGAAATATTCTGACTTTTTTTTTTTCCTCCTCCACATTACTCTCAGGTTTATATTCCTTTCTGGTCTGCATTCCTTAAGGATTAGTTTCTCAATTCTCTCCTCTACAGATTCAATTTTTCTCTGGTGTTATTTTTGTTATAAGCAGTTGACATAGTTCTTTTTTTAATTAACATATAATGTATTATTTGCCCCTTGGGTACAGGCACAGTTCTTAATTTCACTATTATGTTGTTAGCTTCCTTCCAGTCTTAATCTTATGGAAGTTTCTCCTACTCTAAACTTATATTTTGCACAATTATGTTTTCAATACAGCACCTCTATATTAACATTTTAAAATTTACTCATGGAACCTGGGTTTATGTATCATTTGAAAAGACTGATCTTTTTACAAGTTTTATTTTTGAGTATTTAAAATGTATTAATTTCCTAAATCTTTGAGACTTTTACCTGGACACCAAATTGCTTTTTTTTTTTCTCCTTTTCTCTATCTGTCCTTCTCTATGGAACAGTGGAAGACATCCAGAAATACTGTTCGGCAACCTTAGGAATGCCTTTGATCCCACTCACTGCCCAACAGAATATTATCCTGTCTGTAACTGAAAGCTGAAACGGAGGTCGATGTACACATCTTCCAGATCAATGAGGGTCTCAATCAGAGGTTTACCACAATGATTTTGTAGGCCTAAGGAAAACTTATCCTGAAAAGTCTAACACTAGGAAAAGTGGGTTTTTTTACATTGTGTATTGTGAAACTGTAGGAGTTCTTAAAGATCTTCTGGGTCGCCACTCCAAGGAACAAGCAGAGGCAGCGATGAGTATAGTTCTGGTAATCCTGCCTCCATCTGAACTATAGACATAGAGCATCTCTGGTTAAAGTATGTGATTTACATGTAGGATTTGGTGAAAATGTTCTGCTACTCAACAGTAGTATCTAATGGAGCGGTGCTGCCCCAAATCTCAATCAATCACCTAGTTAGCTTTTTCAAATTCAGGTTCTCATGTGTACATCAGACTGGGGTTAGAATTCCATGTTTCCAACAAGCTCCTGGGTGACGACAATGCCACATTTCTGTAGCTTGACTTTAAGTCACTGAGTGGGGTAAGAGTATTTGAGTAATTTCAGCTCTGTTTTCACTGGTTGTTACATACCAAACACTACATATACCAAGATGTACTGTTCCCAGACATCTTTGCATATCCATTAATAGTATTTTCTGTGAGGAACTATGTGTTCTTAGAATGCAATGTATTACAAACCTGGCTTTTAGAATCCTATAGTATTCCTTACTGGTACTGTCTGTTTTTAATTTGTCTTTTTTGCAGTGATTTATCACAATAGTAGCTGTCCATAACCCCTTAAACAAACCTCCCAAATTGAGGAACTTCATACATGAATCCCATCCTGTCAAGGTTGAAGCAAATTACTTTGCAGCCTCCTCTGAAACTAGAGCATCAGTGTCCATGTGTTAGAACAAACCCATTCAGATACACTGTAGCAAGAGTCTTACTCTTAACAGAGTAATGTGAAGGCATGGAAGCCACTTCCTAGTGAGGAACTGTTTTCAGAAACACACATGGTAGATGTCCAAGTTTGAAGTAACATGTATGCATTAGCAAGTGTGAAAAAACATCTGGGCTCTATTCTGAAGGTAGAAAGCTCTCCTATGAAACAAAGAGAATCGCAATTTGGATACTGTCCCATACTAGACATCCTCAAAGCCTCTCTGCCTTGTTCCTCTCATGTTCAACAATCCCACCCAGGAACAACCCAGGAAATATCTAGTATGTTTTCATTAACCCCTCTTCCATTTTAACTAGCTGGCATGATTTCTATTGTAGAAACTAACAGTCATGACCAATACAGTCTTCTCCCAGAGAAATATTTTTAAAACAAAAACCATTTTTCTCTACTGTACAATAACTATCTACTATAATATAAAATACATTTTGTATTAGAAGATGTACTGATTTCATGAGCAAGGGAAGGACACTATGAGCAAATGAAGAAGTCTTTCCCAATACTTGGTTATCAGCAGTCTGTGAAAGATGATTAACAAAAACATGAGAAGCATAAGAAACTGCTTATGATATTAACAAAAGAAGGAAAATAATTAGATATATTTCCATATATAAAATTCCTATGAAATCAGTTTAGTCTGTCTGCCTCTCTATAATGCTTTTTTTTTTCCTGAAAAAGAGGCATTTTGCATTGTTAAGGGCAGCAAGTCCAGGAAACAGTAATGTTCTTTGTTTTGCAATAATATTGATGGGTGGGTTTTTCAATTCCAGTTCTAGTCTGCTTCTCTTAAATTGGCAAAATATAAAGTAGATGGTTGAAAAATCAGCAGCCTCCAACTGTCTATAACAATGTTCCTATAACAACTACATTCATAATGATTTTATATATAAAACGCATACCATAGAAATTTAGCAAACCAAATAAAAAAATACTTCTTTTTGTGTTTTGAAAAATAACCAAGTAGCTTTAGGTTGAAGAAAACACAAAAAAAATATTAAATTATTAAAAAATTATTCCTCAACATATCTTTTACATATTTGCTGGCATTTTTTCCCTCCTACAAAAGTAGGGAAGGCATTTATCATGCCTTCAGATTTTCCTGAAATTCTGTTATTTCTAGCCAGAAATCAAAGGAATGGAGATTAGAGAGGTATTTCTGGGGTAAAAACAATGATCCCTTGCAATGAAAATAAAGGACAGAAAATACTTATTATCTTCACACTTCACTCAGTTCAAGTTCACCTTCAGTTTTCTTTAATTCATATGTGAGAGACAAGGTAGAAAGAAATTATAAAGATGCATCTCATCTTCCCTTTAAAAAATTAATGATAAAAATTATTTTAGGGGCTCCTGGGTGGCTCAGTGGGTTAAAGCCTCTGCCTTTGGCCCAGCATCTGGCTCTCTGCTCAGCAGGGAACCTGATTCCTCCTCTCTCTCTGCCGGCCTCTCTGCCTACTTGTGATCTCTCTCTCTGCCAAATAAACAAAAAAACAAATCTAAAAAAAAATAAAAATAATAATCATTTTATTTTTTTAGTTTCAGAGATAAAATTTAGTGATTCATCAGTTGCATATGACACCCAGGGCTCATTAAATCAAGTACCCTCCTTAATGCCCATAACCCAATGACCCTATCCCCCCACTCACCTCCCCTCTAGCAACCCTCAGTTTGACTCTTACGGTTAAGAGTTACTTATGGTTTCTCTCTGTTTTCCTCTTATTTTTCCTTCCCTTTCCCTATGTTCACCTGTTTTGTTTCTTAAATTCCACATGAGTGAAAGCCTCTGGTCTTTGTCTTTCTCTGACTGACTTATTTTGCTTAGCATTAATAAACTCTAGTTCTATCCACGTCATTGCAAATGGCAAGATGTCATTCTTTTGATGACTGAATAATATTCCTGTGTGTGTGTGTGTGTGTGTGTGTGTTTGTGTGTGTGTCTGTTATACATATATCTTTATCCATTCATGTGTTGATGGACTTTTGGCCTCTTTCCATATTTTGGCTATTGTGGCTAGTCTTCCTTTTAAAGGTAGTAATCAGGAACATTTTCTCCAAATTCTTATAGCTGTCCTGAACATGTAAGATATTTAGAGCAAAATTATTATTAAAGATGTCACCTGTATCTATGAAAGAGTCATGTTTATTTAAACTAACACAAGTTAACATTTCTCAAATGGGAAGAAAGGAAATACAGGAAAAAAAACATTTAATACTCTATGTATGCCTGGTATGGCTATTTCTCTCAAAGTGAATGGGAGTTTTAAAATTGGGCAGAAGGTCACTTTACATGTTATTTTCTGTATCTTTTGAAGTACACCATCTATAATCATTTCAGGAAAGTTCTGTTATTTTTCTATAGGTCAAGAAACATTAAAAATATAAAGTTTCATAAACCATAAAGATATACTTAGGCTTCCTATTCTGCTACTTGGTGTTATTTTTGGTTTTTGTTTTTTGGGTTTTCTTTGGGGGGGGTTATGAGAAACATTTCATTTAGGATACCTTCACAGTGGTGCTGAATGTTATGGTAACAATACTTCCTTTGGGGATTCCACCCATAGGTGAACTCCACCTAAGAAAGGCTTATACCTACTGAACTATGTTACATCACACATTCCTCTTCAGGTCTCCCTTAATATGTGTTCTTTGCAAAACACATACGTGAACTTCCACCTTCAGATCCAAGACAAATGTCTCTGACTAGAAATAGTCTCACCTAATTTAAGAAAGAAACTATATGTTGAGGAGGAGAATGAGGAATTTATTTCCATTAAGGTTATACCTCAGTCTTCAGATATCTAGAAATAGGACAGAAAATCACACACAAGAAAGAAAATGTTCACAGGAAGAGCTCAAAGTGAAATATTACTTAGTTTTGCAGACATTTTAATGGGTGTTTTCATCTTAACTCCTTCAACTAAAAGCACTCAGACTTAAAAGAATGTGAACATATTTCCCACTTCTTTGATATTTGATTTCTACTAGGATGTTGAGTACCAAAAGCAAGCCCCATAAATGCCCACAGAATGTGCAGGAAAAGCTTTATAGTTCCATTCAACTGTAAAATAGAGGTTTCTGGCACACAAAAAGGCAAATAGATACAAGTGTAAAATGTACACATACTTTTTTCCCCAAAAAAGAAATCTGTGTCAAAATTCATAAAGATTAATTACCCACTGACTATAAGTACTCTTAACTTTCTCTCTAATGTTACCAACAGCTAATAAACTATGAAATGGTACATAAAAGGTTATTTTTCTAAGAATTATTTACTAAGGAAGGTCTACTAGCAGGTTATTTAATTCACTTTTTAAAGATACCTAAGTAAAATATGTCAAGCCAAATAATCAAGTTTTTGCATTTAAGTAGATTAGTATTCTAAAGATGGATATATTTTTTATAAAATTCATCCAACTTCTGATTATGTAACTACAAATAAACTCAAATGTCATTTTCTCCAGTCTTCATTTCCAATTAGGCATTATTTCTCTTTTTTCCTCCAATTTTACTTTGTAACTTTAATGATACATCATATTCTCTCCTGAAATATTTATATTATTCCCCTGCTCAATATCAGCTTCCTGAAGTCATGTCATGGATCTGATTCTTTACTCCATTTCTACATCTCCTGGTTGAGGCGATTCCAGGAGAAGCTAAGATTCATTACCTCTTCCCCATGCCCACACCATTTGCTATGTAACTCTGCATTTCCCTGTGGTCATGAATAGGATAACATGCTCTGTCAATTAACCTTCCACTCAACTATGAGACTTTCTTTGACAAACTGGATAGTATCAAACATGGTATAACCAGAGGCTTACAACAAACTTGCACATGGGACTTGTTCTCTCTTGTATCTCTACCACTGACTTGAAACATGGCCAGGTTTACTTGCTGGAAGATGAGAACAGAACTAGATCATCCAAATCATCAAGGCCATCCTCGTTAAAACAATAGCCAAATGACCTTCGGATCTGTGAGGAAGCCCACTTATAAGGAGCAGAGGTACACAAATGATTCCAACTTAGAGAAGCTAAACCCAGAGATATGAGAAATAAATGTTGCCTTGAAGTCAAGTGTTAGAATGGTTTGTTTTAGAGCCATAGAAAAGAGATATTTTAGTTTATGTTGTAAATAGTCTATGCTAAAAGAAAAAAATTACAAATACTTAATTTGGAAATCGCCATGGGGGGGCATGGATGCACTAACTAAAATAAGCCACCAAACCTAACCAAAAATTTGCATGAGATTGTGATTTGCAACTGTTGCCAGTACTGTATACTACAGCATGGCTCAGGTGCATTCAACTAAGGGATATATAAATGCCCCACTCTGACCAGGGTACTCAACACGCTTGGATATATTCACTGATTTCTGGGAAGGGGGTGGTAAATAATAAGGGTCAGGGTTTGTTTGTTTTGAGAGTTACTTTTTTCTTTCAAAGTTTGAGAAAACAGAAACTATACAGATGCTCAAAGTAATTTCCGCCATTTCAAGGAAGATACACCAGTAAATCAAAGGTACTAACTATGCCCTTAGAGAGCTGTTTAGTCATTGAATAGTATTAGTAGAAATATGGATGTAGTATGAGAGGGAATATGATATATTAGAGTTATAGAATATAATGGGAGGCAAGAGGAGAAATGACAATGTACAAAGATAATCAGTGTAAGTAAAGTTGAGAGCCACACAGAAAGACCTTTCCTATCATTTGAAGCACGGGGGCCAGACTTGACTGAATTGTTTTCCATTTTGTGAACTAATGCATCCCCTTCTTTTCATGAGCAGGTTCTTAAGTGATGAGTATTACTGAACAAATGGGTGATTTTCAGTAAAATGAACTGTAGTCCTATTCTGTATTCTTTACACCATAACAAGGTGACAGTATGAGTGCCACGCTATACTTCAAAGAACTAGTCCCATGCTAAAGTTTCAGCTTCAACTCTTTACATCTGTGATTAGAAGAGATAAATACAAAGAAGATAAATTTTGCTGCACAAAAGGAATTTGGGAAATGTAAAAACATAGAATTCAGCCCCAGAATCATAAACCATAACTGACTGATGCAGGGCCCAGTAAGACATATATGAAATACTTCAACACAATGATTTCATAATGAAATTGCACAGAGAAAGACTATAAATCCATCAAATAACTAAAGAAGAATGCAAGAACTAAAGTTTCATACTTTAAATGATTTATTCTTGTGTAAGAGAATATGAACATTGTAGGCATCAGTGTAACAGAGATACAAATAAAATTAAGTTGTTGTGGGTTACATAATAGACATATAATATTGGGTCCCAGTACCCAGAACTTGATTTCTAATGCCTTTCTTCAATAAAGGGAAAAAGGGTCTCTTGAAGAAATGGCTTATTCTAGGTATGACTGAGGTAGGTAATATTTAAGATGAGATTGGAAATAAAAAGTGTTACCCCCCCTCAAAGACATACATGTGTGCACTTACACATGCATGTGTGTGCACACCCACACATATGTGGGCATGTCAAAGGGATACAGGAATCAAGTAAAAGAACTTCCAACAACCTGAACTTGGGCAAAAAAAAATAGATACGATATCACAGTTGACCCTTAAATAATGACTCCCCCCACAATAGAAAATCCACATGTAACTTGACTCCCCTAAAACTTTACTATGAATAGCCTCCTGTTGAAAGGAAGCCTTCACAATAACATAAATGGTTAATAAATATTTTGTATGCTGTTTGTATTATACACTGTATTAGTACAATAAACTAAAGAAAATATTTAGAAAATCATAAGGAAAAGAAAATACACTTATAGTACTGTACTGTATTTCTAAATATAAAAATATGTCCATAGGGGCGCCTGGGTGGCTCAGTTGGTTGAGCGGCTGCCTTCGGCTCAGGTCATGATCCCGGAGTTCCGGGATCGAGTCCCATATCGGACTCCCGGCTCTGCGGGAAGTCTGCTTCTCCCTCTGACCTTCTCCCCTCTCGTTCTCAGTCTCTCTCTCTCTAATAAATAAATAAAAAATCTTAAAAAAAAATATGTCCATAAAAGTGAACCACGGAGCCCAAATCCATGTTGTTCAAGGGTCAACTGTGTAAACAAATATATTACAACCATGATTCCAAAATTATATAACTAAATGAATAAATAAACGGGGAGAAATAGAGTAATATCCCATACAGAAGAATTCCAAAAATTTATGTGCATATTTCATCTTTAAGGAGGTAGACTATAATTCCTCACTCTGTTAGTATGGGGTGCTCACAAAAACTTCCTCTCAAAGAGGACAGTATGGAAAAAGATAAAAAGAGTAACTTTGCAGTGGAGAAACCAAACACTATGTCAGTGAGGTGATCAAAGTCAACATCAACAGGGTAGGTCATGATGACAGAAGGTATCCTTGGTATTATGTGGTAAGAATGGCACTTACCTCTGTGATATACTCCCAAAACCTATGATCCTAGTCTATCTGTAAGAAAAGCATCAGACAAATCCCAATTTAGGAAAATTCTACACAACACCTACCTGACCAGTACTTTTCAAAGTTATCAAGAAAATGAAACATAAGGAAAGTCTGAGAAACTGCCACAGCCAAGAGAAGTCTAAGGAAGTTTAAGAATTAAATGTAATGTTATGTCTTATATGGAATCCTGGAACAAAAACAAAAAAAGTTAAGTGGCCACAACTGAAAAAATCTGAATAAAATATGGACTTTAGTTAATGGTGATGATGATGATGATGATGGTAATGTATAGTGTCTCGTTATTTGTGACAAAATTACCCCACTAATGACAGAATTTAACAGGGGAAAGTGAATATGAGGTTTATGGGAAGTCTCTGTACTAGCTTTATAAGTCGTATAAACATCTAAAATTTCTCTAAAATAAAAAGTATATATAAAAATATAATGCCATAGAAGCTCAGAAGAGAGTGTGACCATCTGCCAGCAGAGGCATCGAGTCAAGGAAAAGCCTTTTCTTGTACCATAGGTAAAGCTTTCAGAAGTGGTAAAGTTTGAGTTTGATTTTAAAAGAGAAACTGGAGCTTGCCAGAGAGAGAGGGGAATCATAGGCAGAAAGAAGAGCAGGAATAGATGCTTAGAGGCAGGTGTTCAGAGCGACGGTGTTCAGACGAGGAGGACATCTTCACAACCACCAGATTTGTGAAGGCTGCTGTAAAAGAAGTTGAGAAAAAATGTGTGACTAGAATACAAAAAGTACAAAAAGGAGTTTGGATTTTACCCTGACAACAGTAGACTAGAGAGAGAGAGAGAGAGACTGAAGCAGAGGTGGAGGGTTTGTCTGCTTCGGAGATAGTAACCCCCATGGCACTGAAGATGACTGAGAACCAACTGGAAGCTGGAATTCACTTAGGAAGTTTATACTGCTTTCTGAGTGACAGCTAGAGAGGATATAGTACCAAGAGACTAGATTTGGGAGTCATTTCATTAATAGCTTAATAAGATTTGTTGGCAATTGGAGCGTCAAAGGTGAGGGAAGAGAAAAGCAAGCTTAAGAGGATTCTGAATTTCCTCATTTGGTTTACCAGGTAGACAGTACAACAGTTACCTGAGGAAAAATAGAGGGATGGTAACAGTAAATTTGCACAACAGGAGTAGTGTCTCAGTTACAATGGCCACAAGGTTTATTTCATAAGTGTTTCAATTTTTCTCACTCCTGTTTGTGTGTCTCCATGTTAGATAGCATCCATTTTTATTCAGTATATATTTATCTTCCTGAAATTAATTTCAACAAATAGGTTTTGAAGTAACTGCATGTATAGAAAAAAAACCTCATGTTCCCCAAGAAAGTTTGACCTTCTATGAAGGTCAAGAACAGCAAAATCTATGTGGTAGGACTTACGTAAGTGTCCCTTAATGACAAACATTCCAACCAACACAGCCTTCTTTACCTAGACTGGCAGTGGTGGGTCTGGTCAAACACAGGGCTGTACTGCCTGGGTAACTAGTGTATCCTCACTATCTTGTAACCCAGGCTCTGTTACCTTATCGCTGCATGTCCTGTTTTTTTGTTTTTTGTTTTGTCTTACCTGGTAAATAGATCAACTTAAATTGGTTGTGGAGATCATTACTATAGTGCCAGGAACATACTAACTGCTCATTAAATACTAGGCATTTATTACTACTAGTGTTAATCTTCTTTGAAATTTCCTTCATTTGGCAGAAAACAAAATTATAGCAGTAAAAGAAGGTTTAAAAACAAATTTTGACAATTTCATAATATAAAATGGACATCCATATACATAGAATTAGTAACTTCCTTTCTAACAGCCCTATTTGATATATAAGACAGGTTGTATTTCCTCCAAGTAACAAGTATAGAAATTGAAGCTCAGAATACCTAGGCTACTATTCCAGGGTTACAAAGACAGCAGGTTTTGAAGCCAGGCAAAGACCCTATGCCTTCTGTGTGTTGTTCTAACCAGCATTCTCTCCATGTCAGAATTTGACATGGAGGTATTAGAGGAACATAATGTGACCTGAATATTATTCCTGGGTCTGTTAAAAGATCTGTGGAGATGAAGGGAGGAGAAATGGAAAAAGCCATATCCCTTCTCTCTCTTGATGAGCAAGCAGGGCAAGACAGTGCAGTCTGGTTTTGATAAATACCATTTGAACATTAATTGAAATACATTTGAGAGCATCATTAGTATTTGTTTAGGCAGATTTGGGTTCATATTATAGCTTTTCCACTTATAATCTGGATGACTCTGGAGGAGTTACTTCTCCAAACTTCTATTATTTAATCTGAAAATGGAGTAATGCTTGCCTTTTAAGGTATTTAGGTATTGATTAAGGCTATGCATATAAAGCACTTGGCCAACTACTGGCATACAGGAAGAACTCCTCATAATCTATTTATTATTCTTATGCAAGTGTTCTAACATAAATTTTATCTCTAAGGAAGAACACTAATAGATTTGTTGAAGAAGAAGAGTTGCTTAGTCCGCAAAGTAAAGTATTATTATCCAATGCACCAATATCCTTCATTGGATTAATGTGTTCTCAAGTGGATAGCCAGGTTCTCTGGTTTAGTTATGATTAGCCGTAACTGTTATATTATCACTTTTATTGCTATTATTATATACAAGAAAAATTATGGATAGCTTGTATCCAAGAAAATCACCATGAATATTAAGATCACAAGCTGCACAGTGCATGGCCTCTAATTTTATACTTCAAGAAAACAGCAGAAAAGCCACTTTGGTTCATTAGCTTCCCAGTTTGTATCATTAGGCACTTTGCCACTCTCTCTCCCTCAATTATTTTACTCTGATGAGATGCCAGCCTAAAGGTGGCATTCTACATATTATAGTTATACTTATTTCAGGATAATATCTACGTTTTTTCCCCCAAAACAACCCACAGAAGTGGGGGTACTTTCATTCTTTTGACAACTATGGATAAGAACACCAGCTTAAAAACTTAAAAGCTGTAGATTAGCATATGGTATCTCCTCCCCACCCTCACCAACTCTGGTTTATTTATGATACATAGGGAAGGGCGCCTGGGTGGCTCAGTTGGTTCAGTGGCTGCCTTCAGCTTGGGTCATGATCCTGGGGTCCTGGGATCAAGACCCACACTAGACTCTCTGCTCAGCGGGGAGCCTACTTCTCCCATTCCCTCTGCTCCTACCGGTTACTCTTGCTCTCAAACTGTCTTAAATAAATAATACCTTAAAAAAAAATCCACGGATGGCATATTTTATGTACTAGGGATTATGCTACATATTGTTTCAAAGTTCCCTAAGACTTGTTCCCAGGACCTAAATAGCTCACTATTTAGGTGGAAAGACAGGGAAGGAAACAAAGTATACAGTGAGTATGACAAGAGCAAAGAAAAATCAATTTAGTTTACTGAGGTAAAGATATCTCTATGCCATGTTAATGGTTATGAAAGAATCTGATTTTATTTGGTTTTCCATTTTAAAGGCAGGGCAGGTATTACATGAATTTCAACAAGGACCACAGGTGACACAATTAATCACTGTAAACAGAATGTGTGGCCATTTCTGAGAGCACATGATGACACCTATAAATATTTGAGAACTCACTATGTACCAGGTACCTCTCTGAGTCAATCATTATTTCTCACTGGATTCTTACAGCAGCCCTATGAGGTAGGCATCCCCAGCATGTTCATGTTACAAACGAGTAAAAAAAGGCTTAGATGATCCAATAACTTGCTCAAAGTCTCACAACTTGAAGATTAAGGAGTCAGGATTAAAAACCACATTGTACAATTCCAGCACTAAGAGATTAATACTCTAGTCAACAGAGAACCTTTTCCAAAATGGGGGAATATATATGTAAGAATTTAAGCAGATCCCAAAAGCTATGCTTTCTGAGCTCACAGCTGCTTACACAGGGAACCCGGACTGCACTGTCTTGTCCTGCTTGCTCACTGAGAGAGACGGATATGGCTTTTCCCATTTCTCCTCCCTTCATCTCTACAGATCTTTTAACAGACCCAGGAATAACATTCAGGGTGCGTTATGTTCCTCTAATACCTCATCATCTAGACCAGCATTTACCATGGGTCTTCCACAGCTTACTACTTCCAAAGGATATTTATTGGTATATGTGAAAATAGAGGTGTATAAAACACATTTGGAAAACACTGAAAAAATGACCAGTTTCACATGCTTCCTCCCAGCAGTATTTCTCAGAATCTTTAATACACATTGTGAATTTCCTATAGACAAGGTATACTATGCAACACATTCCCAACTTACTTAACCAAGGAATTTCTATTTCTTCATGGACATTTAACGAACCTGGTGTTCTATGGGATGCATTTTGAGGGAAACTATTCTGGAAAGTTCAATTTAATTTCAGAATATCATCAAGATCAGAGCATGCATTCATATTTCTCTCTCCTGAGTAAATCAAGTATCTTTCTATAGGCCTGTTGCTTAGCTACAAAGTAACCTGAAGAGCTTAATGAATCATCTGAAAATCAAATCATCAATAAAGTACATTATCACGTTCTATTATTGAGATAGTTTTTAGCTTTTTTCGTATCAGGAAGAAAGAGTCATATTTAAAGCCTACAAGGTAACACAAGCTGCCTGATAAATTGATTAAATAAGCATTAGAGCACATTTTAGGGTTGCTTTATTGTAAATAACAGAATTGACAACTGTATTACAAGAGCTACATGAACCATTCCTGTAAAAGTGACTGACTCCCTAGAGGACCTCAAGTAGATACTTACCCAAATACTGAGGAGCACCTCTTTTTGGAAGGGGGAGAAAACCTATCAGAAGCTTCTATCTTATAAGTATGAATTATTTGCTTCCATTACTTTTTTTTAGCTTCTCAACAGTATTTCTCTTTAAAAAAAAATCTCCTATGGTTCCTAGATACAGAGTTTAGATTTGCTTTGGTAGTTTTATCATGTCCCTGCATCTGATTATCCTACCATAAGTTCTAAGCTCGGTCTCTGATACAGAGTAGCTACCTAATAAAGATTTTTGTAAATAATGTATTAACTTGTACCTTTCCTAGTACAAAAGCAAACCCTCACTATTAACCGAGTATATGCATTTTTAGTCACACTACCCTGTCCTCAACTCCCACACCTCTTAATGCTTACCAAAGTGCTTCCTCCCCCTTTACATTCAGCAGCATGATTAATAGATGTTCTCAGTTTCGGCCAGTCATCACCACCACAGTTACATCTGGTTAAATACTAGTAACAGCAGCACTCTTCCTAACAACCAAGAAATCAAACCAACGTAAGCATCCATTGACTGGTGAGTGGATAAGCAAAACTGAGATATATCCAGGTGGTGAGATACTGTTCACCATAGTAAGAATGAAGTACAGGCACACACTACAACTTAAGGAAACTTGAAAACAACATGCTAAGTGAAAAAAGCCAGCTCCTGAAGACCACATAGCTTATGAATCCACTTATATGACATGTTTAAAAAAAAAAAAAAAAGGCAAGTCTATAGAGACAATAAGTACATGACTGCCCACAACTTAGGGTAGAAGAGGGGATTAATAATAAAATGGCATGAGAGATCTTAATGTGGTAATGGAAGTTTTTTATTTACCTTTGTAAAAAGTTATTTAATTTCCATTTAGCTAACATACAGCGTATTGCTAATGATGGAAGTATTTTAACACTTTATAGGTTGATGGCTATATAATTCGGTCAACTTACTAAAAAAATCACTGAATTTTACAAGTGTGAATAAATTTTACAGCATGTAAATCACACCTCAATAAAAGAGTTAAAAAATACTAATTAATACCACCACTGTACTTGCTCAAAATGAGGATTGTGCCCATCAGTAGCAGCTCATGGGCTAACATACCTTTGTTTAATATAACTTCTTTTTTTCCAGAGACATTCATTTTGGAATTCTCTTGATATTGTAATTACTACAGTAACTATTTTAGAAGCACTCATTTAGTGAATATGCTTTTACCATCGAGAGATAGACATTTCATTTTCAGCATAGCTGACTGCGTTACCATGGACTAATCTCTTTTTGTTCTTTGATTTCTTTACCCTAAAAAGAAACCCACAGTTAACATCATCTTCTGAGATGTTCTTTCCCTTAAGGAAAGAAAATCTTTCCCTTAAGGTCACAAACAAGACAAAGATGTTCACTCTCAGCACGTATATTCAACATAGTACTGGAAGTCCTAGCCACAGCAATCAGACAATGGAAACAAATAAGAGGCATCCAAATCTTAAGGAAGAAGTAAAACTTTCACTATTTGTAGATGATATTATACACACACACAGACACACACACACACCCATAAGACTTCATCAAAAACCGGCCAGAACTGATAAATGAATTAAATAAAGTTGCAGGACACAAAATCGACATACAGAAATCTACTGCATTTCTATATACCAATGAAGCAGCAGAAAGAGAAATCAAGGAAACTATTCTGTTTACAATTGCACCAAAAATATTAAGATACTTAGGTTAACCCTAATCAAAGAGGCCAAACACCTCTACTATAAAAGCTATAAAACACTGATGAAAGAAATTGAAGATGACACACACAAATGGAACATTTCATGCTCATGGGTTGGAAGAATATTGTCAAAATACTCATACTACCCAAAGCAATATACACATTTAATGCAATCCCTATCAAAATACCACCAGCATTTTTTACAGACCTAGATGTGTCTACTGACGTAAGGGATAAAAAAGCAAAAATAAACTATTGGGAACACACTGAAATAAAAAGCTTATGCATAGCAAAGGAAACAATCAACAAAACTAAAAGGCATCCTACAGAATGTGAGAAGCTATTTGCAAATGACATATGTGATAAAGGGTTAGTATCCGAAATTTATAAAGAACTTATCAAACTCAACACACAAAAAATGAATAACTCAATTAAAAAATGGGCAGAAGACATGAATAGACATTTCTCCAGAGAAGATCTAAAGATGGCCAAGAGACCCATGAAAAGAAGCTCAACATTACTGATCATCAGGGAAACACAAATCAAAACCACAAGGAAGTATCACCTCACACCTATCAGAAGGGCTAAAATCAACAACACAAGAAACAATGGGTGTTATTGAGGATGTGGAGAAAGAGGAACCCTCTTGCACTGTTGGTGGAAATGCACACTGGTGCAGCCACTCTGCAGAACAGTATGGAAGTACCTCAAAAAATTAAAAATGGAACTTCCCTATGACCCAACAACTGTACTCCTGAGTACACAAAGAATACAAAAATGCTAGTTCAAAGGGATACATGTACTCCAACGTTTACATCAGCATTATCTACAGCAGTGAAATTATGGAAACAGCCCAAGTGTCCATCAACTGAGGAATGGATAAAGATGCGGTGTCCACACACACATAAACTGGGGTAATAGTCAACTATAAAAAAGAATAAAATCTTGCCATTTTCAAGGACACGAGTGGAGATAGAGAGTATTCTGCTAAGTGAAATAATTCAGTCAGGTAAAGAAATACCATATCATTTTCACGCATGTGGAATTCAAGAAAGAAAACAAATGAGCAAAGGAAAAAAAAGAGACAGGGAGGCAAACAAAGAAACAGACTCTTAACTTGAGAGAACAAACTGATGGATACCAGAGGGGAGGTGGATGGTGGGGATGGGTTAAATAGGTGATGGGGATTAAGGAGGGCATTTGTGATGAGCACCAGGTGATGTATGCAAGTGTTTAATCACTATATTGTACACCTGAAACTGATCTTACACTGTATGTTCACTAACTGGAATTTAAATAAGAGTTTAAAAAAACTAACAAAAAGATACCCTCTCTTCATAAAGTAATTAATTGACTTCAAATGGAGTATATTCTAAATAGTGTACCTTTAATTAAGTTATTTAAATAATGTACTGAGATGATTATTGCTCTAAAGTTTGACAAAATTTAGTTCCATTTGATTTGGTTCAAAAGCATTGGAAATTGAAAGCTACTTCAGGCTCTCTAATCAGCAGAGAGCCTGCTTCTTCCTCTCCCACTCCCCCTGCTTCTGCTCTTTCTCTGTCAAGTAAATAAATAAAATCTTAAAAAAAAAAAAAAAAATTGAAAGCTACATTACCCCCCTCCGCAAAAAAAGCTATATTGCCACATAATATAAAAAATTGTACCCTAAGATATCAAAATAAAAAAATGGGAGGCATCTGGGTGGCTTGGTCACTTAAGCATCTGTTTTGGGCTCTGGTCATGATCCTAGGGTCCTGGGATGGAGCCCTTTGTAGGACTCTCTGCTTAGCGGGAAGCCTGCTTCTCCCTCTGCCAACTTTTGCTCCCTGTGTCTCTCACATAAGTAGATAAAATCTTTAAAAATATATGTAAAACTAAAATAGATAGATAGATAGATAGTAGATAACTGGGAAAACTGATACTGTTTGGTAATAGTATATCCATCCATGGTTACTCAGGAATATTTATAGTATAAAATATAAGGAATTAAGCACTTGAAATTTAAATATTGGTTTCCTAAATACACATAAAATGAAAAAAGTCCACATGATTTATGTGTGCAATGAAATTCTTCACATATATGGAAAGAGCTAAACTGAAAACTAGATTTTTTTATTGAAATGATCAGGTGGTAACATAAAATATTTTTAAGTTAATGGAGTAAAACTGCAAGCTTTTTGCAGATATGATTTTTTAAAGCCTGTCAGTGAAATGTACAGATTTTTCACCATTCTTATATATATTTTTTTAATCGGGAAGAGCTGAATACATCTCTCTTTTGGTATATGTTATTAAGAATGCCACTTCTCACTTATTATAAAATGTTTTCCCACCTTTTAAATTTTTTTTCTTAACCAAAGTAATATTAACAATTGCAACTATCTGAAGGGTTTCTGACAGTCACTGAATACTTTTAAATAAAAGAGAAAATTTCAAGTACACTGTGTTAGAGAATAAATATCAAGAGACTTTTATCTTTAAAATATCAATTCCATACAACTTGGAGATTAACAAAGCTACATTTTACAAGGGAGACATTTAGCTCTAAGCAACCTCTAGTTCTTACCCTTTCATCAGCCCAGCTTCTGCCTCTTTCCCACATACTCGAAGCTCCAACCCAACCAGTTTGGCTCCAGTGACTTTATTACATAGAGTAGGTGACATTAAATGACAATATTTTGCCCAAAACTTAGCTCACCTTACTTTACCTTATAGTTTAGGAGTCAGGAATCACATGCTTCATGAGATGTATTATTAGAAATATTCAGCAGTCTTTAAAAGCCACAATTTCATAGTTACTCTTTATTTCCCTACCACTTAAATATCTAATAAAACATTTCAAAAGAATTGAAAGCCACTGCCAGGGACTGAATGCCATGATGAAGTATTATCGCATACGCCTTCTCCAGCCACTCATTTTATTGAATGATTAAAAGTTTATGTGAATGATATGTCTCACAATCATAAAGAAATGAGAAACTTCACACTCTTAATTTATGATCTGTTATCATAATGTAGATAGGATATATACATTTGCAGTAAGATTTCATGCCAGGTGAAAGATGCATGGTTTTTAGGTGTCCGTTCGAATGGCAGGCCATTTATGGTAAGTCTATTTGCTCAAAGTGATACATTGACCCAGGAAAATCATCCACTGCTTTAAAGATCACTTCGGGATTATTAGTAAGATTTATATCCCCTTTACTTCTAAATCTGAGAGCAAAGTTTTCACTTTCAACATAAAATGACTGCAATTTTGGTTTAATTGTCAAACTAAGTATGTGTTGAAAAATTATGTGACTAAATTTTCTAAGAGTCTTATGAGGAAGCAAATAGACTCTAATTCAGAAACCCTGTCCCTTAGAGCAGTGCTTCTCAATCCTCAATGTGCATAAAAATCACCTAGTTATCTTATCAGCTTTCATATTCTGATTCTGTAGATTTGGAACAAAGTCTGAGATTCTGTACTCAAATAAACTCCCAGTGATGTCAAAGCTACCAGTCCCTAAAACACACTGTGAATAGCAAGCAAGGATTTAAGGTTACCATCTTATTAACAAGGCAAGGCCTAAAAATTAGATGAAAAAATTAGAAAGTCCATCATGACCTAAATCTTAAATCCTGTGAGGCAAGTAAAATAAAATAAAAAAAAAAACATATGCTACAGTTGCTGGAAAACCTTTAGGGCTTCATCATCACACTACAGGACTAAGTACAGATTAGTTTCTCTCTGTCCACCTGCAGGCTTCCTTTCCTTAAATCCCTTATATAAATTCCATGCAAAGCTGGATAAAGTTGCAAGGGAGGGATCTGTAAACTTAGATGGGGATGAAATTTACATCTTTGTTTATATTAACCTCTAACACTTCCTTCAATTATGCATGTAGACAACATACTTTTGTAGTAGCAGTGATTGCAATTTTAGCATTATCAACCACATAGATATAATACATATTATAGGCTACAAAATTAGGAGTTATTAAATCTGAGTGGCAAGATACAGTATATAATACAACAAAAGCACATATATCACTGTATTAGGGTTTGCCTTAATATTCTGACGGGGGGCACCTGGGTGGCTCAGTCATTAAGTGTCTGCCTTTGGCTCCAGTAATGATCTCAGGACTGGGATGGAGCACTACATCAGGCTCCCTGCTCGGCAGGAAGCCCACTTTTCCCTCTCCCACTCCCCCTGCTTTTGTTCCCTCTCTTGTAGGTCTCTCTCTGTCAAAGAAATAAATAAAATCTTTAAAAAAATATTCTGTTGCTGTGTAATTTCTTTTATAGTCCTTCGTATTTTATTTTATGCATTTAAATGTATTTTTCCGGGGCACCTGGGTGTCTCAGTTGGTTGGGCGACTGCCTTCGGCTCAGGTCATGATCCCGGAGATCCAGGATCGAGTCCCATATCGGGCTCCCAGCTCCATGGGGAGTCCGCTTCTCCCTCTGACCTTCTTCTCCCCTCTCATGCTTTCTCTCTCTCTCTCTCCCTCCCTCTCTCAAATAAATAAATAAAATCTTTAAAAAAAAAACTAAAATAAAATAAATGTATTTTTCCTAGAAGAGTTCCTGAGGGGGGGGGGTGTTATGGGACTCCCAAGGGTATTCACACTACAATCATCTCAGCCACAATTTATCACATTTATCTCTGATTAGATTATAATTCTCCCAGCAACAATCTGATGCTCTACCACTCCTCCTCAGTTCAGGATAGGTTTCTGCCGTTGATTTCCCAATAGAACACTCTGGGTATCTTCATCATTGTGTTTATAATTTTTTTCAAACTTTATGTCCTTGCAAGTATTTCTACCACACTTCAAAAGTATTGGGAGGGAAGGAAACATGACCTCTATGTATCTTTGGCATCTGGCATATAATAATTATTTTTTATATTACTGTTGAATGCTCTAAGGAAACAAACTGATGGATAATTCAAAGTAAGCACAGGGATTAAATGTGATGCAGAGGAGGACTTCCAGTAAGAAAGAACATAACCAGGCTAACCTTTGCAACATATAAGTGCTTACAGTCAACACACTGTCAATTTTACACAATGCACAATGTTACATTCCAATCATATCTGAATAAAGCCAGAAAAAAGAAGGCATAGAGAACAGTGTTGAGACAGACATACTTGAGAGATCAATAGTGCATCTGTAAAATTAGTTAAGTGGGGGCAGGATGTTGGGTCCCACTCACAGTGAGAGGTCTTGATTGGATGGTGAGTGCTTTCCTCTTCTAAGAGCTCCTTGATCCTCACTGATTCCTATCCAGGAACTCAAACACCAAAGGAACTCCCTTTGTGTTCATTTGTCAACCTACTCTAACAAGAGCTAGGAATTTCCATTGAACCATTTGGCAAATACAAGGTGCCTATGCCTTTATACCTTTTCCAGGTAACTGTTTAACTTCAAAGTTTTCAGATGTACTAAAAAGGCAAATAAATATTTCTTATGACTCAATTTATTACGATTCATGTGGTGGAAGACTTACAACATTCTAAAGGATAGATAATATATTGATGAACTGAGAAAATCAGTCAAAAACCTACCCAATGCCAAACTGGTATTTTATTTTTTCCCCGAAATATGTTTATTTTATTTTTTCAGTGTTACAAGATTGATTGTTCATGCACCACACCCAGTGCTCCATGCAATACGTGCCCTTCTCAATACCCACCACCAAGCTCGCCCAACACCCCCCTCCCCTCCAAAACCCTCAGTTTGATGCTCAGAGTCCATAGTCTCTCCTGGTTCATCTCCCCCTCCAATTTCCCCCCATTCACCCTTCCCTTCCTTCTCACATTATTTTAAAGCACAGGCCCTGAATTCTACAGGAAAAGCTGCATTCAGCTACTACTAACTATTCACCTAGTAGAGAAGCCTATCTCAACCCTAAAGAAATTTTCCCCAGCTCCATTATTATTACCCTCTTCTAAACTACCATCAGGGAGTATCTACTTTCTACAATAGCCATCTAACTAGACTTTCTGATTCTTCCCTTGTCATCTCTTCTTAACCCAGTCCAGGGTTATTCTTGAAAAACCAAGGCTGAACATGTCACTCCTTTAATTCTCCAATTATTTCCCCATTGAATCAGAACAAAAGTCAAAATCTTTACAACGTCCACCCAAAGCCACAAAGTACTTTGCCCATTACCTCCCAGTGTCCTTTCTTCACTTTTCCCTTGCCTCGTTGTAAAGCACACAGACCTTCTTGTTGTTCCTTGAACTCAGCAAGCTTGCTACTCCATTAGAGTCTTCTTTCACTTGCTGTTCGCTCTACATAGAAACTTCTCCCATCTGATCTCTGCACAATTCTCTACTTCACTGCCATCAGGTACTTGCTCATGTCAGTATCTGAACAAAATCTTCATGAAACGGAGCTTCTCTAAAATTTATAGGACTGTCATCACCACGGAGCCTATTTTCACCTCATGTACTTTTCACCCCACGCGCTCTCTGTAGTACTTCTCAATATTTGAAATACAATCTCTCTTTATTTGACAGATGTCTGTATTACTCTATATGAATGCAAGCTTCCTAATAACATGGATTTCTGGCTTTTGTTGTTGTTTACTACTGATCCACCGAACCTAGAATAGTACCAGGTCTCTACTGTAGACTCTAAGTGTATTTTTTCCCCCACAGAAATGAAGGTGATAAGAAAATAAGCAAGCATTGACAACCTAAATAGAC
>CM052801.1:25604124-25623088 GCA_028533885.1 Nasua narica
TATACATATTGAACCCTTTCATCGTACACCTGAAACCATGTTATTTCAATTTTACCTCTATTAAAAAAAGGAATGATATATAGGTTTTAAAACCTGTAAGACTGGTTTTTTTCTTCTTAATTATCTAAAATGTTATTTTTAACAATATTTTAATAAGGAAAATATTAAGCAATCTTAATGTATTTTCCTTCTGTTTTCAACAAGGGAAAACTCATTCTTAATAAGCTATTTCTTCAAAACGATAAATTTTAAGTAGACAAAATAATAGTCAAAGTCAAATTTTTACTCCTATTTATGTAATTCATTCTAATTTACAGAATGTTTGGCATAAAAATAAAATGCAACATAAAATTGATCGAGTATCAAGATAAGCATGTATTCTACAAGTTTATCTTTTGTTTAAAATAAAATTGTAATTTAGGAGTGCCTGGGTGGCTCAGTGGGTTAAAGCCTCTGCCTTCAGCTCAGGTCATGATCTCAGGGTCCTGGGATCAAGCCCTGCATCTGGGGGGTGGGGGGGGGGTCTCTGCTCAGCAGGGAGCCTGCTTCCCCATTTCTCTCTGCCTACTTGTGATCTCTGTGTTAAATAAATAAATAGAATCTTAAAAATAAATAGTAATTTAAGCACAGTGAGAGCAACTATTATCTCTCTATGAAACAATAATTTTTGCTCAGTTCATGAAAAATCACAATGCAAACCTACAAGAGAACCAAATAAACTCAATGTATAAAAATATTTTTAAAAGATATTTCTGATGGGTTCATCTCTAAGAAATTACCACCAGCTATTATTTTATATTACTGTAGAAAAACCAGTGAGATCTTCAAGGGTATTTTCTATTACAAGTGCTGCATTATGTTCTTCCCACGTCTTCAAAACCTCATGTTTACGGTTGGCCAAATCTCACTCAAAAATAAAGAGTAAAACAAAAGAGCTGAACAAATACTAGAATACTATATTCTATATGCTATTCCACAGAAGATTAAAGCCACAAAATGTGTGAGGAATGGGTTCTCTGCTTTATGGAGAGGACACTTGACCTCTCTGGTAATATATAATTACCATTATATATAAATGGTAATTTATATATATAAAGATTTATATAAAAAATCAGGTAATACATATAATATAAATATTATAAATGTAATATATATTATATATATAATAATATATATATATATTAGCATGCATTAAATACTATCTCTAAGCCCGGGGTCAGATACTTTTGTTTTTTTGGAAAAAGATCAGGTAGTAAATCTTTTCAGATTCGAAGGCCAAAGAGTCTGTGTCACAAGCTCTGTCACTCTAACAAAACAGCCCAGATAATCTAGCAACAAATACATATTGCTGTATTCCACTAAACCTTCATTTATAAAAACAGATGATTGGTTGGATTTAGCCCATGCTGGCCAGGGTTTGCCAACTCCTGATATAACCTTACTAAAGGAGCAGAAAGTTATGCAGGGAAATATTTCCTTTTTTATATATATAACATTCTCAAACATGTTGAATAGTTGACAATCATTTTTTCTATGTTACACCTAGGAACATATTATTTAAAACATTTATTATGTTCTTGCGTGTGAGCAAAGTAGAGATGAGGGATGGTATGGAGTAGAAAGGGTGATTCATAAAATGACTTTTCTCTGGAACTGTATTTAATACAAACCTCTAGAGTATCAACTCTCCTGCTTGAACAAGCAGAATTTAGTTGGTCAGCTTTATTATAAAAATTAAGTATGGTCTCTTTGACTTTGCTTTTTTATTTCCATGTGCCCACTCAGCAGTTCATAAATTTAAGAACACAGAAACAGTTCGAAGTTTTATCTACATGTGACACAAAACACATGTTTGTTTTCTTAACTCTAAAACCAGGATCCAATTTTAAAAAATGTTATGTGGGACAGATTGAATGAGTATGGATTCCCCCCCATTCCACTCCTACATCAGCAGACTTGTCCAATACCCACTGATCTTCGCAAGGTCAAAAAGTTGAATCCTAAAAAATTACTCCTTCATTTTAGAGCCTCTCACACCATTATTTTGCCTGACTAAGTCTCTTGGTATTTACATCTCTTGCACCTTTGACCTAATCTCATTCAAACAAAGTGAACTGCCCTTTAAGAACATTGTTTAAAGAAATGTTCGTATTCATCTTTGTTCTCAGTACAATTACGAAAAATCTATATGGCATCATTTTTCTGCCTTAACGTGATATACAATTTTAAGTCGACCGGTTTATTACAAATTGTAAATACACCCAGGCCAGTTATTCGCACTAACGTGGTGTTAGAATACCTCTGCAGATAAATGTCCCTGACAGGAAGTGACTATCTGGCTGATGCCTGACAATTTAAGCATTTTATCTGCTACTAACCATTTAGATTACAGCCATATCAAAACTCCAATTGAAATCAGGAAGTGGTATAATCCAGATATCTAAATTCGCATTTCAAAGTTCCTAAAAATCTAAATTCATGTTGAAATCAATCTTTGGAATGAATATCTTCCTTTCTGTTTTCTACCCTTCTCCCTAGATTCTGCATGCCCTTTTAAACAGGACTGCTTCTTTCTCATCTGGTCTCATCTGGTCAAATGTCCTCCCCATAAAGCAGTACGGCTCTTAAACAAGAAAAATAGTTTCAGGTGCATGAGAATAACTGGTTAGGCCTTCTTTTTTTTTTTAAAAAAAAAATATTTTATGTATTTATTTGACGGAGATCACAAGTAGGCAGAAAAGCAGGCAGAGAAAGAGGAGGGGGGCATGCAGGCTCCCTGCTGAGCAGAGAGCCTGATGTGGGGCTCGATCCCAGGACCCCGAGATCATGACCTGAGCTAAAGGCAGAGGCCCTAACCCACTGAGCCACCCAGGTGCCCCTGCTTAGGCCTTCTTAATCAAGTGCCCATTACATGCAAATTGCTTCTGGGACTTAGAAGGCAAAAAAAGGAAGAAACAAGAGACCTTATGTTCTTATGATGAATGTTGGTCTTTACATACCACAATTTCAGTTGACACTAACTCAGAAGAACTTGGCTTTAACAGGATATGCTAAGTACTATCTTGGTTTAAGTGGACCTAAAACAGGAACGTGTGTACATAGTTTATTTGAAAAACACAGGAACACCAGGACAGCAATGGATACAAAAAAGGGAAAGAAGAAGTACTGGACAATAAGCAAGGTATCACAGTAGAATGGAAATTAATCTTGTGTGAAATTCTGAAAAACCTGTGAAACTTCTATCTCTGACTGTTTGCCCTGGAATTGTTAGGGAATTCCAAAAACCATGGGTTCAGGTTGCCTAGAGTTTCAATTCCCCAGTTCTCTGGCTTCCTGGATTTGTGAACAGAGCAATGTGAGTTCGAGGGGTAGGGAATTTGGCAGAGATGGAGATCCTGGCATCTGAACATTGCCTGACTCAGGAGCTGTGGCATCACAGAGAAAGAAGAGACTTATCTTGAAGAATCTGTGAGAGGTTACTATGAGAAGAAGGGCAACCAATATACAGGTAAAAGAAATAGAAAACAGGTCATAAAAGCAGGAGTTCGCTACTCTTCTTAAAGTTTGGTACCTGATGCCCTGAAACTACTCATTTTGATGATGTTTATAGATGATATGCCAGTTGACAATACTAAACATTTGAGGGACACAGAGCTGGTCTTTACTCCTTCAAGTCTGTCTTTTCAAGAATGTTATATAAATTGAATCATACAGTATATATCCTTTTTTATCTATACCCTTTCATTTAACCTAATGCTTTCAGATTCATCTATGTTATTTTAAGCATCATCATTAATTTGATCTTTTTTTATTGCTTCATAGGAAAATTTCATTTGGGGCACCTGGGTGACTCAGTCTGTTGGGCATCCAACTTTTGTTTTTGGCTGCGGTCATGATCTTAGGGGTGTTAGTTCAGGCTCCATGTTGGGCTCCACACTGGCCTGGAGCCTACTTAAAAAAATAAAAATTAAAAAATTTAATTGAAAAAAATCCATTGAGGTAAACCGAAAAAAATTCACAAATGTGTGTACAATTCTACAATGTAATGCAGGGGTGACAGATCTACATAAATATCACTTAGGGAAAAAGTATTCTGTTACCTGGACAACAGAAACAGCAGTAGTACATGGAATCTCAAACTTAACAACCATCAACCTCTGCAAAGGTAACTAGGAAGCTAATATTTAAGAGCATATTTTCCTTCTGGAGTGACACCAGCAGAATGGTGAACTAGGAGGCTCCAAGCTCTCAGGCATCCACAGAAACAAAGTTGGAGGACTTATCCTACCAGATCTCAAAGTTTTAATTTATACATTGACAAAGTGAAATATTATTCAGCCGTAAAAATAATTAAGTTCCAATAACATGCTATGCACAGATGAAACTTGTAAACATGATGTCAAGTGAAAAAAGCTAGACACAAAAGGTCAAATATTGTATGATACCACTTATATGAGGTCCCTAGAACAGGTGAATTCATAAAGCCAAATAGCAGAAGAGAGTTTACCAGGGGCTGCATGAGAGGATTAGGGGATTTTTTGTTTCATGAGTACAGAGTTCTGGAAATGGATAGTGGTAATTATTACAAAATATGATGAATTCACTTATTGGCAGTGAAGTATACCCTTAAAAATAGTTAAATTAGTGAATTTTACATTATGTATATTTTACCCCCAAAATATCAGAGCTGCCTTTCTTAAAGCTTATGTATGGACTCCTGGGTGCTCACTTGGTTGAGTGCCCAGCTCTTGATTTCTGCTCAGGTCATGAACTCCAGGTGGTGGAATCAAGCCCCAGGTTGGCTCTGCACTAAGCATGGAGTCTGCTTCTCTCCTTCTCCCTCTCCCTCAGTCCCTCTCCCTCCTTGTGTGCTTCTACGTGCTCTCTCAAGTAAATGAGTAAATAAATCTTAAAAAAAAAAACTATATAAATTCAATCACGAAGCATCTATTTTGTTTTAGCTGGGTTAGTATTGTTTGTACAGTTCATCCACATCAGTAAATAGAGTTGTAGTCCATTCACTCCCTTTGCTGTATAATATTCACCCTGGACATAGCACTACTTACCTATCTATTCTACACTAACAGGGCTGGCTATTGCCAGTGCTGGACTTTAAAATGATGCTGTGAAGCTGTATTTTAGCTTCTGTAATAGGAGAAAAAAACCTTAACTTGCTTTTGTCATCATCAATTGTCAGTGAATGGGACAAAACACCGTAACTCTCAGAGGTTATTAAGCCAGTGTGAGAAATCTTAAAGTGCCTTACCTATTGTCTATTGAAAACATATTCAACTTAAATATTCCCAACTTACCTTCAACCAGTGCATGACTTTAATTTTCAGCTTTCTTCATACCCTATTGGTGTGACTGTGCAAGAAAATGTACATACTTTTTCCTAGATATTTATTAAATGTTTATCTAAGTGTTATAATAGAGATCTACACATACATTCATGTGTATATATACACACAGCCTTACAGTTAGTTAAGCAAAAAGTGTTAAATATATTGGTCTTTTGAGGTAGAAAAATTTCTTTGTAATACCTTGCAATTCTTAGAATTCTTCTAAATTTTTATTTCAAGGTTGTATTTTATAAGACAGATTTGTCAATTCAATCTTGTCAAATCCATGTATAATGACAAATCCATTTTCATTTCTTCCAAGTTGTCATGAAATTACCTCTCCCAAAGTGAGAAAATACCAACTTCTTAGAAAGCATGTTAAATTAGCTTTTGAATCTTCTTCACTACACTTTAGGTTAAATCTGCTAAGTTAACATTGGTATGTCTTTGCAAACACTTCAGTGATGATAGTTTGGATAAGAGGTGTTGACTTTCAGTTCTGAAGTTACTCAGCTTGGAATCCCTGATCTGCCTGGTATCCATGGATACTGTAGACTAACCAAAGCATCTTCCATGACTGAGTAAATGCACATGAATGGAGGTAACTACGTTAATTACCAATACAGAAAAGTTTAACCAGAGAAAGAGGAAGTTAATTCTACATGGTATTTCAAGATCAAGCTGGTAATTCATGTAATGTTAGAAGTTTATACAGTATATCATACAGTACTGAATATATGAAGCATGAGTTCAGGGGATGATTAATTTTTTTTATATTAGTACAAGGAGATAAAAATGATTAAAGGTAAATGGCCAGGACATGAGATGTACTGACTCAAAGGATAAAAATAAACTACTTTAACCTTTTCCAATGGAATAAAATTTAATTTAATACACTAATTACCTCATACTTCTGTGCAAATCAAAAAGTTTCTTACAGGGAAGAAGTTTAAATTGTCCACACATAACATCTCTAGCTTCCCATGGTTCTAGGATTAATTATAATTTTCATTATTGTAATATGTCATTTAATGATGTTATTCCTAGGTTTGCGATACTTAAAAAGATAGAAATGAAATCAATTGATTATCATCCTTTGAGCATTTTCTTAACCTGAATTTTAACTATAAAAAAGGCAATAAAGAAATTTTTCAGTCTTGGAATAAAATGGTCATTAATTATCTTCTCTAATAATCTGATTTCAAACACTCAACTGATTGGTAAATAGGTTACTGTTGAAAACTGTATGATGTATTCGTGAATATGAGTTGCTAATTAACTTTTCTATAATACGATTCTGACACACTTTTAGACTTCACTAATTAATTACATCAGCTATTTATCCAAACTGAGATGCTGCAAACTCTGCAAAGTCTATCAGGTAGGTTGACAAATACAGCGACAGGGCTTGTGTTGTGGACAAGAGGTATTTAGTGGTGGAAACAGTAGAGATCTGAACAAATATTCAACACTCTACTTCAGCCACCATTTTGTGGATAAAACAGTTCTGTTTTCTTCTCATTGTGTCCTATTATCCCCTGTATCCAATGGTTTGTTATTAAAGGGATGAAGAAAAAGTTTATAAAAATTTTTATTACTATACATCTTGAAGCTTGTTGAGTTTTCTTAGTTGTTTTCAATGACACAGCATCATTTCCAGCCTCCTGTGGAGGGATCCAACAAAGATGCTTTCAAAGGCAAATGGGATTTTTAATTACTCTGTTAAATGACCCAGGATATCTTCAGTTCTTCAACTACCTTTAGGGTAATGTTACTTGTTACCTATTATTTCTATTAATGTTAGTTTTCTGATAGCAAATCAATTTGAAATATGAAGCTAACTCTCTGAGGTTAGCAGAACCTAATAAAGTCTCTCAGTAGTCAATAATATGTAATTTTATTTAGCCCAAATATTCTCAAACATGTATGATCTTAGATTCCCCTTTTACCAAATTGCTATTATCTTCTTGTAAAACACTAGGGAGGCTCTAGTTTTGAGGAATATTTTTTCAATTATTGTCATGTTCTTAAGATTATTAACTATTATTTAAAGTTAAAAAATACGAGTATACCTCAATACCTACTGGCATAAAATAATTACCATACATAGGTTACCTAGGCTTGCGCTGATCTTCTCGTTCAGAATCAGATACATCAGCTAGGCTCCCTGAGTTTCTTATCCTTTCCAGACTAATGGGTTAGCAGAAACAAGTTCACTTCATGTTGATGGAAGAGGCAAAATGGCAGAACAACAGAGGCAAAGCAAACAGAAATACTAAGGCATGTTAAAGCCTATGATTGGAAGTGACTACACCTTCACAACTGCTTTGTTCTGTTTCTAATGCAAGTCATAGGGCTAAGTGCACAGTCAAGGGGGCGGGGAATAGAATGTGCCTTTAGGGAGGAACTATAAAGTCACATGAAAATGGTTTGGAAATAAAGGATGAAATACTAGGGCTAATAATACAAGTTTTTTCTTCATTTTAGGAGCTCAGCTGTGAACTCAAATCGGTGTCCCTGTTATTTCTTCTAATGTATTCCTAATAAAATTAAGGCTGGAAAAATAAAAAAAAAAATGTATGTGAAGTAAGAATGGACAGGTTCTCAGCAGAGGCTCTACGGTTGTTTTCTTCCGAATAAAACCCACCATGTGTAGTGAATAAACTTGGTGGCACCTATTTTGGGCTGCGCAGGTTATCTATTTGTTTATTGCCTGGTTCCTGACACCAGAAAAGGAGATGATGTGTGAAGCTTAGGTCCAGATAAGTGGAATGTTCTTACTATCAATGTTTTGGGTTTTTTTTAACTTACTGATTATTTTCCTCTGATATTTATTACTGCTACTACTACTTAAATGAGGATTAGCCAAGGAAGAAACCCATGCATGGCCTATTTTAAGATCCATCTTAGTAAGTAGGTATAAATCAAACAATTCTAGAAATCACAAGGATATGGTATACATTATTTTTTTGAAATTATTCACTATTTGCTTCCATGCAGGAATAGTTCTAATTTTTCACTTTCCTGAGTTTGGCTTTGTTTTGGCCAATGAGATTTATTTTGGCCAAGGGATAGTAAGGGAATACAATGTTGTGAAACATCCAAAGAGAAACTTTTAGAGGCCTAACCAATATCCACCCATCTTCTTCCTCTTAGTTCTCTGAATAAAATTTTAAGTTCCAAATTAGAGCTCACCCTTCAGTCTGTAGCCTGCAACTCAAAGACAGAGGAAGCCAACCTGATCCTAATCTACAGTCAAAAGTGAGTAAACACTAATTTGAAAAGACATATGCTCTCGATGTTCACTGTAGCATTCTTTACAATAGCCAAGATGTGGAAGCAGCCCAAGTGTTGACCAATGGGTTAACAGATAAAGATGTGTTGTAGATGCACAATGGCATATTACACAGCCATGAAACAGAATGACATTTTGCCATTTGTAACAGCATGGATAGATTTAGAAATATAATGCTAGAAGAAGTCAATCATAGAAAGACAAATACAATGTGATTTCACTCATATGTGGAGTTTAAGAAACAAATCAACAAAGAAAAACAGACTCTTAAATAAAGAGAACAAACTGGTGGTTTCCAGAAGGGAGGTGGGTGGAGAGCACATAAAATAGGTGAAGGGGACTAAGAGTACATTTATCTTGACGAGCACTGAGTATTGTATAGAATTGTTCAATCACTATATTGTATACCTGAAAGTAATATAAACCTGTATGTTGGGGTGCCTGGGTGGCTCAGTGGGTTAAAGCCTCTGCCTTCACCTCAGGTTATGATCTCAGGGTCCTGGGATCAAGCCCCACATCAGGCTCTCTGCTCAGCAGGGAGCCTGCTTCCTCCTCTCTCTCTGCCTGCTTCTCTGCCTACTTGTGATCTCCCTCTGTCAAATAAATAAAATCTAAAAAAAAAAACATATGTTAATTATACTAGAATTAAAGAAATAAATTAAATAAAGTAAGTTCATAGACAGTCACGTAAAAATTAAGAAAAATAACTATTGGCATCTCAGCTCTTTTCCACAGTTTGGCAATTGTGGACATAGCCAAGATGCCCTTCAACAGACGAATGGATAAAGAAGATATGGTCCATATAGGCAATGGAATATTACGCAGCCGTCACAAAGGATGACTACCCAACTTTTTTATCAACATGGATGGGACTGGAGGATATTATGCTGAGTAAAATAAGTCAAGCAGAGAAGGTCAATTACCATATGGTTTCACTTACTTATGGAGCATAAGAAATAACATGGAGGACATTAGGAGAAGGAAAGGAGAAGTGAACTGGGGGAAATTAGAGTGGGAGATGAACCATGAGAGACTGTGGATTCTGAGAAATAGAGGTTTTTGGAAGGGAGGGAGGTGAGGGGATGGGTGAGCCTGGTGGTGGGTATTAAGGAGGACACACAATTCATGGAGCACTGGGTGTGGTGCATAAACTATGAATCTTTGAACATTGAAAAAATAAAATAAAATTAAGATGTTAAAAAAAGCAAAAGAACTATTAGTATAGGCTATTGCGATATGCTTATTGCATATCACGAGCTGCAAAAGAGACTAATACATAAATATCTGAAGATGTGGGGATACTTAGACAGCATCTGAGTGCTAAATGAGTGCAGAAAAACAGTAAGAGAAATCTTATATGACTAAAGAGAACATAAACACCCTTCTTAACCACTTTAACAGTTTTGTGTCCTGCTTAAGTTTTGCTGTTTTCAATGTTTTGCTCACCACTGAAATAAGAGCTAAAGAGACCATTTATCAATATTCCTGGGAAATATTGTTTTTAAAATACCTTTGTCTCATTATACCAAAATGTCAATATATCATCAGAATTCCAGTGTTCTGGCCTTACATCTCATGTTTTAGGTTTCTTTCTTACAATTAGAAGCAGCCCAACATAATTGTCAGATTTGATTTTTGACACACTGCTTATACAATTAGGTATCTTTGTGAGCTCTAGCTTAATAACAATCCCATTCCACATTTGTAACCTCTTACATTTAAAATAACTCAACTGTCTGGCTTCAGTGTTCCCTAATCTTATGAAACAAACTGAAAATGGTCAACAACTTGCCATTTACTATGTACATACACTTCACGACTGAAAGGAAAATTCCAGTATAGTTAGTTTTCAATTTGGGGCTCATGTAGACCAATCTACTTTTCTACAACATAAACTTCTATAAGCATTACTAAGAAAAAGTTGAAGCCTATCATTCACTAATTTATGTACAACTAAGAATTTTGTTAAGTTGTATATGCATAGCTCAATATATTTTTCATTGTCTGTTATCATTATTGGTGAGTAGATTAAGTTTGAATGGACCCCTAAATCAATAGTTCTTAACCTTTGGCTTTAGCCTCATTTTAAAAAATATAGTACATCTATTCCCCACCCATAGGCTAGGAGCATGGACAGAAGTGCTAAGGGGAAAATAGAGAGTGAGGAGAAACACACAGTCTTAGATTAGAGCTCAGTAGACACTTGGCTGGATACTACCTGGTCAAGTGAATACTGCCTAGACCTTATTACAAAATCCAAACCATTTAAGTTACCATATGCCCCTATGAAAAAGTACGTTACTTTACCTACTGGAATTCTCTTGTAATATGGAAAAGAAAACATTTTAACTGAAAAACACACAGAGCCATCACATGTTTGTCTAAAACTCACTGTTACAGGGCATAGAAAATCACCAAGTTACCATTCTAGCTTTTGAGTCAAGGCAACAAACAATGCCCTAATTCATTGCATCCCTACATCAATATATGTCATTAGCTGCACACATTATTTTGAACTGAATTATAGGAGATTATACTGTATTACAGCTCACATAGGTTTAAAAGCATTGTGTGATTCATTATAATTCACCATACATAAGAAAATAATGATTTTAGACAGATTTCTTGCCAGTCTAAGGCATTATTTAAAAAAAAAAACATTTAAACTATAACAGGGCAAATATTTGTTAATATTCTCGAAGCATAGACTCTCAAAAAAATTATACAGTAATTTATTCTTTTGAAACTCAAGTCTTAAAGTCAGAATCAATGGGAATGTTGCCTGCAAACTGAAAGAATTTATCTTCAAGTATCACTTTACAAATAGACAGCAATGCATTTTAATTTTATGAAATCAAAATAATTTATGTTAATAAATAAATCTATGTCCAAAATAGACATTTTGGATGTAGAACTTAACACAATCCCGAATAAAAAGTTATCAATAAAATACATAAACTCCTAATGCTCACTTGAATGTGAAGGGAAGCCTGATAGAGAGTAGCATGTAGGCCCATTTTAATTGAATGCCATAAGAGACATGTCTCACTTCAAATACTTCACCACAGTATGGGGGATACAGCCATAAAATGTCCTTCGAAACTGAGAGAAGATTTCTCAACAGAAAAAGCATGAGAACCATCATCTACAGGCTACATAGATTTGTTTATAAATGAGCTGTGGAAAAACTCCTCATGTTAAAAAGTATCACATGTTAATGCTTCAAAAAGTGGAATAGCTGTGGTTTTAGAGAAACAGAAAAATATAAATTATAGTATCACTTCTGAGACTGACAAGCTCTGAAACACTGAGTTATTCAATACCTGAGGGCCTGTTTCTCTAAATAGTAAGGGAAAATGATGACTTGAGAACTCTTGAGAATTAACATGTGTCTCATCACAATATGGTTGACACCAAAATCATGTCACAGTTATCATGTGTTAAAAAAAATCAGATCTGATCCAATGTATGGTGAGGGAGTTGGCGACAGAGGTAAAGGAATTTAAGGGTCTGCTTTTCATTCTGATTCCTGTCATAGAGGACTTGTTCACTCCTCCAGGGTGTAATGAATGTGCCTGGTACTCTGGTTCATTCTAACTATGGTCCTGCCTTGGAACTTCTCTTCAAACAGAAAGATGAGTACCAGGACTGAGAGTGGGGTCCTGACATCAGTTAGTACTAGCAGATTCCTAAATTCCCCATTAACATGCTCTACCTATCTGAAAGGATGCTCTCCTTTTCCTCTTATGTGAAGAACAATCTGGATTCTCCTCCTAGAACATATTATTCTCCATTCTGTACTGTTCAATTGTCCATCTAGACTCCTGAAAATTATTTATTATAGCATGTGCCTCATCATCTTTATCCCCAAAATCAGTGGGGATTTCCAATCATAGAACCACACCTGAGTGTACTTATATTCAAAGATACCATGATTCATGCTTGCTTGCCAACTCACCATGATTTTGGAAAATGGAGTTTTTCACTACTATGCATTGGTGGAATACCTCAAGCTTGTTTATCCATGTCACTATCTAAGGATGTAAAGCTATAAATATTATTAAAGCACTATCCTGTTTTTACTTCTGAATCTTATAATTGGTCAGCCTATTCTGACATACCTTAGTGCCAAGGAATGTCGATTAAATCAAATAATACCATGACTGACCATACTAGGTCCATCGAGGTACAATCCAGGAGCTAAAAGAAAAAATAATCTTCATTTCAATACCATCTCTGCTACTAACTCAGTTTAACTCCAAGTAATGACTATGAGGATTTACTGGTATGGCTGATGTGAAAAAAAATAGCACAGAGACTAGCTAGTGTAGTTATCATAAAAGGTGTGGTTCATCCTTGGAAGTACTTAAAATCTTCCTTTGTTATTTATAGAATATGAACCAACTGGAAAATAATGTGGTAAGTCAAGTACTAGATAAGCTATAGGATCCATGCAATAATAGACACTCAGTCAATTACTCTTGTGAGATAAGCCTACATACTAAGAATTTAAATATAATGATAAAAATAGAGGAGGAAAACACAGATGATAAAGCAGACTTCACAAAGAGTAAGACATGGTGCTAAAATACCAAGAAATGTAGTATTTACATTCTCATTCCTTAGAGCAAAATGACATAATACACAATCTGTAAGGATAAGCGTAATTATACATTAAGAGAGTTTACAATATAAATAAAAGATAAATGTAAATAATGAATACAGGAATAACCAAGATATCAGAAAAATAATATCATTTAGGTTAGAGGCCTAAGGAATACATAAAAATTAATAGAATGCTCAAATATTAATTATCATTCCATTTTCAAGATGTGGATCCAAGCTTTTTGGAAAAATAAAATTTATACAAACACTTCACATGTTCATATATATATTCAACTATTAGAAATATGTAGGAACTCTGTAATCATAGTTCTTTAAGTATTTTACCATCTATAAATTTTAATCTTGTTAGAAAAGAAAAAGACTATATGGTACTATTTTGAAATAGGAAAGAACACTAAAATATATGTTTAACTACTATCACAGACTGAGATGTGTTTCCAAGCTTCCAAACTTTTTTTTAAGTTAGGGACAATCATTTGAATCCTGAAAGATCAAAATGAATATACTATTACCTTGAGTTTAAGTAGATTTGCTTCAGAATTTAAAGTTCATGCTGGTTTGCCAATTTAACTTTAATTTTGTATAAAAGGTTTTTAACTACTGGTCATGGGTAGATCACATGAAATTTATTTCAAAACCCAAGCCACTATCTATGGACATTAACCTGACAATATTAAAAGTTACAGGGTTATCCTTATTTTTAATGATTTAATGCAATCCACTTTGATCTTCCGTAGCAACCAACTCTAAATCTCTCAAGAAAATATCATTTCTATTGATTATAAATTACAAAATCACTGCACTCAATTTTCTTCATTCCTATCTATAGAATTCTTTTTTCTTAACTTAAACTTCTTTACTCCTTTATTTTGCTCATCCCCCTACCCACTTCTATAGGCTTCTTTTCAAGAGGAGGATATTTCTAATGCATTCTTTCTAAATATATCCTGTTCCAGAGATGACTACTTCTGACACCCACTGGAAAGACTTCACACAAATGTTTTGATGAAAATGATGTAGATGAATATATACAGGCATGCACATATATCTATGATAATGCATATACGTGCCTTCTTAATGATGTATACATATCAAAATACTATAACCCAGATTTCCATAGCTTCCTGTTATGTTTTCCTTACAATCAAATTCACACAAAAAAAGAGTATTCCAATATGTCATACAACTTTACCATAGTTCCTAGTTGTAGGAAAAAAATATTTCTGACTTGAATGAAACAGGTCTGGGGCCTTTCTGTAGTAACTCATTGAGACAAAATTGTAGTTTATGTTCAGTGACAGAGGATTTTCTCTAACGCAAAATTAAAATTACCAAAGCAAAATGAAAAAGTATTAAGTTTGAATATTATAAAAACATTGGAATTAACAACTCTTGCCAAAAAAAGGCAATTTAATATGGTTTACTAATATGAACTTTTTAAGGACTTAGACATAATATCTCATAGGGGCTAATATGCAAAACACAAGAGAAGAACCACATGGTTCTCTCAATTGATGCAGAAAAAGCATTAGACAAAATACAGCATCCGTTCCTGATTAAAACTCCTCAAAGTATAGGGATAGAAGGATCATTCTTCAACTTCATTAAATCAATCTATGAAAAGCCCACAGCAAATATCATTCTCAATGGGGAAAAGCTGACAATCTTCACTTTGAGATCAGGAACACGACAAGGATGCCCACTTTCACAATTCTTGTTCAACATAGTGCTAGAATGTCGCTAGATAACGACAGCAATCAGACAACAGCAAGAAATAAAAGGTATTCAAATTGGCTAAGAAGAAGTCAAACTCGCTCTCTTAGCAGATGACATGATACTTTCTATGGAAAACCCAAAAGACTCCACCCCCAAATTACTAGAACTCATACAGCAATTCAGTAATGTGGCAGGATACAAATTCAGTGCACAGAAATTAGTTGCTTTCTTATACATTAACAACGAAAATATGGAAAGGGACATTAGAGAATGGATTCCATTTACTGTAGCACCAAGAACCATAAGATACCTAGGAATAAACCTAATGAAAAAAGTAAAGGATCTGTACTTGAGAAACTACAGAACACTCATGAAAGAAATTGAAGAAGACACAAAAAGGTGGAAAAGCATTCCATGCTCATGGATCAGAAGAATAAATGTTGTTAAAATGAGAAAGAAAAGAAAATGTCTATACTGCTCAGAGCAATCTATGCTTTCAATGCCATCCTGATCAAAATTCCACTGGGATTTTTCAAAGGGCTGGAACAAACAATCCTAAAATTTGTATGGAACCAGAAAAGACCCTGAATTGCTAAGGTAATGATGAAAAAGAAAAACAGGGACGCCTGGGTGGCTCAGTTGGTTAAGCAACTGCCTTTGGCTCGGGTCATGATCCCAGCGTCTTGGGATCGAGTCCCGCATCGGGCTCCTTGCTCCGCAGGGAGCCTGCTCCTCTCTCTGCCTCTGCCTGCCTCTCTGCCTGCTTGTGTTCTCTGTTAAATGAATAAATAAAATCTTAAAAAAAAAAAAAAAAAAGAAAAAGAAAAACAAAGCTGGGGGCATCACATGGCCTGATTTCAAGCTTTACTACAAAGCGGTGATGACCAAGACAGCATGGTACTGGCACAAAAACAGACACATAGACCAGTGGAACAGAGTAGAGAGCCCAGAGATGGACCCACAACTCTATGGTCAAATCATCTTCGACAAAGCAGGAAAAAATATCCAGTGGAAAAGAGACAGTCTCTTCAATAAATGGTGCTGGTAAAATTGGACAGCTATATATAGAAGAATGAAACTTGCCATTCTCTTACACCATACACAAAGATAAACTCGAAACAGACCAAAGACCTCAATGTGAGGCAGGAATCTATCAAAATCCTAGAGGAGGGGCACCTGGATGGCTCAGTGGGTTAAAGCCTCTGCCTTCGGGTCAGGTCATGATCTCAGGGTCATGGGTTCGAGCCCCGCATCGGGCTCTCTGCTCAGCAGGGAGCCTGATTCCTCCTCTCCCTCTGTCTGCCTCTCTGCCTGCTTGTGATCTCTTTCTCTCTGTGTCAAATAAATATATAAAATCTTTAAAAAAAAAATCCTAGAGGAGAACATAGGCAGTAACCTCTTCGACATCAGCCACAGCAACTTCTTTCAGGACATGTCTCCAAAGGCAAAAGAAACAAAAGCGAAAATGAACTTTTAGAACTTCATCAAGATAAAAAGCTTCTGCACAGCAAAGCAAACAGTTCACAAAAAAAACAGGCAACCCACAGAATGGGAGAAGATATTTGCAAATGATACTACAGACAAAGGTCTGTTATCTAAGATCTATAAAGAACTCCTCAAACTCAACACTCACAAAACAGATAATCACATCAAGAAATGGCCAGAAGACATGAACAGACACTTCTCCAAAGAAGACATACAAATGGCTAACAGACACATGAAAAAATGTTCATCTTTAGCCATCAGGTAGATTCAAATCAAAACCACACTGAGATACCACCTTACGCCAGTTAGAATGGCCAAAATCAATAAGACAGTAAACAACAAATGCTGGAGAGGATGTGGAGAAAGGGGAACCCTCTTCCACTGTTGGCGGGAATGCAAGTTGGTGTAGCCACTTTGAAAAACAGTGTGGAGATTCCTCAAGAAATTAAAAATAGAGCTACCCTATGACCCTGCCATTGCACTACTGGGTATTTACCCAAAAGAAGCAGATGCAGTACAAAGAAGGGCCACATGTACCCCAATGTTCATAGCAGCAATGGCCACAATCGCCAAACTGTGGAAAGAGCCAAGATGCCCCTGAACAGATGAATGGATAAAGAAGATATGGTCCATACATACAGTGGAATATTATGCCTCCATCAGAAAAGATGCTTACCCAACTTTTGTATCAACATGGACGGGACTGGAAGAGATTATGCTGAGTGAAATAAGTCAAGCGGCGAGAGCCAATTATCATATGGTCTCGCTGACGTGTGGAGCATAAGGAGAAACATGGAGGACATTGGGAGAAGGAAAGGAAGGGTGAATGGGGGGAAATCGGATGGGGAGATGAATCATCAGAGACTATGGACTCTGAGCAACAAACGGTTTTGGAGAGGCAGGGGTGAGGTGTCGGGCGAGCCTGGTGGTGGGTATTGAGGAGGGCACATACTGCATGGAGCACTGGGTGTGGTACATGAACAATGAATCTGTAACATTGAAAAAATAAAAGTATTTGGGGGAAAAATAAATATAAAAAAAAGAAAAAGAAAATTAAAGACCACAGAAGATCGTATAATATTATATAGCTGAAAAAAAAAAAAAAAGACCAAGCTGGAATATAAATTCAAGGATATTTTACCTCTAAAGCCCTGCAATTAGTCTCTAGTCTATATACTCCTGTATGCATGGAAATATCCTTAGCTTAGAATAGACTCTGGGTAACTATTTATTTAAAAAGAAAGACAAACATAAATGAGTAAAATTACCATCACCTCAAAAAAAAAAAAAAAACTAACATTTGCTTTACAGTACCATCAAGTCTCAATGTTCTAAGATAAAACTACTAAACATTTTATGTTAAAATATTTGTATAGATTTGAGTGTATACACAAGATACTTTCCCTATTATTTGTCTCATTGAGCTTCATATTCAAAAGAACTTGCTTTCTGCAAGCACAGCCAGACAAGTAAGTGTTAGGTAGACTATAGCAATGCTACGAAGGATGCAAGTCATCTATGGATCATGTACTTGCCATAATCCACATATTCATGATAGTGTTGATTATGCCTATTGGATTTCTTGAATCCCTCACACATTACTTCAGTTTCCACCTGCAGATGTATACTGCTACCTTTACTTCTTGTCTGTTATCAAGTTATTTTAAAAAGGAAAAATGTTACTTCTTTTCCTCCCAGTAACTATTTTTCCCTGAATCTAAAGGTTAGATGGTTTAACTTTTTAAGATATAATTAAAGATTTAAAAAGCTTTTAGCACAGTGCTTTCAGTATTATGGTTTAATGTTTTGTTGAAATTTTAAGTTTGAGATGACTCCACTGTCACAGATATAAAATACAGGTTATTAGTATAATTAATTTACCCATCAACAAACTCAGCAGATAATACCTAAGATTACAATAAAAAAACAATTAAACATCATGGAATCTATAGGAAAATCAAGGATTATTTCTTCAGCTTAGTGAGAACCTCCTAAATTTTGCTAGAATAAAATGGCTAAAGGAACCGAAACCACAATGAGATGTTATATACACACTTGATGAGTTAACTTAAGAATCCTGTATGTTGGGGTGCCTGGGTGGCTCAGTGGGTTAAACCTCTGCCTACAGCTCAGGTAATGATCTCAGGGTCTTGGGATCAAGTCCTGCACTGGGCTCTCTGCTCAGGTGGGCGCCTGCTTCCCCCTCTCTCTCTGCCTACTTGTGATCTCTTTCTCTGTCAAATAAATAAAATCTTTAAATAAACAAACAAAATTAAAAAAAAAAAAAAGAATCCTATGTGTTTTTGCATAAGTAATCAGCAGAATGTACATGATTTTGCTTTGAGGGTCAGAGTTTTGGCCTTAAACTCAACCAAGATTTTGTTTCATTTATTCCTTGGGAAATACTGATGTTTGTGGACTAAAGAATACTTAAGTAACTCAATCACAGATGCACCTACAGGACAATCACAGCACTTACCTTTCACAAAGCACTATTTAT
>CM052801.1:25623188-25635803 GCA_028533885.1 Nasua narica
AACATTATGAATAGCTACTAATACAGAATTTTAAGGCAGATAACTATAAAAATCCACTAAGAAAGAAAACTTCAGTATTTTCCTATGTTGTGACAACCTGTAAAAATTAGTGTATAACTTTATTCATTAATACTTAGGAAATTAAGTAGGTGCTAACCCTCCTTAGTCTAAGAAATATAATCTTGTTAAAAAAAAAAGAATGAATTAACAAGCAGATAAGTGGATGATTAGAAACGAGAGTGATGAGGTCAGAGCTATATCCAGAGTGGTATGAAAACCATGGAAGAGGCCTCTAAACCAGATATGGAATAATGGGTATTTGGCACGTTTTCTTCAAAGGTATGAATGTTGAACTGAGGCTTGAAGGGTAAGTAATCATTATCTGAGGGGGAAAAATCCAAGTGAAGGGCAACTCTGAGAGCTATAATTGGTGTTCATGGACACTGGTACAGACATGAAATAAGATTCAGGAGATTTCAAACAGCATGGCAGGAAGAACATGTAATTTGAGTTGGATAATGGTGAAACCTGAGACTGAAGCAGTCTGCTGGGGTCAGTCTACATCATGCACTATGCTAAGTTGTATGGACATTACCTACACAACAATGGGGAACTAAAACAAAACAAAACAAAACTAAGTGGAATTCCAGGAAAGGTGACAGAGTAGAAGGACTGTAAGCTCACTTCATCCCACAGAGTCAACTTGTTAACAGCCACACCTGTGTAAATAACCTCCAAAATTACAAGATGGGCAAAATAAACACTCTACAGCTAAATGAAGAGAGAAGGCCACATGGAAGAGGACAGGAAAGGCAGACAAACAATCAGGAGTTCAGTGTACGTGGGGGACTGTCTGCAGGAGGCAGGGATGCATCCAGGGGAGTGCTTGTGGGAGGGATCGACACCACTGGGGCCAAGAGGGGAAAGAAACATACTCTCACACTAGGGACTCCACACAGGGAAAACAAACCCCTTAACATTTGGCTTTGAAAACCAGAGGGCCAAATTTTTTGAGTTCAAACAACCAGCAAGAATTAAAGCCTGGAATGTTAAAAATCAGCAGGCTCCTAGGAGAGATGTGAGGGCAGGAGGAAACTGGAGTTCCCACCCTGTAAGGGACAGCACAACAAACAAAGCTGTGGAGATAGAGCACAGAAGCAGCTGTTTGAAAAACATCTGGGACATATAGGAGGGAGAATTGTTTACTCATCTCAGTGCCTGTGCTGCAAGGACAGGGATCACTGGGAGACTTCTCCAGCAGCAAAGGAGATGGTGGGCACCATTTCCCTCCCCTACTCCCAGCATAAACACACAGGGGACCCAGCTCAGTGGCAACACCTACCACCTAAATTGCTAACAGTGTTCCCCACCCCCATATTCCCCTATAGAAATGCTCCCTCTGGCCAGGCCTCTGCTGTGGGTCCTCTCCCACAGCAGACTCACATAAACCTTGCTAAGAGCATGCCCCAGCTGCACACACATTCTGTGGATCTGCCCCCTCCAATCAAGCCAGCCTCAGTCTTGGCAGCTACAGGTCCCCTTCCACCAGTGGAATTCTTGCTTTGCACCATAAGCCCTGCCCCTATGTTCTCTTGTATTTTTAGACTACTACATCTCTGGCAAAGGTCTGCTCTGACTTAAACCCAAGGCAGAACCAATCTTGCCCACTAACAACAAAGGAACCACACTCTGTCCACAACAGGCAAAGAGGGCCACTGGAGATGACAAAACTGAAAGCACAAGTGGCACAGTCCCAATAGTAGAGCACAAGCAACACACATAGAAGACATCCCTGAAATGACAGGTTCTGGGGAACAGGGGACATTTCATGAGGGTACTAACGAATCTCTAAGGCCACTATTTTCAGGAGCAAAAGATGTAGCTGACTTTCCTAAAAGAAATAGACACAGTGAGTTAGACCAAATGAGGAGACAGAGAAAAACATCCCAAATGAAAGAACAGGAAAAAAACCATAGCAAAAGACCTAAATGAAATGGAAATGAGTAATATGTGTAAGAGAGAATTTAAAATAATGATCGTAAAGAGACTCATTGGATTTGAGAAGAATGGAGGGTCTCAGTGAAACCTATAACAAAGACATAAAAAACAAAACCCCATCAGAGTGTAGAACTCAAAAAACGAAATTAAAAACACAGAGCCATGATGTCCTTCAACAGATGAATGGATAAACAATGTGGTTCATATATACAATGGAATATTACTCAGCCATCGGAAAAGTTGAATATCCACCATTTTCATCGACATGGATGGAACTGGAGGGGATTATGCTAAGTGAAATAAGTCAAACAGATAAAGATAATTACCATACGGTTTCACTCATATGTGGAATATAAGGAATAGCTCAGAAGAATAGTTTTCCACAGGGAAACTGAAGGGAAACAAATCATTGACAGAGACAAACCATGAGAGACTCTGGACTCTGAGAAACAAACTGAGGGTTAATGAAAGGAGGAGGGTGGGGGGAAGGGGTAGCTGGGTGATGGGTATTAAGAAGGGCATGTATTGTGATGAGCGCTGGCTGTTATATGCACCTTAGGAATTGTTGAACACTACATCAAAAACTAAGGATATTGGCTAACTGAAAATTAAAAAAAATATAAAATGAAACACTCTAGATGGAATACATACTAGACTTGAGGAAGCAGAAGAATGGATCAATGACATAGAGGAAAGCAATTAAGGATCAGTGATCTAATGCAAAGCAGACAAGGTGAAAAGGGGACAGAAAAATAAAAAAATGAAAATATATGTAGGGAGCTCAAGCTTAAAAAGATTCACATTATAGGGATCCCAGAAGGAGAAGAGAGAGAAAAGGGGGCAGAAAATTTATTCAAAGAGGTAATAGCTTAAAAACTTCCCAAATCTGGGAAAGGAAAGAGAAATCCAGATCTATAAGGCACAGAGATACCTCCCTGCCATTAAAAAAAAAAAAAAAATCAATCCAAGGAGGTGCACACCAATACACGTGGTAATTAAAATGGCAAAAAGTAGTGATAAGGAGAAAACTTTAAGAGCAGGAAAAGAAAAATAGTTGCACATAAGGGAAACCCTGTATCAGCTAATTTTTCAGCAGAAATTTTGTAGGCCAGAAGAGAATGGCATGATATATTCAAAGTGCTGAAAGAAAAAAAAAAAAAGAAACACCCTGCAACCAAGAACTCCATCCAACAAGGCTATCATTCAGAATAAAAAGAAATAAAGACTACCCAGAATAACAAAAGTTAAAGGAATTCAAGACCACTAAAGAAATGTTAAACCCTACAAGGTATGTTAAAGGAGACTGAATGGAAAGGAAAATCCTTCAGTAGGAGCAAGAAAACTAGGAAGCACATAAGCAGTAAAATTAAGTATAACTATAAAAATCAGTCAAGGGACTACAACATAAACTACAACATCAACTTAATGTAGATTGATATGTGTAGAAGATGTTACTTAAAAATCAAATGGTAATCACACATCAAAAACCAGTAAGATATGCAAAAATGAAGACAAAGGAATACAAGTCTATCACTAAAGAATGCAAACAAATGGTGAGAGAAGACAGAGAGAAACAGAGCAAAACAACACTAACAACCATAAAACAAGTAACAAAATGTTAGTAAGTGAATACCTATCAATAATTACTTTGAATGTAATGGACTAAATCCTCCAGTCAAAAAACACAGGGTTATGAAATGGACAAAAAATACAAGACTCATCTATATGCTGCCTACAAGATACTCATTTCAGACCTAAAGACCGTATTGACCATATTGAACAGACTATATTGAAAATGAAGAAATGGAGTAGTACTTATCATGCAAATGGAAAGCAGGAGCAACAATACTCATGCCAGATAAACTTTAAAGACTGTACTAAGAGATAAAGAAGGACATAATCATAAAAGGAATAATCCAATTAAGAGACATAACAATTGGAAATACTTTATGTACCCAACATAGGAACACTCAAATACATAAAGCACCTAACAACAAAAAAAGGAGCCAACCAACAGTAATGCAATAATTGTAGGGAACTTTAACACCCCCAGAGATCATCCCAACAGAAAAGCAACAAGGAAATGGTGGCTATGAATGACACACTGGACCACATGGATCTAACATACATTCAGAACATTCCATCCAAAAACAGAATACACATTCTTCTCAAGTACACATGGAGTATTTTCCAGAATAGATCATCTATTAGGTCACAAAACAAATCTCAACAAATTCAAAAAGATCAAAGTCATTTTATGTCTCCTTTCCAACTACAACACTATGAAACTAGAAATAGACCACTAGCAAAAATCTGCAAATACCACAAATACATGGAGGTTAAATAATATGGTACTCCACAATGAATTGGCCAACCAAAAATTCAAAGAAGATATCCAAAAATACATAGAGACAAATGAAAATAAAAATACAATTTTCCAGAATCTTTGGGATGCAGCAAAACAGTTCTCAGAGGGAAGTTGACAGCAATATAGGCCTTCATCAAGAAGCAGGAAAAATCAGGGCATCTGGGTGTCTTAGTTGGTGAAGCGTTTGCCTTTGGCTCAGGTCATGATCCCAGGGTTCTGGGATGGGGCCCTGCATTGGGCTCCCTGCTCATAGGAGAGTCTACTTCTCCCTCTGCCCCTCCCCCTGCTTGTGCTATCTCTCTCACACTCATGCTCTCTCACTCTCTCAGATAACAAATAAAATAAAATAAAATGATATAACTTGAGTTTAAAAAAAAGAAAACTCTCAAATACAACTAAAGGAGCTCGAAAAAGAACAAGCAAAACTCAAAATCAGTAGAAGGGAGGAAATAAAAATAAAAATTGGAGCAGAAATAAATGAAATAGAAATAAAGAAAAACAACAGATTAGTGAAACCAGAGCAGTTTGTTGAAAAGATCAACACAACTGATAAACTTTTAGGCATACTCATCTTAAAAAAAAAAGGAGGGGGTAAGGATTCAATTATATAAAATCAGAGAAGAAGGTGGAGAAATAACAGACCCTGAATATACAAAGAACTTTAAGAGACTATTATGAAAAATTTTATGCCAACATAAAATTTTATGCCAACAATATGGACAACCTAGAAAAAATGGACAAATTCCAGGAAACATATAACCTCCCAAAAATGAATCAGGAAGAAATAGAAAATTTGAACACACTGAATGCCAACAATAAAAATAAATCCGTAATCAAAAAACCAAAGTCCAGGACCAGAGACCTCATGGGAGAATTCTACCAAACATTTACAGAGGAATTAATACATATTCTTCTCAAATTATTTCAAAAAACATAGAAAAGGAAGGAAAGCTTCCAAATTCATTTTATGCAGCTAGCATTACCATGGTATCAAAGCAAGATAAAGACCCTACAAAAAGAGAGAGAGAGAGTGAAAAAAAAAAAAACTACAGGTCAGTATTTCTGATAAACATAGATGCAAAAGATATCAAAAAAAGTATTAGCAAACCAAATCCAACAATATATTTTAAAAAATTATTCACTGTAATCAAGTGAGATTTATTCCTAGGATACAAGGGTATCCTTCCACTATTTGTAGATGACATGACACTATACATAGAAAACCCTCTAGACACTACCAAAAAATCTACTAAAACTGGGATAAATGAATTCAGTAAGGCTGCAGGATACAAAAGCAATATACTGAAGTCTATTGCATTCCTATATACTAATAATGAAGTAGAATAGAAAGTAAGGAAACATCTCCATTTATAATTACACCAAAAAGAAAAAAAAATACCTAGGAATAAACAACTATAGAGGTCAAAGACTCGTACTCTGAAAACTATTAACACTGATTAAGACAACACATGGGAAAGATATTCCATACTTACAGACAGGAAGAACAAATACTGCTAAAATATTTATACTACCTGAAATAATCTACAGACTTAAGGCAATCCTTATCAAAACACCAACAGTATTTGTCACAGAACTAGAACAGAACGAATAATTCCAAAATCTGTCTGGTAATTGCCCAATCGATCTTAAAAAGAACAATACTGGAGGATTTTACAATCCCAGATTCCAAGTTACACTACAAAGCTGCAGTCATCAAAATACTATGGTGCTGGCACAAAAACGAACGCATAGGTCAACAGAGCAGACAATTCAGAAATAAACACACAATTATATGGTCAATATTTGCCAATGGAGCAAAGAATATCCAATGGGAAAAAGACAGTCTTCAACAAATAGTGCTGGAAAAACTGGACAGCTATTTACAAAAGACTGAAACCAGACCACTTTCTTACACTATACACAAAAATAAACTCGAAAGCAGATTAAAGGACCTAAATGTGAGCCCCCAAACCATAAAAATAGAGCCTTGAAAAATACCAACAGTTAAAGGCAAGACAAATGAATTATAGTTAATATATAAGGTGAAATGAGAACCACCAAAAAATGGGAGAAAACCAAGGCAGATTTATACTTCATTAGGAGTCAAGAGATGAAACATTTCAAGGAAAGTTGTGTAGGTAACACAGTGATTTTGTCACCCAGCATGCATTTACTTCTCTTGTTCTGGAAAAAAGGGTACAATTTCTTCTGGGTACCTGCCACCTCTTATTGACCAGTTTTTTTTGGATGGTGTTACCATCTGACTACATACTTCTATTGGTTCATAAATGATCATGTGACACAATCAAAGCCAATGATAATATTCTAAGTCTTTATCTGAGAACTATCCAACATTGGGAACTGTTGTGATTTTATAACCATTATTAGAGATCAGGCCAACTCTGAGATTCATCAGATGGAGCCAAAAAAGGAAGAAAACAGGACAGAGAGACACTAATGCCCTGCACTGATGCTACCACTGCTTTTATTATAGGGATCAATGAATTCTACTTTGTGTAAATCAGTCTGAGTTGGGTTTTTCTTTTCAGTTCTTTTTGGTCACGTTGAAATGATGGATTCTGCAGTATGCAAGGAGACATTCAAAAGTGTCAAATACAAACAGAAATAAGAAGAGAAAGAGACTGGGTGCCTGGGTGACTCAGTGGGTTAAAGCCTCTGCCTTCAGCTCAGGTCATGATCCCAGGATCCTGGGATCGAGTCATGCATCAGGCTCTCTGCTCAGCAGGGAGCCTGCTTTCCCCCTCTCTCTTTGCCTGCCTCTCTGCCTACTTGTAATCTCTCTCCTCTCTGTCAAATAAATAAATAAAATCTTAAAAACAAAAGAGAGAAGAGAAACATATTTAGTAATAAAGACAATTTTAAACTTGACCAGAGAATTTTTTCATTGACTCTTAAGAATAAAAGAGAAGTGAGCTGCATTAAGCCAACATACACTGTTCTACCAAAAAAGTTAAGAAATGGAAAAAATGAAGTTTTATAAGGAGGTTAGAAGTAATTGTATTCAAAGTTTATGTCCAGAAATTTATAATCTCAATCTTAGAACTATAGCCAGGTGTTAAGTTTCAGAGTAGTACTTAACTATAAATATGAGTGCTAAGTATTAGTGTAATGATCATTCCTATCCTCTTTTCACAAGATTATCTTTTCTACAACTGGAAATATTCATTTTAAACACTCCAAATACTTAACACTTTACTATTGTCTTCTGCTGTTATTTACATAGCTATTTTTGTTTTTGCTTCAAATAGTGAAATTCTATTAAAACAGTACAGATGAAGGATGAGATGTGTACAGTAATCTCAGTGATGAATAGAATGACATTCTCTAAGATGTCCTTAGTAATTAACAGATTATGTTGTACATCTGAAACTAATGTACAACCATATGTCAACTGTACTGCAATTAAAAAATAAACAGGTTATGACTAGATAAATAAACAGGAAAAATGACATAAAAATCATAAAATAACAAATGTTGACATCTGTTTTAGAGAATATCTACAAAACGTGCCTACTTTTTTCCCGTAGTAATAAGAGAAGTTTATTCATTCAAATTTAAATACTGTTCTACTTTATTAAGGGTGAAGTTTTCAGCCATCTTGTTTCTGTTCATGCTGAACAAGCTCTCAGTTTAATAGTTTAAGTACCTCATGTGTCCTTCTAGTTATTTCAGGTACCTGGAACCTGGTATCCAAACTGAAAGGCTTTGAAATAAGACACACAAAGGTCTAAGAGAAGCATACCACCAAAATAACATATTTCATAACATTTTATACTAAGCTTCAGACAAGTGCTACCTGATTTCGTAAGATATTGCAAAGCTATTATAATCAAAACAGTATGGTACTGGCATAAAGACAAAAATATAGACCAATAAAAAAGAACAAAGGTCCCAAAAATAAAGCCACATACATATGGTCAATATATCTTCGATAAGGATGCCAAGAACACACAATAGGAAAAAGACGATCTCTCCAACAAATGGCCCTGGGAAACTAGATATCTGTAAGTTAAGTAATGAACTTGGATCAGTATCTTATACCATCCACAAAAATCACCTCAAAATGGGTTAAAGCATTAAATGTAAGACCTGAGACTGCAAAACTCTAAAAAGGAAATGGAAGTTTTAGGGTATTAGTGTTGGCAACAGTTTTATGGATAGGAAACTAAAAACAATAATCAATAAAGGCAAAAATAGTCAAGTGGCACCTACATCAAACTAAACACTTCTGCAAAGCAAGCAAAAGAAGTAACCAACAAAATAAAAATGCTACCTATGGAATGGGAGAAATTATTTGCAAACCTTGTTTCTTAAGAAATTAACCTGCAAATTATTTAAAGAAATCCTATAACTAGGCAATGGGGTGGGGGAACCCTAACAGTCTGATTAAAAAGTGGTCCAAGGACTTAGACCTGTATCCAAAGAAGACACACAATGGCCGGCCTACAGGTAAATGAATAAATCCTACATCACTCATCACATACAAATCAAAACTATAATGACTTATCACCTCACACAAGTTAGATTAGAACCCATATAATACAGAGAAGTTTATAATTCTATTCATGTGTACTTACTTTGAGTAAAGTACTTAGAAAATTCTTTAATCTTGTTTTCCATTTAACTAGTCTTCCTGAAATATCCATTTGGCTCCTCAACTCATCTAATGAGTTTTTATTTTGACTATCTTATTTTCACCCACTAATTCCAATTGGTTCGTTTCTTTTAAGAATGTTTTCCTATTTCACATTACTATTATCTTTTTACCTTGTTGAAGAAATTCTTAAGTTATTTTACATTCTATTTGGTTCACTCATTATTTGCCTAGTCTAAGATGGTCCTCTTTCATCTTTTAGAATGCTTGTCCTCATCCTATATCTTGTTTTCCTCCATCGGATGACATCCCTCCTGCTTTCATCTGAACCTTGGTGATAATTTACATTCAGTAGTAAGAACTGAAATTATTCTCAAGTTTGTGTCTCTTCTGCTGAGTTTATTGAGTAGATGTAAAAATGTATCTCAAGATGAATACTTCTGGAGGTATAATCTAGGCTCCACCAGTTCCCATCTATCACTTCTCACCAGTGATACCATTTTTTAGGGAATTTGCCCCTGATTTTTGCTCTGTAGGGCTGTATTCGCAATGCTGTCTATGGAAAGGGGGGTGTCTGGGCACCTGGCTAGCATTCTTTTATTATCCACTCTCACCATAACCAGACTCAAGAGCTACTCTGAATCTATAAACAGTTCTAGATTAATTGTATTCTCTGCCAAGTAAACTTTTAACATTTATAATTAACTGTATTTTAAAGCATCTTTTTCAATCTAAGACACTTTTAGAAAACGCTCAAATGGGGGGAAATCGGAGGGGGTGTTGAACCAGGAGAGACTGTGGACTCTGAGCAACAAACTGAGGGTTTTGGAGGGGAGGGGGTGGGGGGGGTGGGTGAACCTGGTGGTGGGTATCGAGAGGGGCACGTACTGCATGGAGCACTGGGTGTGGTGCATGAACAATCAATCTTGTAACACTGAAAAATTAAAATAAACAAATTTGGGGAGAAAAAAATATATATATAATGGTATATAAAATAATAAAAAAAAAGAAAAAAGAAAACACTCAAATTTATAAAAGAAGTGCGTAAACTTGAAAGGAATTTTTTTTTAAACTGGCTCAAGTAGTCCTGAAATTCACTCTAATTTATTACCCATACACTAAAAAGGAAAAAAGTGTCTGATAAAATATTTACCTTTACATCAATAATGAACAACCTAAAATTAAAGATACAGTCTAAAACTCAATCCTACAACTATCACAGCTGGGAAAGTCATTAAGAGGCAGCTGGTGGCTGAAATCCTGCCAACCTGAATCTATCATTCTCAGTTTTTGCAGTATTATTGTGAAAATTTAGTTCCTAGTATATAGAGATACTCTAAATCTCACTCAGTTACTTCCTACTTCTTGACCTTTAACAAATTGGCAACCTATTGTCCTTCTGACCAGTCACTTGATGACTAATGATCTTTCACAAGACAATATTAAGGCCTCAGAATCAGGACTTCCAAACCCTATAGCCAATACAACTTAGTAAATAACTTACGGTCAGGTCACTAATTAAGTCAGACATTTACTTAGAAATTGTTTAGTATGTTTTTTTTTTCTTTTTCTAGATACACTGAAAACATATATACTGTTACTATTATATAATTAATATACACAAGTGCCCAGGACTGTTGAGAAACTCATAGCCTTTATAGAAAGTTATCAAAAATTAATTGTATCTGAAGCAATACTGGTTTAATTCTGAAGCTACTAATTCATTTATGTAAAAATAAAGAAATATCACAAGCTATTTATAGTCATGAAAAAATACATCCAAAAACATACGGGAACATGTGGACTTATTCTGAGACAGTGCTATAATAAAATGTTGATTTAAATTGTCTAATAAAGTCATGATTTTATCTACAGATGTAATTAAAAATTTACCATTATAAAAACACTTAGTATTTTATCTCTAAAATGGATTTGCATGCTCTTTAAAGACAAATGGGAAAAAAACAAAAATCACAAGTATATTCCAACAATGACATTTTATTTTATATACATCATTTTTACAGTGCAATGTGCCATCATTAGTGCATGAGTGAAACAGGCACAGAATTTCAGCATTTGTTTTTTGCTCTTTTTTTTTGTTTTTGTTTGCTTTTTTAATTTTATTTTTTCAGTGTTTCAGGATTCATTGTTCATGTACCACACCCAGTGCTCCAAGCAGTACGTGCCCTCCTCAATACCCACCAGCTTTTTGTTTAACAGCTTTAATGAGATAATTGAGATATAAAAAACCTGTACATGATTAATGTATACTATGATGAGTATGGAGCTATGTACACATGCATGAAACTATCACCTCTAAAAGTTTCCTCCTGTTTGGTTTGGTTTGGTTTTTGTGCTAAGAACATTTAATATACTTTCAACCAATTTTTAAGTTTACAATACTGAACTGTTAGCCACAAGCACTATGCTGTACAGTAGACCTTTACGACTTGTTCATCTAGCATACCTGAAACTATACCCATTGAAAAGTGACATCCCACCTTCCCCTACCCCAGCCCCTGGCAACTACCATTTTCCTCCACATTTCTAGCAGTTTCACTATTTTATATTCTTCATCTTAGTGGACTCATTCAGTATGTACCCTACCAAGACCAATTTATTTCACTGAGTATAATGTCTGCCAAGTTCATCCACATGGTCACAAATGGCAGAATTTCCTTTTTATGGCTGAATAATATTCCACTGTATTTATATATCACACTTTCTTTTTTTTACTCATATCCACTGATAGACACAATGTTCTTTCTGTGTCTTCAGTATTGTCAATATGCTGCAATGAGCATGGGAGTGCAAATATTGCTTTTAGATCCTAATTTCAGTTCTTTTGGATATATAGCCCAAAATTTGACTGCTAGAGTATGTGGTCTAGTTCTATTTGTAATGTTCTGAGGGAACTTTATACTGTTTTCTATAATGGCAACACAATTGTAAATTACCACCAACAGTGCAAAAGGGTTCCCATTTCTTCACATCTTCATCAAAACTTTTTTTTCTTTTTTTTTTGTTTTTTTTTTGTTGTTGTTGTTTTTGGTAAAAGTCAACTTAACACATTTAAGGTGATACCTCATTGCAATTTTAATTCACTTTTCCCTAATCATCAGTAAAGCTGAACATCTATCTCTTCATATACCTGTTAGTCATTTGTAGGTTTTCTTTGAATTCAATGCTTCCTCCATCAAACTCCCAATGACATTTTTAACAGAAATAGGAAAACAACTCTAAAATCTATATGGAAACACAGAACACTTAATAGCCAAGCCAATCTTGAAAAACAACAAAAGCATCACACTTCTTGATCTCAGGGTATATTAAAAAACTACAGTAGACATGAACAGACACTTCTCCAAAGAAGACATACAAATGGCTAACAGACACATGAAAAAATGTTCATCATCTTTAGCCATCAGAGAGATTCAAACCAAAACCACACTGAGATACCACCTTACGCCAGTTAGAATGGCCAAAATCAACAAGACAGTAAACAACAAATGCTGGAGAGGATGTGGAGAAAGGGGAACCCTCCTCCACTGTTGGTGGGGATGCAAGTTGGTGCAGCCACTTTGGAAAACAGTATGGAGATTCCTCAGGAAATTAAATATACAGCGACCCTATG
>CM052801.1:25636303-25705524 GCA_028533885.1 Nasua narica
TTTTTTTTTTCCGTTCTTCTCTCCCTGGTTTTGGGTCTCTTCTGATTTGGCTAGTGTACCTTTTTTTGTAGTTGTTGTTATCCTTGTAGCATTTTGTTCTCTCATTCGTCTATTCTTATCTGGATAGAATGACAAGGTGGAAAAGCTCACCTCAGAAAAAAGAACAAGAGGCAGTACTGTCGGCTAGAGACCTAATCAATATGGACATTAGTAAGATGTTAGAACTAGAGTTCAGAATGACAATTATAAAGATGCTAGCTGGGCTTGAAGAAAACATAGAATATACTATAGAATCCCTTTCTGGAGAAATGAAAACCCTTTCTGGAGAAATAAAAGAACTAAAATCTAACCAAGTCAAAATCAAAAAGGCTATTAATGAGGTGCAATCAAAAATGGAAGCTCTAACTGCTAGTATAAATGAGGCAGAAGAGAGAAATAGTGATATAGAAGACCAAATGATGGAGAATAAAGAAGCTGAGAAAAAGAGTAACAATTACTGGATCACAAGCGGAGAATTCTAGAGATAAGTGATACCATAAGATGAAACAATGTTAGAAAAACTGGGATCCCAGAAGAAGAAAGAGAGAAGGGCAAAAAGTATATTGGAGCAAATTATAGCAGAGAATTTTCCTAATTTGGGGAAGGAAACAGGCATCAAAATCCAGGGAGCACAGACAACCACCCTGAAAAATCAATAAAAATAGGTCAACACCCCATCATCTAGTAGTAAAACTTACAAGTCTCAAAGACAAAGAGAAAATACTGAAAGCAGCTTAGGACATCAGGTCTGTAACCTACAACAGAAATATTAAATAGGCAGCAGACCTATCCACAGAGACCTGGCAGGCCAGAAGGGACTGGCATGTTATATTCAGAGCACTAAACGAGAAAAATATGCAGCCAAGAATACCATAGCCAGCTAGACTTGTCGTTGAAAATAGAAGGAAACAGAAAATGCTTCCAGGACAAACAAACTAAAAGAATTTGCAAACACCAAACCAGCCCTACAGGAAATATTAAAAAGGGTCCTCTAAGCAAATAGAGAGCCTAAAAGTAACATAGACGAGAAAGGAACACAGACAATAAACAATAACAGTTACCTTACAGGTAACACAGTGGCACTAAATTCATGCCTTTCAATCGTTACCCCGGAATGTAAATGGACTAAATGACCCAATCAAAAGACAGAGGATATCAGAATGGATAAAAAAAAAAAAAAAACAAGACACATTGATATGCTGTCTGCAAGAAACTCATTTTAGACCCAAAGACACCTCCAGATTGAAAGTGAGGGGGTGTGGGGCGCCTGGGTGGCTCAGTTGGTTGAGGCCATGATCCTGGAGTCCTGGGATCGAGTCCCACATCGGGCTCCCAGCTCCATGGGAAGTCTGCTTCTCCCTCTGACCTTCTCCTCTCTCATGCTCTCTCTCACTGTCTCTATCTCAAATAAATAAATAAAATCTTTAAAAAAAAAGAAAGTGAGGGGGTGGAAAACAATTTATCATGCTAGTGGACATCAAAAGAAAGGTGGGATGACAATCCTTGTATCAGACAAATTAGATTTTAAGCCAAAAACTATAATAAGAGATGAGGAAGGACACTATATCATACTTAAAGGATCTGTCCAACACAACGATCTAACAATTTTAAATATCTATGCCCTGAACATGGGAGCATTCAACTACATTCAATTAATAACAAAATCAAAGAAACACATCAACAATAATACATTAATAGTAGGGGACTTTAATACCCCCTCACTGAAATCGACAGATCATCTAAGTGAAAGATCAACAAGGAAATAAAGGCTTTAAATGACACGCTGGAACAGATGGACATCATAGATATATCCAGAACATTCCATCCCAAAGCAACAGAATACATTTTCTTCTCTAGTGCACATGGAACATTCTCCAGAATAGATCATATCCTGGGTCACAAATCGGGTCTCAGTTGGTACTAAAAGGCTGGGATCATTCCCTGCATATTTTCAGACCACACTGCTTTGAAACTGGAACTCAACCATAAGAGGAAAGTTGGAAAGAACTCAAATACATGGAGGTAAAAGACCATCTTACTAAAGAATGAATGGTCAACCAGGAAATTAAAGAATAATTTAAAAAATTCATGGAAACAAATATAAGTGAAAACACAATGGTTCAAAGTCTTTGGGATTCAGCAAAGGCAGTACTGAGAGGAAAGTATACAGCAAACAAGCTTTTCTCAAGATACAAGAAAGTTCTCAAATACACAACCTAACCCTATACCTACAGGATCTGGAAAAATTGCAGCAAATAAAGCCTAAACATAGCAGGAGATGAGAAATAAAGATCAGAGCAGAAATCAATGAAATAGGAACCAAAAGAACAACAGAACGGGTCAATGAATCTAGGAGCTGGTTATTTGAAAGAATTATTAAGACTGATAACCCTGGCCAGACTTATCAAAAAGAAAAGAGAAAGGACCTAAATTAATAAAATCATGAATGAAAGGAGAGAGATTATAACCAACACCAAAGAAATACAATTATAAGAACATATTATGAGCAACTGTATGCCAGCAAATTTGACAGTTTGGAAGATATGGATGCATTCCTCCAGACATATAAACTACCAAAACCAAGCCAGGAAGAAATCAAAAAACTGAACAGATCCATAACCAGTAAAGAGATTGAAGCAGTCATCAAAAATCTCCCAACAAACAAGAGCCCAGAACCAGACGGCTTCGCAGGGGAATTCTATCAAACATTTAAAGAAGAATGAATATCTGTTCTTCTGAAACTGTTCCAAAAAAATAGAAATGGAAGGGAAACTTCTAAACTCATTTTATGAGGCCAGCATTAACTTGATCCCAAAACCAAAGACCCCATTAAAAAGGAGATTTACAGACCAATATCCTTGATGAACATGGATGCAAAAATTCTCATCAAAATACTAGGCAATAGGATCCAACAGTATATTAAAAGGATTATTCACCACAACCAAGTGGGATTTATTCCTGGGCTACAAGGGTGGCTGAACATCTACAAATTGATCAATGTGATACAATACATTAAAAAAGCAAAGAACAAGAACCACATGATACTCTCGATAGATGCAGAAAAAGCATTGACCAAGTACAGCATCCTTTCTTGATCAAAACTCTTCACAGTGTTGGATAGAGGGTACATACCTCATTATCATAAAAGCCATCTATGAAAAACAAACAGTGAATATCATTCTCAATGGGCAAAAACTGAGAGCTTTTCCCCTAAGATCAGGAACATTGCAGGGCCATCCACTATCACCACTGCTATTCAACATTTTACTAGAAGTTCTAGCCTCAGCAATCAGACAACAAAAAGAAATAAAAGGCATCTGAATCAGCAACTCTCACTCTTTGCAGATGATATGATATTTTATATGGAAAACCCAAAGGACTCCACTCCAAAACTGTAAGAACTCATACAGTAATTCAGTAGTGTCAGGGTATAAAACCAATGCACAGAAATCAATTGCATTTCTATACACCAATAGCAAGACAGAAGAAAGAGAAATTAAGGACTCGATCCCATTTACAATTGCACCCCAAACCATAAGATGCCTAGGAATAAACCTAACCAAAGAGGCAAAGAATCTGTACTCAGGAAACTATAAAGTACTCATGAAAGAAATTGAGCAAGACATAAAGAAATGGAAAAACATTCCATACTTATGGATTAAAAGAGCAAATATTGTGAAAATATCTATGCTACATAATGCAATCTACACATTAAATGCAATTTGTATCAAAATACCATCAAGTTTTTTCAAAGAAATGGAACAAATAATCCTAAAATTTATATGGAACCAGAAAGACTCCGAATAGCCAGAGGAATGTTGAAAAAGAAAACCAAACTTGGCGCCATCACAATTCCAGACTTCAAGTTCTATTACAAAGCTGCAATCATTAAGACGGTATGGTACTGGCACAAAAACAGACACATAGATCCATGGAACAGAATACAGAGCCCAAAAATGGACCCTCAATTCTAGGGTCAACTACTCTTTGACAAAGCAGGAAAGAATGTCTAGTGGAAAAAAGACAGTCTCTTCAACAAATGTTGGGAAACCTGGACAGCCACATGCAAAAGAATGAAACTGGACCATTTCCTTACACCACACAAAAAAATAGGCTCAAAATGGATGAAGGACCTCAATGTGAGACAGAAATCCATCAGATTCCTTGAGGAGAACACAGGCAGCAACCTCTTTGACCTCAGCTACAGCAGCAACTTCTTCCCAGAAATGTTGCCAAAGGCAAGGGAAGCGAGGACAAAAATGAACTATTGAGACTTCATCAAGATCAAAAGCTTTTGCACAGCGAAGGAAATAGTCAACAAAACCAAAGGACAACCGACAGAATGGGAGAAGTTATTTGCAAATGACATATCAAATAAAGGGCTAGTATCCAAAATCTATATAGAACTTTTGAAACTCAACACCCAAAGAATAATCCAATCAAGAAATGGGCAGAAGACATGAACGGACATTTCAGCAAAGTAGACATCCAAATTGCCAAGAGACACATGAAGAAGTGCTCAACATCACTCGGCATCAGGGCAGTACAAATCAAAACCGCAGTGAGATACCACATCACACCAGTCAGAGTGGCTAAAATTAACCAGTCAGGAAATTACAGATGTTGGCAAGGATATGGAGAAAGGGGAACCCTCCTACACTCTTGGTGGGAATGCAAGCTGGTACAGACACTCTGGAAAACAGTATGGAGGTTCCTCAAAAAGTTGAAAATATAGCTACCCTACAGCAACTGCACACTAAACATACAAATGTAGTGTGATCCAAAGGGCTACATGCACCCGAATGTTTATAACAGCAATGTCGACAATAGCCAAACTATGGAAAGAGCTTAGATGTCCATCAACAGATGAATGGATAAAGAAGTGGTGTGTGTGTCTATACACATATACATATATATATATACACACACACACACACAAATGGAATACTATGCAGCCATCCAAAAAATGAAATCCTGCCATTTGCAATGATGTCAATGGAATTAAAAAGTATTATGCTAAGTGAAATAGTCAATCACAGAAAGATAATTATCATATGATCTCACTGATAGGAGGAATTTGAGAAACAAGACAGAAGATCATAGGGGAATGAAGGAAAAAATGAAACAAGATGAAACCACAGAGGGAAACAAACCATAAAAATCTCTTAATCTGAGGAAACAAACTAAGGGCTTCTGGAGGGGAGGGGGGTGGGAGGGATGAGGTGGCTGGGTGATGGATGCTGGGGAGGGTTATGTGCTATGGTGAGCACTGTGAATTGTGTAAGACTGATTAATCACAGACCTCTAACCCTGAAACAAATAATACATTTTATGTTAAAAAAAAAAAGGAGGGGTGCACCTGGGTGGCTCAGTGGGTTAAAGCCTCTGCCTTCAGCTCAGTCATGGTATCAGGGCCCTGGGATCAAGCCCCGCATCGGGCTCTCTGTTCGGCAGGGAGCCTGCTTCCCCCTCTCTCTGCCTGCCTCTCTGCCTACTTGTGATCTCTGTCAAATAAATAAAATAAAATCTTAAAGAAAAAAAAAAGATAAAATTCAGTATCAGGAAAAGCCACGTTTCGAACCACGGGGCTCTGGCTTTAAGATCTGATGCTTGGCCTCTAATTCTGTGCTCTCCCTGCTGTGTCTGTCTTTTATCATCTATTGATATGATAAATTATGAGTACCTTTCCTGATATAAAGGTAAGGTATGAGTACCTTACCTTTATATTCCAAATCACAATTGGTTACGGTATTATTATTACTTGAAATTTTACTTATTGATTTGTGGTTTAAATTTAACATATATTCATAAGTTTGGTCTGTTTTGTTTTTTTTTTTCTTTTCATGGTACTGTGTCAAGGTTATGCTAAGCTTAACTAATTGAATTGGGAAAGTTAGCATCTAAAAAAAAGTATTGACTTTAAAAAGAAACATAGTCAATAGCCAATACTAAAACATTGGGAAATGCCAGTGAACTATATGGCATAGTATTTGAAAAGCTAATGCTCAGACTTCCTAGTAAGGTTATCATGAATGTCACTACACCGAATCATGTGCTAAAATTGCCAGTTTGAGAACTTACTGGTTCCCAAACTCATTTCTTCAAACATGACTCATAGGATTTTGATCAAGTATACTAGGCATATAAACTTTTATTTTCAAGATCGACTCAGCAGCAGACACACACACTCTCTCTCTCTCTCTCTTGCTCTCTCACTAGAGCATGGCAAAAGCTGCAAGACTGATTAGATCTCAATCACATGTCTATGAATGTTCTGAACCTGGCTCCCAGAAAGGTCTCCTTGTGGCTATGTATCTTGCATACTTGTAACCTTTTTATGTTCATTTTTAAGCTCGAATTCTCTCCCACGGCTTATAATACATTTTTCTGGTGTTCTAACTGTTTGTCCTCATGATGTAAGGCTCAGGAAAACAAATTCCTGTAGAAAGGCTAGGAAAAAATCTGATCCTCACATGAAAACACTACTGGGAATCCTTTGTCACTCATTAAAGAACGTGTGGGTACATTCTTTCCTCATTAGAGTTGAAGGCCAGACCTAAAGCTGGACTTCCACTCAGAGGGTTCAGCCCTTGACATGGCTTTACCTTCATTATAAAGCACATGACTTTAGAAGAAAAGAAGTTAAATTTGAAGAATAAATTTTTTTGAATTTTTAATAACATGGTAGTCAAAATTTCTTTGAAAACTGAAATGATATATAGATCAGAGAAAACAGTATCACAGCACTCTTAACCTCAGTACCTGTATATTGTCCACGATTACTTCTAGACAATCTCTCCACATACACACATAACATGTTGATTCTTCACCAATTTTGACAGTGTATTCAGAGATTTATCACTTGGTCTTATAAGTGCATTGTAGGGACACCTGGGCGGCTCAGGTGGTTAAGGAACTGCCTTCGGCTCGGGTCATGATCCCTGAGTCCTGGGACTGAGTTCCATATCAGGGTTCCCTGCTCAGTGGGGAGCCTGCTTCTCCTTCTACCTGCCCTTCCCCCCCTGCTTGTGCACGCACGCTCTCTGACAAGGAAATAAATATAATCTTTTAAAAAATAAGTGCATTGTATTTGAATCAACGAAAATTCAATTACTCATATTTATGCTTATTAAAAAAATCTTCAGAAAACCTCCCTACATCTGCCATCTTTTGTAGTTGGCACATGTCTTTTCAATGTTTACTGGCCATGCAATCAAATACAATTTAGTTTTTTTTCTTAGAGAGGAAGGGGGGTAGGGTCAGAGGAAGAAGGAGCAAGACGATCTTAAGCAGGCTCCACACCCAATGCATAATCCATTGTAGGACTGGATCTCAACCCCTAGATCATGATCTGAGCCAAAATCAACAGTCAGAAGCTTAAGTGACTAAGCCACTCAGACGCCCTGTAATTTTTTAGTGAAACAAACTCTGTAATTCTTTTCTTGATTTTTATTCCTGTTCTCATTATGAGTTTTTATTGTTACCCCTATTCATCATTTTTTTGATGGCGGGATTTTGTCTAACTTTAACTTGGAGAATTTATGTCTAAATAATGAAAATGTATTTCATTTGGTAAAAAGCTGGATTTTACCTTTTAGTGTCAATTTACTTAATAGGATTTAAGAAATATGTTAACTTTTTATGTCATATTATAGTTAGCAATTAGGATTAACCTTTAAAGATGGGGGCTTTTTTTTTTTTTTTTTACAGTGATATTTCTACTTCTGGGCACTTTCTTCATCCTATATCCTTAATACCCATTATTGTAAAATTATATGGCAGCCAAGAGTAACTTTACTTTTAGACAAAAGTCAGAGGGCCATATTTGTATGAAATAACACAAACCGTAAATTACCATATTTATTTAGGCAAGCAGGGCCAATGAAAGTTATTTATAACTATAGATTAATCAGTAATAACATTTTTAAGATGTCTGAGCATATGCTTAATATCTCAGGTCTGGGCTGTCATGAAACTTTTATTGCCTATAAGAAATGCTAGTAGTTTTCCAGGATATAAACTTTTGCTTCCTAGAGAGTAGAGCACATTATGAACATATTTTCAATAGGACTTCATTTTCTGATGATGGCAATAATACAGATGTGCACTCCCACTCTTTCTGCCCTAGGCCAGACACCTTTGGATATTACAGATGTTTCATCCTAGAAAATTTTTCAACTAACTTTAAAAGTAGATTATACCTAATTAAAATTCAGATCTACTATTTAAAAAATTTTAAAGATAGTGATGCATAATGAAACAAATGAATGCTTTGAGAGATAGAATGGTAAAGAACTAAAAAGGAGATAGTTAATAAGCCCCTGTAGAGTGATGTGTGTTCTATATACCGTGCCTCTTGATGACAAAAACCTCTCGGTCTAAGAAATGTTCAGTAAAAAAATGCTTCTAGTAGGCAAGGGTCAGTGCTGGGTCAATGAGAAAATGTAACTGGTAATGACCATGTACATTACAAGATCACACCATCCCACTTCACCATTTCATCTGTGTCTTCATAGTGATGTGTCTGGTGGCAAAGCATACAACGACTGGTCTGGTACAAAACAAAGGATTCAACTTTTTAGTGAAGTTTACTTACTAGTTTTTGTCTCAGGCCCAAAGTTAATCGGTTTTGGAATAGAAAACTGATTATCTACTTTTATTATTAGAGATGGAGTCACCGGGAATCCAACTGTGAAAAGTTTAGGTTGTGTATTCAGTAGAGCACTCGGGTTCAATACCTACACAGAAGAGGGAAGAAGCAGTTGTGCACAGAAACAAACTCTCTACACTATGAGCCCAACAGCAGCTTCTGCCCACCCTACAGGACACCCTGGAGCTAGACTCACTCTACAGAGTGTTCTCAAATATGTCTGAGACAAGAACACTTTCATATGCCCTCACAGATCAAGTCTCTGAAGGAGGTTAACCCCAGAGAGTAGCAGGACCCGAGGTACCTCTCTGCGACTGAGGTAGTCCCTGAACCGAGCTCACAGCTGAGGGCTGTCTATCTACAGCAGTTTCTCAGTTTGGGCAAAACATCTTTCTAGAAAATGGGGACTCTGGCAAAACACCACAGCATCTGCCACATGGAGTTTGTTTTGCACAAAAGAGATGGTATTTCCTGAATCCCTTCATAGTTAGTATTTTTTCCCTCAAAATGAAAACCTAAACACGTAATAGGTGAAACACTTTCATACTTTTCTGACTCAACTCTACAGAGTGAACCTAAGTTTGAACAGGATTGACCTTCCTTTAAGTCAGACTGCCTGTAAGGACTTTGAAAGACAAAGTAGTTGTTACTTTAGTAACATGTTGCTTCATCAAATAGTTACATGTTGATTCATCCAAAGGGAATGGGTGATGTCAGTGTGTAAAAACACAGTGTGATAAGAACACAGCCTATAGCAGATTTACTTCTGAAGTGTGTGTGTTTGTGTGTGTGTGTGTGTGTGTGTGTGTGTGTGTGAGAGAGAGAGAGAGAGAGAGAGAGAGAGAGAGAGAGAGAGAGAGAGAAAGCATTCAGGAGAAGTTTATAGTTTGTTTTCTTTAAATATGCACTCTTCCTATTAAAAAACTATTGAGTATATGTCACAAAAATGTATATAAAACATGTATTTTCCATTTCCTTTGCCCACATCTATCACACCCAGGCTCCCAAAGATTTTCTTTTATTTTTAGGCATACCATAAACTCATTTAGAGATGAGAATGGCACGGTTCTGACATTAGCTGAAAATCAGTTATTTAAACAGTAGAATCAAATTAGAACACAGACATGCCAGATTTCCTGATTCCTAGTTTGGAATTACTTATGCATCACCTTGGGAATGCTTGTCTCCATTTCCTAAGAGGTATGTTAGGAATGTTCAGTGAATGTTCAGTAGGTGCCCTATTTATTGAGGTTATAAAGCAGTATGCAATGAAACTCCAATGTTATTTTGGCTTTAATGCCATGCCATTCTGTTCCTTTATACATGACCTCTAAACTCAAATAAATTCCACCAAGAAATAAGAAAAAAAAACACTCCACTAGTATTTTAGAGTGGGTTTAAAAGAGCAAGAAGTATGTGAAAAAAGAGAAAAGCATGGAAAAGCAGGAATATGGAAGTAACATTTCAGAACCATTGACAAGATCCAATAGGGTTTTGTTTTTGTTTTTTGTTTAAGGGATGTACAGGAAGCAACATTTCCTTGTGGGGAGCTGCTGGGGACAAGAAGGGAACTTCAAAATTCCCGAGTTAATTGATATCACTGGGGTTTAATCAGCCTACTCAGCAAATCAAGTCTCACCATAAGATATAACCATGTAATAGAATGAGCAGGTGATTTAAGTAAGCCCACAACTTACTGCCCACCCTCTAGACCTAAATGAAAACAGAACAGATAAGCATCTTTACTCATCTTAAAAAAAAAAAACATTGCCCTGATAAAAGAAAACGAAATCTACAATTGCAGTAAATTGCCCAGAATAAACATTCGCTGAATTGATAACAATGTCATTTAAGGGAGTATTTCAAAGGATTACTATTATGTATTTACTTTGTTATGTATTCCATAAATACTGGTAAAATTATAGTTATCAGTACTTATGATTTTCACAGACTAATCTGGTTTAATTAAAAATGAAAGTTCTGTTCCTTTTCTCAGAAAACTCCCACGGATATCTTGAATGCAATTTCTTCATTGGTTTTATGTAAATATTGTCTAATATTAGAAGGGATAAAAATTAGGGAAATGGCAAGAGAGTGAATTAGAAATACTGATTTATTTTTTCTGAAAAATAATTACTACTACCAAATGACTGTTATATTTAAGTTTTGGTCCTCAGGAATGGGAAGAAGATACACAATAAAAGCATGATTTATTCTATGTATTAATATACCCTGCCTTTTCTCTCTGTATCTAATTAACATACATCCAAGATATAGATTTTTAACTACCTTTTAACCTAATTTGTTCAAATGCCCAACTTTTTAAATGGACCCTGTTTTGATTCAGTGAATCAACTGTTTTATAACTAGAATTTTATTTTTTTTAAAGATTTTATTTATTTATTTATTTGATAGAGAGAGAGAGAGAGAGAGAGAGAGAGAAATCACAAGTCGGCAGAGAGGCAGGCAGAGAGATGGGGGGAAGCAGGCTCGCTGCTGAGCAGAGAGCCCAATGCGGGGCTCGATCCCAGGACCCTGAGATCATGACCTGAGCGGAAGGCAGAAGCTTTAACCCACTGAGCCACCCAGGTGCCCCTATAACTAGAATTTTAATCCAAATCTTTAAGGATCTGTAATATGACCATTATTCTGAACGAAACTGTAATCGACTTCAAGTGACAGCTACTCTATCACCAAACAGATAATTTCCAGGCCTCTGGATGGCTCAGATGGTTAAGTGTCTACCGTCTTCAGCTCAGGTCATGATCCTGGAGTCCCTGGATCGAATTTATCATCAGGCTCCCTGATCTGTGGGGAGCCTGTTTCTCCCTCCCTCTGCTGCTCCTCCTGCTGGTGCTCTCTCTCTCTCCCAATAAAATAAAATCTTAAAAACACAAGACGTAGTATATATATACAATGGACTACTAAGCAAAAACACATGTTTCTATGAAATAAAGCATTTCTCACATTTGACTAGCTATAATTAATAATGTATTTTTTCACAGGGTTCATTTTGGCAATTTTCTTCATAAGAGAGTTCCATTTGTGATTCAAAACCAGGCTATTCCCAAATCTATAGTTAGTTATATGACCTAATTCACCATGCCTAAATGAGAAAATGCATTTAGAGATTTTATCACCATGAAATATAGTTATATTTTATCCATTTTATAATATAAAATATTAGTTAACCTATATAGTTAATATAGGTTAACTAATAATGTATTTTATATTATATATGACTTAGGCCATGACAAAACACTGTGAAGCCTGCTTTTTAATTTTAAAATAAATCTCTCATGTCATAATATATACACCAAGCAAGGTTATCTATTAAAGCTACGGAATTTATTTTATTTTTACATTTGCAGGTCAATTCTCAAATTCACATGGCTTTCTTATTAAAATGTATGGAATGGGGGCACCTGGGTGGCTTGGTTTTTGGGTGTCCGTTTTTGGGTCATGGTCCCAGGGTCCTGGGTTCGAGCCCTACATGGGGCTCCCTGCTCAGGTAGTCTGCTCCTCCCTCTCCCTCTGCCTGCTGCTCCTCCTACTGTGCTCTGTCCAGTTAATAAAATCTTTAAAACAAATGTCCTCCAGTTCCAATCACTTAACCCACACTATGGGGCCATATCCATACTGAGTTCTCTCAGTGTGCCTCCCATACTCTGCAGCTACACCCTCAGTGCTTATCCCAGTTCCATATCCTCGTTTCACATACTGCAGCATTCACTCTTTCCCCTGTCTTTCTGAGGCCACATTCCCAGGATGGTCTATATGCCTTCTTCTCATCCAGTGAAGTTGCATTTTGCAGTCTTCTAGATCTATTTAATTATTTCCTTCTATATGTATTTCTGACTGACCAAGAATCAATCCAGTCCCTGTCTGTCCTTTAGAAACAACAACAAACTTTTAACAAAATCTAAATGATTCGCACAATTATGTACCCAAGTCTGGGTAGAAACCACATTTATGAGACACATTTTATGAAAAACATCTTTTCATGGGTGGATGTGAGATCTCACCTCCAACTCTCCCCACACTATACTGCACAGTAGTTTCAAAGACCCTAGGGGAATGAGTAGCCCTTTCTGGATACCACCTTGGTGACTCTAATATGTCACCCTACATTTGATTGAAACAGGTATTATCAAAGAAAACATAATGATGGGGTGATTAGTTTGTAGTACACTGATGGACAAAATCATTACACAATAGTATGCATGTTAGGTTTATACTCACGTTTCACCACACTTATATATCGCATATCATAAATACGAATCACTTCTATTCTGGTGATATAGAATACGCATTTATAGTATTATACCTTCTGTTTACACACATATATGTTAATGTATATGTGTGTAAGTAAGTATAAATGCACACACTTCAATGCTAACACTTTAGATGAGCGTTACCTAGGTGAGTTTTTATTTGGGCTATATTCTGTCATTTATTTTTAAAACATTCTCCACAAACCATTACAGAAACTATATGCAATTTAAAAAAAAAATCAGGATGACCTTCTTATAACCAGGATGATTATCATCAGGGACTAAGGCCTTACAGCCTGCTAGAGAAAACATCAAGTAGTGTAGAAGGCAAGGGTGTTTCAAACCAGATAGACAGTCATCTGGAATAAACCAATCGATCCCTGGGTTGATGTATTTCCATTCATACATACGTAGACTTTATACTTTCCATTTCCCAGATTAAACTCCGTGAAATAATAATCCACACACACACACAAAAACTTCTCAGAAGTCCATGATAAAATAAGTTTGAAAAACTTCAGTCTTCTCTTGAATTTGCTATTATGTACCTAAGCCTTTCTCATAAATGAAGAATTAAGAAATTTGCTAACTTTGTTTAACCCATGTGCCCCAAACCTACTTGATCGAAGTGTATTAAAAGTACACACAATAGGGGCGACTGGGTGGCTCAGTGGGTTAAAGTCCCTGCCTTCAGTTCATGATTTCAGGGTCCTGGGATGGAGCCCTGCATTGGGCTCTCTGCTCAGTGGGGAGCCTGCTTCCTCCTCTCTCTCTCTGCCTGCTCTCTGCCTACTTGTGATCTGTCAAATAAATAAATAAAATCTTTTAAAAAGTACACAGAATAAATGTTCCAAGAAGTACAAGTTTACAAACTATTCTAATTCAATAGAGGACAATTTAATGAAGAAAAACAGTAGCATACTGTTGTAGACAGCAAAATATTAGTTAAAATAATTCTGGTTGGTGATCTTTCTTTTAAAAAATTTACAATTTGTTAAATATACATTCTATAGTTATCTATCTTTAGTGACTGAGTGTGTGCTTGAGGGGTTTGGAGGCAGAGGGAAGCTCTGCTACACTCTTGACAACACAGAACAGCAAAGGAAAGCAATGGTTTGGGCAGATACGTTAACCAAGAACTTAACCATCTGTAATATCACCTGTTCGTCTGTGACATCAAATACACATATATACATCATATAACATTAGTTGTATTGGACTTAAACAGTAATTTAAAAGAAGACATACAAAGGATACACAGAATTTATGATCAAGCTAAAGTTAAATACTCTTGTCTACAGAAGTCTTCCATCATTTCAATTGCCTTGGCCCTCTTCTTTCAGTTTCAGATAGGGGTTAAAAGAATAGGCTTAAAGAACCACTCATCTGCATGTCATAGGGATGCATACAGTAAGAGCAACTCTATCTCCAATAGCTCTGAAGAGTCCTGTATCATTCTTTGTTTCTTAGAACGAAACTTCTCACTCATTTGTGTTTTTAACCAACCAGTGATTGCTCACCAATTCCTTCCTAACTTTTGTAATAGAGAAGTGGTTTCTCATAGTGTGGTCCTTAGAATAGCAGGATCAGCAGCACTTGGGAACTTGTGAGAAATGCCACTTCTCACAATTCACTCTACAACTAATCAATCAGAAAATGAAGGTGATCTGTGCTTTAAGCCCTCCAGAGAATTCTGACAAACATTTACGTTTGAGAACCACTGCAGTTGAGAACTGAGACTGCTATCTCAGGATATTCATAGGATATTTGTAATAACCATAGGAGATCATCCTTGTATCATCTCATGAACCTAATTTTAAATGAGCTAAAAAAATTAAACATAAATGTTGTAAAATAAAGTGTAAGGAGTCCAAAATTTATACAAGATTTATCTGAAAACTGAATTGAAAGTTGGCATAATGAAACTTGGAACATACCCCCCATGGGCCCAATGCTACAAATTGTGGCAAAGGAATGAAGCCATTCCAAAGGAGTCCATTCATACCATAATTTAATTGTACTACATTATTCAGAACAGTAATTTTATTTCTGAGAGAAGTGACAACGAGATTTAAGGAAAAAAGGAGAAGGTTAACAGAGGAAGGATGTCGAAGAAATAGAACTAGCTACTCCCTTCTTTTTTGGGTGTAGTCCCAACACCAATGCAAAAAGTCAAGTCAATTTTTCTTTGAGTACATTAAAGCTACTTACATAGATCAGAATCCTAAATTTTATCAGTATCATTTACCACAGAGCTTCCTTCTCTCCTCAAACTTCCCACATCATAATAATAAGGTACAGTATGTATATTCTGCTTCAAGCTTTGCAACTGGTGAAACAAACAAAAATACCTTATGGGTTCAAAAAGAAATAGGATTTAGGAAACAGTAAGTAGAGTTATATATCACTCCAGTGTTACAGAGGGTATCAGGGCCCTCAAGAATTAGAGGTCCATGTTCTAAGGAATCTCCTCTCCTTTTTTGGCACCACATGTCAAACAAAACACACCCTTGGGCTAAATTTTCTCTGTTACCTCCTAGTTTGTCACTTCTGTGTCTAAGAACACTTCTCTTCTACCTGCTCCTTCCCCAAATCTCAATTTGGGTACTGAAGGATCAATGTTAGAAAGAAAACAAATGAAGTAAATTAGGTGTGAGTGACTATTCAGACTATCAACTGTCTTATAAACTCAGGTATCTAACTAATAATCTGCAAGTTTTTCTCTACTCTTCTAACTCATGAGTTCTGTTAGCAGTTATTTTTATCACAGTTTTGAAAATAAAGAGAAAGGTCACTAAAGTAGAGCCCAAGGCTAGAAGGGGGAACTATAGCAATCAAGGTCAGTTATAGGAAAAATTATCAATTACTTAGAGGCCCCAACAGAAGAATCCTCATCAGGAAAGATCATCAATTAGAGGCCCCAACAGGGAAAAGATGTACATTCTATCTCCCACAAGATATCAGCTCCCTTTCAACACCTCTACTTTTGTTCTAAACAAACCCAACTTCCTCCTTCTTCTCCATAAAATAACATTTCTCTGCTTTGTCTGCCTGACTTGCCTATGGCTCTACCTTAGCATGCATGTCCCAAATTACATAATCTGTTATTGCTAAGTCCATTTTTCCTGGGAAAATAACCGACAGTTCTATTTTTAAGGTTAACACAATAGATTTAATTGATATTGGGTGGTATTTTCAGAGTGCCTAGAGGGGTACAGACAACCTTCATTAGGTATAAATCGTCGAGAACTGCCAATGACATACACATACACATACGACCACGGGAAAAACAGAAATCTTCGAGTTGCACAACCTAGCGAGGTTCTTGTGATGATCAAAAACCAAAAGCCAATTGAAAAACAAAAAACAAAGAGCCTGGACCAGCAAGATAGTACCACGTGGGCACTGTTGCACCCCTTCTCCAAGCTGCTCTCTCCAGCCAGCCTTCCAAGTCACTCTTCAGCAGCATCAAAGTTCTACTACATTCAGGAGTCATCACATGATAGACCTGACTGGCTGAAGATTGATCGGACCTGGGGCACCTCTGTCTTCTTGTCAATCTACTTCATCAAACAAAATAATAGAGGTGTTTGAGTATAAAACAAATGGATTTGAAAAAATATTCTAACACTAACACAGTAAGTTCTGCATAGTGATTATACCAGTTCCTTTCGATTCATGTATCTGTTGGGTTGTAAACACAAGAAAAAGTTCTCTATAAATACATGTCAAATCAGCATTTGTGTATTGCACCATTAAATGAAAAAAAATAAAGAAGGAAAAAGGAAAAGGAAGTACAAGCCAGAGGTTTTCAAAACCTCTCAAAACAGGAATTCTTAAGTCAGTCAGAGAAAGACAATTATCACATGATCGCCCTGATATGAAGAATTTGAGAGGCAGGGCAGGGAGTTATGGGGGCGTGGGGAAGAGAAATGAAACAAGATGGGATGGGGAAGGAGACAAACCATAAGAGACTCCTAAACTCACAAAACAAACTAAGGGTTGCTGGGAGGTGGGGGGGGGGGTAGGGATATGGACACTGGGGAGGGTATGTGCTATGGCAAATGCTGTGAAATGTGTAAGCCTGATGATTCACAGACATGTACCCTGGGGTAAATAATACATTATATGTTAATAAAAAATTAAAACAAACCAGGAATTCTTATTAGAATTCTTGGTAGAGACTCAGTACCCAGATCCATACCACCCAAACAAAATGTATCAGGGGCTCTGTAGGAGGCGCTCAGGCATTCATTAAAAAAAAAATCTAGGTAGTTACACAGCTCAGTATAGAGAATCACAACCAAGAGCTTCATAGTTACTTCTGCCTCCAAATTTCTTCATGCACAAATGGTAATTACCACTTATGTTTTCTGAAGATCCTGACCAATATTCTCTAACTTAGAAGAACATGTAACCATAGCTATCCAGTGACTTCCCCACCAGATCACACTACTACTTCTTTTTGCTCCTTGAAATTCAGTTCCCCTTTAATCTTTAGCAAACTCATACCACAGATTTAATCCTTGTTACTATTTGCTTTAAGAATTTACTTAAATTCAATACATTCACATAGAATTATCCTATTTGAAATATATTCAAGCCACAATGTCTTTTTTTCCATTTTCTACTCATTTCTGTGATGGTTTGATGAGATAATTCCTCAAGATCAGTGATAATAGAACTCCTCTACCCTAAGTAATACAAATTCAGAACTGATAACTCATCCTTGGAACTTCAAATGATGTTACTAGAAGGGCCAGTAGTAACAGGGTAGTGTGGAAATGGGACAGGGCAAATGGGGCTATTTTACAGAGAAAAACCCTTCCCAAGTGAACCAGTTTTCAGTTACTATAATAACAGAAGGGAGGTCCTGAAAGTGTTCTCAAGTGGTCATTTCAATCATCTTTTATGGATTAAAATATAGCCCAATATCATTGCCATGTACATACTGTGCTTGTCTTTGGACACGCCTGCAGTTGTCGGTAAAATTACGCCCATTCTCAAAATAGCATGTCAGTGTCATGGGATAAGACAGGTCAGGTTTCAGTCAAGAACAAAATTGAAAGGATGATTTAATGTCTCCACACTAGGGACAGAGTCACGGCTATTAAATCTGTAACTCCACCGGCTATGATGGGCTTCACCTGTTTTAAGGCAATGAGAAGTGAGAGCTCATGACCCAAGCCTAACTTAAACTTATGATAGTATGAAAAGGAGACCTGAGGGTTTAAATGTCACTTTTTGTGTTACAATGACAAAAGCCCCAACTGTTCAGAAGTAAACAAAGTAAACCAATTTCTCTTAAACCAATAACTGAATATGCTATCCCCCCCTTCCTTTCCCAAAATTCAGGAGACACTCTACAAGCCAAATATTCACCATTGTAGCATGAGTTGCACCCAAGCATGGTCTCATAACACGGTATTTGCCATGAAACCTAAGCAGCCATCTGTTGGAGGAAGTCTGTAAGAGATCCCACTCGTAGTTATTTTTCTTTCTTTTGGCCTCAAGTCATCCCTGAACAGTAGCTGTCAAGCAGTCATCAGAAAGAAAATGCCAAGGCCATCACAGAGACACCGGCTCCATTATCAAGGAGCTGCCAAACCAAAACCAGAAGAGGCCAATCGCCAGGTATCTTGCCATATAAAATGTGGTAACGGGTGATTATGCAGCTACCTTCAGGGGAATGCACATCTAATGGATGTACAGCTTTAACATAATGGATTTTTTTCAAGTTATTTATCTTCTCATTAATATTTCCAGTGTTATACTGGTAAATAATTAATAGTTAGCTCTCCACAAAGAGGAAGAAATTCCCGAATAGTAGCATTTGCTCATTTCTGTGGCATAAATTATCCCAGCAGGGTAATTTCAAGAGACCAACATGATGTCACTGAACTTGGAGACTGGAGGAAGTTCACACAACTGACTCTCCAGAGCCAGGGCAAACCAGCTCTAGTACATCACTGGACATTTCCCTTCTACCTAGATTTTCACAAAACTATTAGAATTCATTAATGTTACTTTCAATTTCAGTATAATTGAGAACAGATTTTTGACACAGAGAAAGGTAGAGCTCAGAATCACTGAGTATCAAGATAAATTGGCTAAATTTATTACACTGGAAACAGCTATCAACTTTTTGCAAAACTTGAAGTAGAAACTTTGAAGTTGTCCTCAGTCTCAAGCCAAATGCACTCATTAATTCAACACGAAAATTTCTAATTTTCCTCCTTGGTGGAAAGAATAGAATCTAATTCACTATCATATCGAGAAAATGTAGTAGATTTGAAAACATTGGTATAATGTTAAGTAACTTGCATGAAAACATGTTCTAGCTCCCACAAAATTTCCATGGCTCTATCTGTAATCCAGAAGGAGAATCGAAGTTTTTCTTGTTTCCTAGTCCTCGGGTCTATTTTTGCAATAGGGAGGCTGTCATACCCAATTACCTAAAACAGAATAAAACTTACAATTTAGTACAACTTATTTTAGTAGCTGTTATCTATGGAAAGTATTCCCTATGATTTTCTTAGCAAGGTCTCCCTGGAGAAGAATCCTTGTACATTCTTGTAAAGCAAAGCAAAATCTTAACACTCCAGTTTTGAAGTTTTTTTTAAAGCACCACAACAGGTCTTGTACAAACATGTTCCATGAATTATCTCAATCCTTTAGGATGATATAAGCATATAATTTTTCTGGGATGAAAAAGTACAGGCTTCATTACCTCAGTGATTTCTTATTAAATGGCCTAACAAGAAAATACTTCCAGTTGAAATTGGTAGTGCTGAAAGAACTATTACTCAAAAGGTCTTCTCATTTCTTAGTTTTCCCTCATAAAATCCCCAATAACTTGGTCTAATTTGATTCTTGGTTTATCCTAAGGATACCTAATTGTTTACAGCATAATAGCATAAGAGCATAATTTAAGAGCATTAACTCAAACTGAAAACATAGGTTCAATTACATTTTATTCTTGTTTTTAATAAAGATAGTTAAAATACTAACGTCACGTGTGTTTTAAAATAGTTGTTTAGCCTAACTTTAATGTATTATTCTGTACAATAGTCTCCTTATAACCACTAGAGATAGACAAAATCAAATATATCAAAGCTCTGATAGAACAATCTTCCATAATTGGACTTTGAAAGCAAATTTGGTCACTAGAACAATCTTATTGTATCAGTCTCCAAGATCAGACCAAGAATAATTTTTTAAAAAAGCAAAAACTGCTAAAAAAAATAAATAAAAGCAAGCAAAAACTGCTTAACTAATTTACTTCTGAAGAAAATACATGTACTTCGGGGTTCAAGAGGTTAAAAAAATCTTTCATGACAGAAATCCATAGGTACACTTTACTCAATCATTTATGTATTATGTGCCAGTAAAATATCTAAAGATGCCAGGAGATGCCAAATGAATATAAACCACAAAAAAAGAAGTCATGAAAGAAATCAAGGCCAGTTAAATCTACATCTGGTTTAAAAGATTAACAGCATGGGGATGTTTATGTTACATTGAGCTATTTCTAATTACAGGAAGGCATACCCAATCAATAGGAGATCAAGTGCCCCTATTTGTGGTATCCTAACAGGAGTAGACAGTTGTAAACATACTGTATTGAAATGCTTTAAATGCTGAGGTTTTACCTTTAAGCTATCTGAAACTTATCTGAAAGAATTAAAGGTCTGGTTTGTGTAACTCATTTTTTAACAATAGTTTTCACCCAAGATATAGGACCCTTCGGGCATATGCTCACGTTATGATTACTGAGGTAATGTATGTAAACCATAATCACATCAAAGTATTGTCTTTATTGCCAAGTAAATGAATATGCAGTTGAGATAGGAAAAAATGATACAGCAAAAGTTCCACACTGTTGTGATTTCGCATCACATGAACACAGATCATTGTGTAAAATCAACCTGAAAGGTTTGTTATAATCATGTTTGGGTCCTCAATTTTTAAGAGAAACTTCTCCTTATTACAGTGTGGGAAACAATCTCCAATAGTGCCACTAAAAATATAATTAAACATCTTATGCTAAGTTTTTTATATCCTTTGAGACATTTTAATAACACATTCTAGAATTTCTCTTATCGTTTAACTAGGTCTAGAAACTAACCTAGAGAGATGGTGGGGGGGATAGAAAGAGATATTGCCAGTGTAACAGGTTTTTGGTTTGCTTTGTTTGGCATCACAGTTAGCCCCACCACATCATGCTTTCCAATGCATAGCAATTGCCTACAAAAAGCATGTATTAATAGCAGCCACCCCTTATGCCTCAGATTTAAGAAAACAAAATCAAAACCTAAAAAACAAAACAAAAAACCTTACAAGACAAAGACCTTGGTTTTATAAAGGTACAGAAATTAAAATGTAGTCAATTTTATTTTATGTTTTATTTAATAAAAACCCTCTAGCCCCTTAAAGGGAAGGACCTATCACAAAGATAAAGGTCAATTTTGAAGATGATATGACCTGTTGGACCTAGAACTCACCCCACCAAGACTTCTCAGAGATCTAACAAATGCTCGATTTCACAAATGTAAAAAATAAAATCAATCATTGCATTTAAAAAAAGTGACTCTCAACCACAGTGGTTAGTATGGAACCCAAAGTTTTATAAAGGTAAATTGAATTTTCTTTAGAAAAGGGGTTGAACAAGCCATTTCTAAAATACATGAACCCAGTTTTGAGAAAATATGGATCTCTTTCTGCCTCTCTCCTATGCTGACAAGGGTAGAAGAAGCACAATGATACAGTTACTTTGAAGAATTAATTCTTAAATTAATACATTTTCCCCAAAATAGTACTCTTTAGCAAGTTTATAGTAAATACCCTTCTGCATATTTCAGAAACTTACAGTGACAAGTTACTATGTAATAAAACATACAAACCACAGCAACTTTAACACAATGTATGAAACGACCCAACCTATTTTTTCCAACTATTATTTTAGGGTATCTACTACTTATAGCCAATTCCATTATTCTAGGTGTCGCATGATTAAGGACATTCCACTTAAAGTTTACCATTATTTCCCTTTAAAATCTGAGAAACATGTTAGGTGAGGCAAGTGTAGTTTTAAAATGAGAAAGAACTATTTCTCCCAGGCTCTGTAAGAGGCACCATTCTTTTTTTTACTTAAAGGCGTCATTACCAACTTAACACTATTTGGGAAGAGAAATCCTGCTCTACAATCTTCTAAACCCTTTGCTGGTCTGTAGTTCACTCAACTTCCGCGTTTCTTACTAATTTTTGCTTGCTACTGTGATTATTTCCTTTAACCTCACTTCAGAAATACACTTGGACGGTGATTTTATACTCCATCCTCTTCAGCATCCAGCAAAGTATATAAAGAAACCTGGAACGATCCTGTTATTTTACTGCCCACAGTCTGGTGCATTTCCAAGGGCTAAAGCAGCAGATTCAAGAAGCTGAAACTTCATCCTTTGGGAGAGCTTAACAGCTGCTTCCATTTGCAGCTTTACCGACCTATCGTGGTTTACAAGCGTTTGCATATGTAGGCCAAACTACCAAACACCAGCAGAAGATTCATTACGAATAAAATTTACACATGGCGGGGACGGGGGGCCGGTAAGCGCACTATGGAGGGCCCTGCTACTTTTCCTACAGTTAGGCTCCAAGCACGCAAACGTTCCCGTCACCCTTCTGACATTTTCCCTTGGCACAGAGACGAAAGGAGATCAAACTTCTAGGATTTCTTAAGTCTCCACATGGCCACACCCTGACGAGGCATGCCCTCTTTACACCACCCCTCCCTCCTCAAAAGCCAAGACAGTATTTCCTTAAGTTGGTCTGTTCATTCCTGTACACATAAATTTCAAAACAAGTTACAATTCTATAATAAAATCGATATCCGGTAGCTTTCTTTCAAAAACAAGAGAGAAAAATCCCTCAGCAATACCCAGTTGACGCAAAAGGAAAACTTGACTTTCTGCCTTTCCCGAGAGCAGCACCCCCTCCGCCCCCGGACGCGCCCTGCGTGGTCCCCCGCCCTCCCCACGCGCGCGGGGGCGCGGTGACAGTCCCCTAGTGCTCCTTCGCTCAGCGTCGCAACTTTCCGAAACCCCGCACTAACTTCAGGGCACAGACTGGGGGGAGAGCAGCGGGATACTCTGGACACCCCCACACCAAAGAGCAAAACAGCGAGCTCCTACCAGCGCGGCTCTTGATGACGTCGGTGAACCCGTTCTCAGCGGCATCTTCCCTGGTCTGCTCCGGACCTCTAAGCTGAGCCATAGCCACCAGACGTGCGCCCCGGCTCCCGCACGCCCCAAACTTTGGGAGGCAGGTGGGTCCGCGCGGTCCGCCTGATGCTCTCCAAAGCAGATAGCTTGCCCGAGATCCGGTGTGTCTGAACGCGGATTTCTCTCCTCCCCAGGGCCCACAGCCACGTAAATAGGGATGCGTGGGGAGGGGAGGGGAGAGGGATGGCGAACTGGAAAACACAAACACCAACACCTGGGTTGGCTGAAAGGGGTGCCGTCAAAATCTCCAGCCTATGCTTGGAGGGGAAGAAACAGGTGCTGTTCCCAGCTCCTGACTCTAAATAGAGTGGGCGAGGCCTTTAAGGTGAAAGCTGAGGAGGAACCTGGTGGTCAATAAACCCACAAGCAAGTTGGAGACTCGCTTTTCCATGCTGCGCAGAATCGATGCAAAAACAGGAGCAATTAGGGAGCCGCTTGCCAAAAGCAGCACATGAGGTTATGAATTATTTAGCATTGCCACTTACAAGATGACTACACTGAGAAGGGTCACTTACTTTTGCTATCTGGGTCACTTACACGTGTGTACCCCACCGTTGTGTCTTGACTTGAATGCATTGATCAGAAATGGGAACAGAGGCCGGGCGTGATCATATTTCTTAGGAGATTTCACCAAAGCTTCCTACCCTTCTTTGAGTGTGTACATTCACTCTGACCGCCTCCTCCATCCCTTCCTCCCACCACTGAGGCTAGAATTAGATTGGACTATAAACAGCTCATATGACTTTATTTTCTAAAAATGTCAGAAGTGACTTTCATTTGGTTAGTATCCTTAACTCCCCCAGCCCACCCCACCCCTCCACACATACAATTCATCCTGCACTTCTTCCTGCGGTAGCCTGGTCACCCTAAATCCTGCCCATTGCCTACCAAAGAAAAATGAACTTTACTAGCAGAACTTGGCAAGGGGCCTAGAAACAGCTAAGGATTTTCTTTTCTTCTGCATTTTCATTCAGAGTCGATCCTTACCCTCTTCCTAAAACACTGCTTCTCTACCACTTGTAGTCGGTGAAATCATCTGAGGAGTGGGGCAAAACTCTAATACCTGGTTTCCACCCCTCCCCTCCCCATGATGATTAATTGTTCTGGGCTCTCACCTGGGCATCAGGATTGTAAAAAGCTCCCAGGTGATTATAATGAGCAATCAAATTTGAAAAACATTGTGATAATAGGACTTATAAACAGTCAATTGGGTGCCTTCATCAAAACAATTTTACCAGTAACCCTTTTCCATCCCATTATAATGCCTTTGATTAAAAACATATGTTTGCTGTCCTATTTTCCATTGCCAGATTGGCCATTTGCATGACAGTGGATAATTTATTTTGACAAAAATGTAGTAGTTAGCTTTAGTTCCAGAATTCCTTTAGATTAAAAATAGACTCAGGATGGAGTCTCAACTAGGTGTCTCTCAGTTAGCTTCAGTCTGAGTAGTTATGCCTACTGATAATCTGTCTTTGTTATTGTTTATAGGCAGACCTTTTGGGTTTCCTGAGTGCTTATTCTTTTGAAATGTTTCCATTCTCTTAACAAGTTTATCAAGTCGAAATATTCAGAGATGGCATAGCTCCTATTTCAGAAAAGAATAGAAGTGTGAGAATTGCCCAGAAAGTTTTAACAAAATTAAAAAACTTGTGGCCTACTATTTTTTATATTATCATACTTCTATAATCAGAAAAGTATGGTATTGGTACAAGGCTAGACAAAATGACAGAACAGAATAGAGTCCAAAAACATATCCAACCAAAGAGAATACACTATATGTGACATTTTTGTCCAGTTTTTAAAAAATGGAATATGTGATTATGTTTTCTTAGAGTTAGAATCCAGTTAAACTATACAAAACGTAAGTTATGTACAGATTAAAGATTCATATACACAAAACAAAACCTAATAAATGAGGAATCTATAAAAGCCTAAGTTGTGGGGTCCTTAAACCAAACACTAATCCCAGATGACTTTAAGGAGAAAACTGTCACTTTTGATTACATAAGAAATAAAAATTTCTATAAAACCAAGGCATATTAAAGTGAAAGACAATAAACAGGAAAGCATTAAAAACATCTATAAGAAAGGCTTAATATCTCTAATAAAAGTCTACAGATTGGTTTTTAATAAATAATCCAATAAGAAAAAATTAATGCATAACAAACAGAAAATTCACAAAATTTGGACCCCAAATTATTATTATTATTTTTTTAATTTTATTATTTATTTACTTGAGACAGAGACAGTGAGAGAGAGCATGAGAGGGGAGAAGGTCAGAGTGAGAAGCAGACTCCCTGTGGAGCTGGGAGCCGGATGTGGGACTCCATCCCGGAACTCCGGGATCATGACCTGAGCTGAAGGCAGTTGCTCAACCAACTGAGCCACCCAGGCGCCCCTGCCCCAAATTATTATCAAAACAAACTAAATTCAGTGCTTTATTAAAAGATATCCAAATGGTCCAAATGGTCACCTGATTTATAATAAAGGTAAAACTGCAATTCAGAAGGGAATAAAAATTCCTGTCAATTAATAACGTGGGGTCAATTAGAGATTAGATTTTAGACTTAAATGTGAACACTGTTAAAGAAAAACACTAAAACTGCTAGAAGATAACTTAAGAGAATAGCTTCATGACCTTGGGATGGACATTTTAAAAAAAAAGGATGTTGGGGCACTGGAGTGGCTCAGTGAGTAAACTGCCTGACTCTTGATTTTGGCTCAGGTGATGTTCTCCCAGTCATAAGATCGAACCCCACTTCAGGCTCTGCACTGGGCATGGAGCCTGCTTGGGATTCTATCTCTCTGTCTCTCTCTGCCACTCTCCTGACCCCTGTGCATGAGCTCGCTCTCTCTCTTAAAAAATAAAATATAATGGGATATATTTCTTTTTAAAGATTTTATTTATTTATTTATTAGGAAAGAGAGAGAGTGAGAGAGAGCATGAGAAGGGAGAGGTCAGAGTGAGACGCGGACTCCCCATGGAGCTGGGAGCCCGATGTGGGACTCGATCCCGGGACTCCGGGATCATGACCTGAGCCGAAGGCAGTCGCTCAACCAACTGCACCACCCAGGCGCCCGGGATATATTTTAATAGGATGTATCTTAAAGGGAAAAGATTGGCACGCTGACTTAATTAAGATAAATTCTATTTGTCAGAGGACCTCAGTAAAAGACTGAAAAAGAATATCACAGAGATCACAGAGTGGGAAATGATATGTGTGTATATGTAAAAAACAAACTCACAAAACCAAAATCCTGCTAGTATCAGAGTATATACTCTTACAAATCAATAAAAAAGAAAACCTGATTTTAACAAAAAGACTGAAACATTAAAAACTGTTTCACCAAGAGAATATCCAAATGGCCATTGGAAATAAGATATCAAATATAAAAGTATCAAGGTATTAAAATTTAAACCACAAGCAAAATAACTACATACCCGTTGTAATGATAACAATCAAAATCAAAACAAAACAACACTGAAAATACTAAATACTAATGAAATGGAATTCTTATACATTGTTTATGGGTATGAAAATCTACACAACTTCTTTGAAAAACCAGTGGCAGAATATTCTTATTGAGATGTGACGAGATCGGGCATGTTCAGAGTGGTATGGCTGTAGACCAGAATATTCTTTTTTTTTTTAAGATTTTATTTTTATTATTTATTTGACAGAGAGAGAGATCACAAGTAGGCAGAGAGGCAGGCAGAGAGAGGGGGGGAAGCAGGCTCCCCACCGAGCAGAGAGCCCGACGCGGGGCTTGATCCCAAGACCCCGAAATCATGACCTGAGCCAAAGGCAGAGGCTTTAACCCAATGAGCCACCCAGGCGCCCCTAGACCAGAATATTCTAAAATAAAAATTATGCATAGTGCATAACACAGGAATTCCATCTTTAGGTATATTAACCACCACCACCACTACCACCAGCAACAACAAAAGCATAAATGTATAATAGATGAGAACAACAACCGCAGCATTTTCCATAATAGTCAAACTTAGAAATAACCCTCATTTTCATCAACAGTAAAATTGATAAAAAATATATGACTATATTCATTAAAATGACTGCTATATAGCAATGAAGAAGAATGGACCTACTACTATGTGCAATGACATGCATGGATTCTACCAACATAATCTGAGTGAAAGAAACCAAACACTAAAGAAGCCTACTCTGTGATTCTATTTATATAGGGATTAAAAGCAGGTAAAACCAAATTATGGTGATAGAAGATAAATCTGTTTTTTTTTTAAAGATTTTATGCATTTATTTGAGAGAGAGAGCACAAGCGGGGGTGGGGGTGGGGGTGGGGCAAGGGGCAGAAGGAGAGGGAGAAGAAGCAGTCTCTGAACTGGGAGCCCCAGCAAGTGGGGCTCAATAGCAGGACCCGGGGATACCCCAGTTGAAGGCAGACACTTAACGGACCAAACCACCCAAGCACCCCAAATCAGGTTATCTTTGGAGGGAAGTAATTATTGGAAGCAGAAAACAGGGAAGCTGTTTTCTGGGATTCTCGTAATGTCTGTATCTTGTTCTGAGTGATAGATATACTTGTTCATTTTGTAAAAACTAATTAAGCTGTGCATTTATGATTCATATGTTTTTCTTTTTGTATATTCACATGTGAGATTCCAGTCTGAAAAATAAGCATGAGTTAAAATTAAACATAAATATATTTAAATTTATCTGTGAAATATTGTTATATGAAACAAGTGCCATTAAAAATTAAAAAGTTGGGGCACCTGGGTGGCTCAGTGGGTTAAAGCCTCTACCTTCGGCTCAGGTCATGATCTCAGGGTCCTGGGATCAACCCCCACATCTGGCTCTCTGCTCAGCAGGGAGCCTGCTTCCCCCTCTCTCTCACCTGCCTCTCTGCCTACTTGTAATCTCCCTCTCTGTCAAATAAATAAATAAATCTTAAAAAAAAACAAAGGGAAAAAATTAAAAAGTTGACTCTGTATTAGTGTATATACATATACATACATATATATTAATAAAAAATAATTATTCAAAAATTAACTATGTATCAGTGTATATACTATTTCTATCAGCAACTGTAGGGAAACATACATAGGAACACACAAAAGGGAAACCATGACATTTTAAAAATGAAGCAAAGTTTTTTGAACTTCTGAAATGGATAAGCTTTGAAAGACTGAGAGAGTAGGTAGCTAGAAATGTTGCTCATTATTTTATTCTACTACAAACATCTTCAAAAGTTAGTTTGAAGTCATCCTGAAAAGTCTTTGGTGTAGATGATCAAGAAATGAAAAGGAAACCATTACAACCTTCCCTATCCCAAACCCATACTGCTGTATTTATTTCAACAAATATAAAAGACAGACTTCTTAGCATTTTCTTATTCAAAAACTATGAGGTTAGAGAGGCTAGAATACCTCTCTCTAGATCAGCCAGTTACTTCTATGTAAATGCTTAAATGACCCATAGACATTTTAGATATTGTTCATTCAGGGTATTACCTCTCGTAAAGGAATTCCATAGACCCCTGCTAACCTTTCAGTTATTCTACACCAGGAAGTATTTGCAACTAGAGAGAGAAAAAGACACTCAAATAATATCATGGCAAAGACTTTCACATTACCAGCTAAAGCCATTTATTTTATGAACTGCCCAACTAGAATATGAATAACATGGCATGATTAACTGAAATTCTACCACTTTAATTATGAATGCGTCGTGGCATCCTAGAAGCTCTCAAATATGGCACATCTCTATTATACTAAAAATAAGTGTTCCACATGGTTTCATGTAGTTTCCTTTAGCAGATAATGCTGGACCATATTTAGATGTATGTTTATGCATTACCATCACTTCTGTATAGAGGTATCCATTGATTACAAGAGAGAACTTTCATGAATCAACAGAGTTATTAGTTGGTTTTCTCTTAACACAGATATTTTAGAAAACACAGTTTGAAACAAGTGTATTTTAGGGATGCAGAGAAAGCATTTTTCCTCCTAGGAGACTGGAAGATTAGTCGATATTTTTAGATTCCTGTCATGGATTCTGCAAAATTTTCTAAGAAACATTTTCTACACAATCAACGGTAATTTGAATCACCACACTTTCCCATTCTTTCCAAACTTTTTTTTTTTTTTGCTGTGTGTGTGTGTGTGTGTGTGTGTGTGTTTAAATTTTTGACTACTAGAATGATCTAAATTTAAACATTTTCTTCTGTCCTCACACTGGGAGTATTTTAGGAGAAGACAAAATGTTGTGTTGATATTGAGGATCCATTGATAACTAAAGCTAAAACCTAGATAATGAGACCTTTTTGTGCAGTATCTGCAATGTTCCCATAAACCATGCTGCTCAAGGTCAGTTCTATAGGTTGAATCTTGCAATAAAGTTAATTTTCCTCATTCTGGTTGTTGCCAACATGGTAAGTTACTAACATACCAACATTTGCTTTCAGATTCTGGTTGTTACCAACATGGTGAGCTCATTAACTTTTAAAAGTCTATGCTAGAAGCAGACACCATATTTTTTTCATATAAACCCAACTCACACCCATATACTTTGAGGGAGGAGTACTGAAGTTTCCTATAAGCTTCTCCATCATAAATAACTGAAAGCAGCAAATGAGTGGGTTTCTCCAAATGGTTTTCTTTTTTTAAAAAAAAGTTTTTCTTTAAATTCCAGTCCGTTAACAGACAGCATAATATAGTTTCAGATGTACAATATAGTGATTCAACACTTCCATACAACACCCGGTGCTTGTCACAAGTGCACTCCTTCATCCCCATCACCTATTTCACCCACCTCAACTCCTTGGATAATGGATCAAAGAATAAAATGTCCACACTTTTATCTCTGTAAGTGATTCTCTTTCAGCCCCTAAGACCTCAAGTCCATTTTGACCATAGCTCTGTGTGACCCTGATAAGAGACCATTTCTTTATGGATTATAATACGAACACTTGTATAGTCCATGGCTGACATTTATAGAAAGGTTTTGATAAAGTTCACTTTATTGGGACAATTAGGTAAATACGTATATGACAAACAGAGAAAAGATACATTATAAAATAATTACAACTGTAGCAGAGGCTGTTGATGCCTCATGTATCCCTTTGTCACACATCATTCCCATATGTCCCCACAGCCTCCTACAGCAAGTACTGGCAACCTTCTGCCTGAAGGCATTCTCTGGCCTTTGGAATATACAGGCTCATATTTAAGGCGGGCCATAAACACCATGAAAATAATGCCCTGGAAGTAGCCTGCATTCAACGACAGATGGGAGTTGGTGGATAAATATTTCAACTGCTCGCCCCAAGATGGGATAACTCTGAGGCACATGTTCCTATCTCCCAAAGGTCCCCAGCAAGATTGAGATACTGTATTCATTTCCTTTCTTTGTCTCTATCACTTCCCCATTTCCCTACTAGTGGTATCACCTCCCAAATGAATCATTTGCTTTCAGATTCTTGTCTTAGGATCTGCTTCCAGTTATATATAGCTCTACCACTGACGATCTGCATAACCTAGAGAAACTTCTGGATGTCATTTATTTATTAAAAGATGGAATAGATTACTTGGTAACTAATGTCACAAACACTTCTAAAACTATAATTTTTTGGAGAGCCTGTGTTTACCAAAATATATCAAATGTGTTGCCATGCCTGATTCAATAATTGAGAAGGAGGAGTACACCCTTTTTTTTTGAGACAGAGTTATAGCAGAGCTGTTTCAGATGTTCATAATGTTGGGTAAAAGGCCAGCCTCACAGGCAACAGAAAGAAGCATAATAGGTTCTGAGTAAAAATTTCTGCCCAAATTAAAATTCCAGAAATTAAATTTGCAAACAGTAGTGGTCTCTTGAAAATGGCCTGCATACATAAGAAATAAATTTGACATGGACCGAGTCCAAAAGGAATTGTTGATCAAACTTGTTTTATCTAAGAAGGAGGCCAGTTTCTTTTACAAATTGATTCATTTTGTATTCATATTCATTTAAATATGCCTAAGTTCTTGCCCAAATCTATCTGTTGACCACACCGATCCTCATTTTTTTTTTTCTTTATCTGAGTGGCAGACTCTAGTTCTAAAAATTATGACAACAATATTTTCAGTTCCAAATGCATTTCCAGGACCCTGGCACTGTCCACTCAGGAAGTATAGTCTCTTTTCCTTTCCCTAAGAATTGAGGAGGCCTTGGTGACTGACTCGATGAATTTAATGTGGCTTAAGTATGCTGGGTGACTTCCAAGGTTAGGTCATAAAAGGTGATGAAACTTTTGCCTGGTCTCTTTAGGACTGCTCACACTTGGAACCCAGCCCCCGTGCTGTGAGGAAACCAAGCAGTCACACAGAAAGGCCATGCATAAGTGATCAGACTACAAATCCACTAAAAGTCAACCATCAGACGTATGAGTGAGGAGGGAAGGAGTCTTTAGATAATTCCAGCCCTCAGCCTTTGAATCATTTCCTATGATAGCATGTGGAAGAGATCAGCTGTTCCTATCAAACTCTATCCAAATTCTCAGATTCATGAGTAAAATAAATGTTGTCATTGTTTTAAGTCACCACATTCTGAGGTGGTTTGCTGTATAGCAACCTGTTACCGGAACAATTGGTAAAGTAGAAGCAGTACCTACCAGGGATGTGAGGATTAATGAAATAATGTAGGTGAAAACAGTTCATTAGCTGTGAAATTCTACAAGTATAAAAAACTGTCATTTCGTTCTGGACTCTAGAGACCTTACAATACACAGGACATAGAAGGCATACACATAAATATTTCATAGGTGCCCTGTGAATGGTTTAAAAGGTGCTCTAAGAAATTAATTATGGAGAATTGAACTCTGTACATGACAAAATCAAGTATGGGAATTTATACAATCAACATACATTTCTCTACACTGCATACATATATTTGGATTTGTATTCAACTCATCTATACATGATCTAAAACTGAACAAATTTGGGGCGCCTGGGTGGCTCAGTGGGTTAAGGCCTCTGCCTTCAGCTCAGGTCATGATCTCAGGGTCCTGGGATTGAGCCCCGCATCGGGCTCTCTGCTCAGTGGCGAGCCAGCTTCCCCCTCTCTCTGCTTGCCTCTGCCTACTTGTGATCTCTCTCTCTGTCAAATAAATAAATAAATATCTTTTTAAAAAATAAATAAAAAAGAATAAAATAAAACTGAACAAATTTGATGTGTGACCAAAAGTGAAGTCTTTCAAACACTGGAAAAGTGTCCTCTGCAGATCCACAGACAATTCATCCTGTGTCATGGTTTCAAGTACATTGATTTCTCAGCTACAACATTTTCCCTGAAATCTAGACTTGTGATTGAACTGCCTGTCCCATTTGTCCATACAGATATTTAAAAGGTATTTCAAGTTCTTGCCTGCACCCCTCTTACTATGATCAATATGCTCTTCACCCATCTCAATAAATGGCTCCAGCATTTACCTAGTTACCTAGGCTTAAAACCTAGGTGCTATTTATTTTTCTGGGATATCTCATATCAATCCATTTCTCTCACATGCAAAATGAATCTATCAACAAATCCTGTGAGCTTTACCTTCAAAATGTACCTTACACAGGACATTCTCATGACTTCCATCACCCTATACGGTAAGTCACCAAATTCCATCAGAGTTGTTCTCTGTGCTTCTACTCTTGATCCACTACAGGCATGTTTCTGACAATACCCAGAGTGATCTTTTTAAAATATTCAGCAGGTCAAATCACTTTCATTCTTAATTCTTCCAGTGGATTCTCATCCCCCTGAGATTGCTGTCCTACTTCTTTAAGCTTATTTCCTACTACTCCATTCCCTCACTCACACTGTTCCAATTATATCCATGCCTCATACAATATTCCACCCTCGAATATTCTGGATTTTGCTTTGCAATGTTCTAAAATGCCAGAGAAAGACACTAATGACTTGCCATATTGAGATTGAGGGTAATTGTGCAAAATCTGTTACCAGGCTCTTTGTCTCATTTTATGTGTGCTTAGGTGTATGTGTTTAATAGGGGGATATATAAGATTACAGTGATAAGTAAACATTCTTGTCCTAATGGAATGTTCAGTTCTTTTGGGAAGGAGAGAAGCGTTGGTTAAATCACCACAGGAACAAATGTACAGCTTCGTCAGAGTGATACATGTTGTTTCAGGACCTATGAGAGCAGCACTTAGCTTCTTTGGGAAAGGTAAGGAGAGCTCCTTTGAGGAAGAAATGATTCATTTGAAATCTGTTCATAAGAGCAAAGAGCAAACTAACCAAAGGATCTCATTTTTCAAGTCCTGTCTATTAGAGCCAATGGCCTATTCATGGTCCTTTCTCAATACAAACTACATGTTCCAAAGTGGGTATGTCCAAAATATGTTCCTTCATCTTTCCTATATACTTCCACCAGATCTACTATGCCAAGTGCCTTCTCCAACATCGTGAATAGCAACACCAATATAACGGTTCCTCCGGCCACAAGATTCAATATCATTCATTGACCCTCTCTTTCTCTCTTGCACCTCACCTTTCAATTATATTCAGAATCCAACCACATCACCCCACCTCCAAAGCTGCTTCCCTGATTCAAGCCATCACCATTACTCTCCCGAATTATTTTATATCCTCTGGTGTGTTTTTTGGGTTATGACCTACTAGTGAGTCATAAAATTATTAACTGAGTGCCTTGTAAACAGCAGTAAAACAAAGTCATAAAAAATAAGAGAATATGGGATGCCTGGGTGGCGCAGTTGGTTGGGCAACTGCCTTTGGCTCAGGTCATGATCCCGGCGTCTTGGGATCGAGTCCCGCATCGGGCTCCTTGCTCCGCAGGGAGCCTGCTCCTCTCTCTGCTTCTGCCTGCCTCTCTGCCTGCTTGTGTTCTCTCTCTGTTAAATGAATAAATAAAATCTTTAAAAAAAAAATAAGAGAATAGAAAATATCAAGCTGCATAGTGCATAGAGAAGATAAATATTATTTTGTAAAAAATATTTCCATTTAATTTATATATATATGAACACATCTACATATGCCTATCTGCATATGTGCACATATATGTATGTATATATCCTGAATCTCAATACAAAATTTTCTTACTGTGCATCAATTCAAAAAATTTTAAAGGTATTGTATTGTGGAGTCTCCCTGCTTCAATGTTTAGCTTCAGTACAGACTATTCTCAAAACATCAATAAGAGGAATGTTCTCTATAAGTGATAAATTTTAATTAACTAACTTCAAATAAAGCAGATAAAGATACTTATTCAAAATATTCAATGGCCTCCTATTTCATTCTAAATAAAAGTCAAGTGTAAAACCATGCAATGGCCTAGAAGAATCACATATTCTGCCCTTGCCTTCTCCCTTTACCTCTAACCTAATCTGCTACTCTCATTCCTACTCACCAAACCCAGTCATTCCTGCTGTTTTTAAAACATTCTCAAGGCACTGGGTGGCTCAGTCAGGTGACCGTCAGGCTCTTGGTTTCAGCACAGGTCATAATCTTGGGGTTGTGAGATCGAGCTCCATGGCAGGTTCCACAGTGCACAGTCTGCTTGACATTCTCTCTCTCTTTCTCCCTCTGCTCCTCCCTGGCTCGCTCTCTTTCTCTCACTCTCAAAATAAATAAATAAACAAACAAATAAATAAATATCTTAAAAAAAAACAGTCTCAGCACATACCAACCTCAGGACTTTTGCATTTGCTCTTTTATTTGCCTAAAAGACTTCCATTTATATAATTTCATGGCTTGCTTCCCTGCCTCTTTCAGTTATTTGTTCACTTTCTCATTGAGGCCACTGTCCTATTTAAAATTCCTGTCACTCATTTCCACTGCCCAATATTCCCCATTACCTTTCCATATTTTATGTTTCTCCATAAAACTCAAAACTTCTGACATACTACCTAGTTATTTTACTTATCTAATTATATTCTGTCTCTCCTGAGCCATGATAGAATGTGACCTTATACAAAAAGGTAAGGATTTTTCATCCATTCTGTACTCTGTACCATCCCTGGGTCTAGACAATCCCTATTACATAGAAGTTAATCAGTGAGTTGTTAAATGGATGAATGGATTGATGGGTGGGTGGATGGATGAAAGAAAGAAAGGTAAGGATTCCAAGGAGTGGGAATGATATGCAAAACTCTTCTCTGGATGGAGAATAGGGCAGAGCATGGGGCATTGAGTTAATGTATAGAATTGTTGAATCAATATGTTGTACACCTGAAACTAATGTAATATTGCATCTCAATTACACTTCAATAATAGAAAAACAAAACCAAATGAAAAATAAAGTGCTGATATTGGTAGCTGACATACAATATTTGTTCACCAGATTATAGTGGCTATTATTATCTCTGTTAAATTATTATCAATTAAAAAATAGTTGACTGACCAATCAACTAGTCAACTAATGTTGACTGGCAAGAGAAGTTGGAACAAATGGACAGCGATCCCAAAGGATCTTAACTCATCTGCCCCAGCAGGATCTACTGCACATTATATGTGAATCTCTGGGTCCACCATCAGTTAATCTAGGTGTGACAAAGGAACCATGGGTAACTACACCAGCGTACACAAAAGATTCTCTACTAAATAGGCCACTGAAATCACTCAAGTCTTTGTCCTCAGTGGTTTAAAAAAATATCTATAGCTTTTGTTGCTTTAAAGGCACATTTTTGACCTAGGTGTGGAATCTAAAAATTATTTTGGATCACAACAAACTGGAATAATATTTTTATCTGGTCAGAATATGAAATTCTGCTATAAGGTCGTGGTGGTAGTGTTTTCTTAAAACTTTTTCACTGCAAGATGAAAAACTGCCATTTCAAAGCTGCCATGAATTTTCAGAATCACAAGAATTAAAGGCTGATTGCTCCACTGTTTGGGGAAAAAAATCGAAACATCTGAAAGGATCTTTTAATTTCACAAATGCAAAGTCCCCACGCTCTTCAGAAAGAGAGAGATTTGAAACGCTGTGTTTTTTCCTAAGTTGTATAGACAAAGATCATGTTTCCTTTTGAGAAACGGTTATTGGCTCTGCATGGATGTGACTTGGTGCTTACCTCCATGGAGTTCTATGTAGCCTTGTTTGAGTTATTTATTTACTGGAGACAAGAAGCTGAGAAGGAAATGGATTGCTGGGAGGACTTAGGGACAGAATCTTCACCTCACATAGCTGTGAAACATACATAAAAACAGTAAAGGTTGTTGATGTCTGGCATCAGTATGAGCAGCCGTGGACCTCTACAAAGGATGACTGTAACCAGATAGCAATGATCTACGGCAAGGTACCAGTGACACGGCAGGAGTGTGGGGGAGCAGACCTAACTGTAGGGTACTTGAGAAAGGGGTGTATTAGTATCCTAGGGCTACCATAAAAAATTGCTCCAAACTAGGTACAACAGAAATTTATCCTCTCACAGTTCTAGAAGCTAGAAGTCTGAAATGAAGTATTGGCAGGGCTAAGTTCCCTCCAAGGCCTGTAGGAAGAAACCTTCCTTGCCCTCTTCCAGCTTCTGGTGAACGCCAGCAATCCTTGATGTTCCTTGTCTTGCAGGTGCATCCCTCCAGTCGCTGTCCCCATTGCCACATGGTGTTCTCTCTGGGTGACTCTGCATCAACATTTCCCTCTTCTTATAAGAACCCCAGTTGAATATGGCTGCATGTTAACTCCATTGTATCTACAAAGCCCATTCACCAGTCCTGGAGATTAGGACTTACACATATGTTTTTGAGAGACGATATTCAACCCGTAACAGTGTGGGGAGGTAAGTTCCTATATAAACTTGTCTTAAGATAAACAAGAAAATAAAGTAATTTGTATACTTAAGGGAAGTCTGATTTATTTATTCTTCTAGTCTGCTGAGGCTTGGATATGTCCATATATACAGGTATTGAATAATAGAATGCATGCTCATTGATTCTAAAGGAGAATCTGTCCAATAATTGAGTAGTAATGTTTGAATGAAAAGTATATACAAATTAAAAGACATCCTGTGGAATAGATAACAGCTCTGTTAGTTTTATGATGTGACTTGGCAAACATTTAGTGTTTTGAAATTTTCAGAGGACTAGTATTCAGTTCAACTGTTTTCCTTTTCAAGAATAAAGAATAACAGGTTTTTCTTTATATGAAAAAACAATACCATGGATTAAATATCAACCATTCTTCTGAGGATAATACCAACAGTGGAAATCCATCATTCGTGATTTTGTCCTGAAAAACTCAACATAATTTGCGTTGTGAAGTGTTTACTTAACTGCCATATGCCCATGGCATTATGCCATGTTGCCCTGGGGAGTTTGACACTAGAGATTATTATTTTCACTTAAAAAAGGCAAAGTTAGGGCGCCTGGGTGGCCCAGTTGGTTGAGCAACTGCCTTCGGCTCAGGTCATGATCCTTGAGTTCCGGGATCGAGTCCCACATCGGGCTCCCAGCTCCACTGGGAGTCTGCTTCTTACTCTAACCTTCTCTCCTCTCATGTTCTCTCTCGCTTTCTCTGTCTCTCAAATAAATAAATAAAATCTTTATTAAAAAAAAGGCAAAGTTAGATAGAGAAATAAAAGGAGATGAAGATTACAAATGCAGTAGCAAAGCTGAGATTAGAAGGTACATCTAATGCAAATATTGTTTTCATAATTGAATAATTATCAGACATCATTTTATGAAAAGTCATCATGATTTTTCATTAATTATTATACATGACATTTAACATATTTGTCATAAAATATTATATCTAAATATCCTCTAAAATATGCTCTCCATTTACAGTATTTAAATAATAACACAAACCATTTATTAAAACTATGTTATAATGGGAAAAATCTTGATAGATTCATATTAAAGTTTAATTAACAATAATCATATACCGTGTAAAGTAATGGTATATTTGGGGCGCCTGAGTGGCTCAGTGGGTTAAAGCCTCTGCCTTCAGCTGAGGTCATGATCTCAGGGTCCTGGGATGGAGCCCCGCATCGGGCTCTCTGCTTGGCAGGGAGCCTACTTCCCTCTCTTTCTCTGCCTGCCTCTCTGCCTACTTGTGATCTCTCTGTCAAATTAATAAATAAAATCTTTAAAAAAAAGTAATGATATATTTTGTGTTTTTTACAGTACTCTCACGTTTTTTTTTTAAGATTTTATTTATTCATTTAACAGAGAGAGAACACAAGCAGGCAGAGAGGCAGGCAGAGGCAGAGAGAGGAGCAGGCTCCCCGTGGAGCAAGGAGCCCGATGCGGGACTTGATCCCAAGACGCTGGGATCATGACCTGAGCCAAAGGCAGTTGCTTAACCAAGTGAGCCACCCAGGCGTCCCTCTCACGTATTCTTAAAATTTCAGTGGTACTCTGATGGACAAATCTTTTTTTTTTTTAAGTATTTATTGAAATTCCAGTTGGTTAACATAAAGTGTAATAGTAGTTTCAGGTGTACGATATACTGATTCAACACTTCCATACATCACCCTGTGCTCATTACAGCAGGTGATCTCCTTAATCCCATCTTCACCCATCCCTCACCCACTCCCCTCTGTAACCATTAGTTTGTTCTCTAGAGTTAAGAGTCTGTTTCTTGGATGGGCAAGTCTTTTTTTTTTTTTTTTAATTAAAGATTTTATTTATTTATTTATTAGGAAAGAGAGAGAGTGAGAGAGAGAAGGTCAGAGTGAGAAGCGGACTCCCCATGGAGCTGGGAGCCCGATGTGGGACTCAATCCCAGGACTCCGGGATCATGACCTGAGCCGAAGGCAGTCGCTCAACCAACTGCGCCACCCTGGATGGGCAAGTCTTACCAGTGACCTCCCTGCTAAGAGTTCCTGACAGGTGAATGCCAAGGATGGTGATGGTAATGATGGTGATGATAATAAATACATAGCCAACTTAAAAAATTTTTTACATTATTAATAGCAAGGTAACAACCCTGTAACCTCTAATGTACCACTTCACTGATAATGTGCATTGGAAACTATGCCTTCAGCTTAGAAACCAAAGGAAGGCTGCCTGCCACACAACCTTTTCAAATTTCACTCCACACTCCGGCCTGGCCCAGGTAAGTTTACCAAATGAGATAATGAGACAGGTCAGTTTACCCTTTAGGGCTATAGGACAGGTTGGCACACAAAAAAACATAAGGTGTAGGAGAAAGGCAGCTCATCAGAGCTCAAGGGCCAGTAGTTCTTTGTACATTTCTGTACACTTTGGATAAAAAGTTATTTTATACACTTTAGATAAACTCAGTCTCTTGAGGCAGTAGGTGACAAAAACAGTTAATAATACAAACTAATTTACAAAACCCATCTGTGAGGATTTTAAAACAGTCACAATTCAATGCAATCCATATCAAAATTTCAATGACATTTTTCATAGAAATGGAACAAACAATCCTAAAAATTATGTAGAACCAGAAAAGATTCCATATAGCCAAAGCGACCTAGAGAAAGAAGAACAAATCTGGAGGCATCATGCTCCCTGATTCCAAACTATATTACAAAGCTATAGTAATCAAAGTCATATGGCATTGGCATAAAAACACACACAGAAATCAATGGAATGGAATAGAGAGCCCAAAAATAAATCCAGGTTTATATGGTTAATTCATTTACATCAAAGGATCCAGGAATATATAGTGGAGGAAAAACGGTCCCTTCAATAAATGGTGGTGGGAAAGCTGACAGCCACATGCCAAATATTGCAACTGGACCACTATCTTACATCATACACAAAACTCAACTCAAAATGGATGGAAGACCTGAATATGAGACCTGGAACCACAAAATTCACATAAAGTTTAAGTGTGAAGGCATGTAGGTGATTACTAGGAAGTAGAACATGGACAGGAGTTTTCCCTTCTTTATGGGATATTTGTATAACATAACTAAAGGAAAATTATTATCTCTTGTTCCCAACATTTACAACCATTGGCACTAAAAACGATGTTTCCTGTTTCTAAGGAATTACATAACAATAATTCTTGTACTGAGGCAAGAGCCTGAGCAAAGAAACACATATATAAAATTAGAATGAGAACCAATTTCTAATGTTTACGTTCTTTATTCTTTCATACATCCATTCATATATACATCTACAAAGTGCTAAATTCTTTGTTACTAATTTCTACAAGGTTAGGAGAAAGGGCAGAATATATACTGCTATCCAGTGTGATAGGGCTAAAGCCATACCAATAAGCAAAACAAATCCATAAATAAATGGATACTGTGTCAGAGAAAGTGCTATGTGTTCATCAAATTTTATCTCAACTTTATCTTCTTGAAAAGACTGTATTTTGCCTCCTCCTTAACAGCTAAGTTAGGATCAGGTGTCACTACCAGGACTGGCCATAAAACGACCTGTATAATTCATCTCTCTTCCATCTACCATGGCAGCCCTGGAAGTCATGTATTTTATTTTATTTTTTACTTTTTTAAAAGATTTTATTTCTTTGACGGAGAGAAAGAAATAGAGAAAGAGTGGGGGGATGGGTAGAGGAAAAAGCAGGGTCCCCACTGAGCAGGGAGCCCCATGTGGGACTCCATCCCAGGGCCCTGGGATCATGACCCAAGCTGAAGGAGGGTGCTTAACCAACTGAGCCACCCAGTCTCTGGAAGTCATGTTTTTTAAATGATTTAGCCACATGTGATGGAAGGAACCTGGATCCCCATATCACCACGTTGATTACTTCCCAGGTGAGCCTCACACAATCAATGTTGGAGTGCGATCTGAGAAAGTTAAAAAAAATTTGTTTTATCAGACTACTCAGATTTCAGGGTTTATTTGTTACTGCAGGAAAACCTAGTTTATTCTCTGTCATGAAGGGAAGAAAAAAAGAAAAGAATGGAGGGATGAGAGGAAAAAAGATACACTCAGCATTGGGGTGAGGAAAGAGACAGGAAGATGTTTTCTTTTTTAAAAAAAATTATTTATTTATTTGACAGAGAGAGAAAGAGAGATCACAAGTAGGCAGAGAGGCAGGCAGAGAGAGAGGGGGAAGTAGGCGCCCTGCTGAGCAGAAAGCCTGAAGGGATGCTGGGTTCATCCCAGGACCCTGGGATCATGAGCTGAGCCAAAGGCAGAGGCTTTAACCCACTGAGCCACCCAGGCGCCCCAGGAAGATATTTTCTTAACCAAAGAGTAAATGTGTTAGATATGTGCTGTTCTCTCATTCTAACCAAAAGGCCCCAAAATACACAGTAAACCACTGGCCAGAATGTAACCATTTGTACACATCAACTCGAAGAGTATAGATGTTTTTTTGTTTCGTACTGATTTCCTCAAATTAATCCGATTATCAAATACCATAAAGTAGCTTGATTTGTCTACTGCTTTTGCTGTTAGGTATTTTCAAGTAACTTCTCATTGGTCAAACTCACAGTTTAGTGAGTCTCAGAAGCATCTTCTCTACCAGGAAATTTACACTGCTTCATTTCAAGGCCTTACATATTGGCAGCTGTTGAAGCAGCTACTAACCAGCCTCTATTCACATTTGTGAATTCAGAAACTCTGTGATTCCAACCTGGCTCTGTTCTAAACTCTTGCATGTTGATTAGCCTCTCCTATTGCTGCCTTTACATATAAGAAAATGTTGACAAATTAGAGATCTAGATTCAATATAGGAGTAAGTTATATAAATGAGACATAATTCCTAAAGAAATCCCATACCTTACCATTAAAAATAATGAAGTTATTATATTTACTCTCTCTATTTGTCCCCCAAACACTTGTCCTGACCATAGTGAGTTTTGTCTTCATATTGTGTCTTCATATACAAAATTTAGTATTTTTTAAATATTTTATTTATTTATTTATTTGAGAGAGAGATATCACAAGTAGGCAAAGAGGCAGGCGGGGGCGGGGGGAAGCAGGCTCCCTGCTGAGCAGAGAGCCTGATGTGCCCCCAAATTTAGCATTTTTTAACTGAACAAATCATTGATGCCTGCCTCCCCTTTCTTTGCTATACTTGACCTGCTCCTCAGTTCAGACCCTTAAGAAAGTCTCCTAGGAATGTCTTATTTTCTAATAGAAGAATATAACAGACATTCCTTAAATGTTATCTTAAATCCTAAGGAGTTTAATGAAGGAATAGATACATTACCTAAAGTCTTCTGTTAATGTGTTTATCTTTTTATTTTATTTATAGTTTAACACACTAGTGACTTATGTAGAGGTTTTCAGACTTAGTGCTTCTGCCCTAAAGCCACTTCTATCACTGAGCATGACTGATTTTCTAGGAACCTACACCTTACTAGAGTCTAGTCTTGCTAAGTAAGGAAACTTAGAGCCTACCATACCTATGCCACATCTCAAATGGCAGATGGTATTAGTGGGTATGACTTCATATCTTTGGAAAATATAAAAATGGCAATAAATCCCCACTGTTTTCCTCTATGGTAACTCAAGGCTCATGAATACTGGAAATAAAATAACTCTAGAGGCTAACTGTGACATATGCAACAAATCCAGCAAATCTAAGTTCCTTGACCTTATCTAATGGTTGTATCCATCCAATGGAGTTTTAATTCTCATGCTAATCCATCAATGCATTTTAGTGGGTGATAAAAGAAGTTATAGGTAATCATAAAAATATGTAGTTGAGAGATCTGTGACATTGAAGTCAGAAATTTAATTTTCTGTGGAAAAAAATGAGAGACCCCACTGTGACAGATTTAAATTAATGTATTAAAAAATAGATTAAATGTATACAAGACTGGTTACACAGGAATCATGAGGAAAGTAAAGCTTTGAGAGAAGTTATTAAGACAGAGAGTGAAGGCATTTGAGACACGAAAAGTGATCTAAGTCCCAAGAATTACAAACCGTGTGTAATGCATTTTACTAAAGTTAAAGCAACATGTACCTTCTCCTTGTGATGAATCATTACAGTAGCCCTTGGGCACACAAGTTAAAGTGAGACATAAATCAAATTGACTCAATCACCACTCAGTAACTCTGATGATATAAACAAGCCCTCAGTCTTTACCAACATCTTACTGCAGCTGACGGTCCTGAGTTACTATCCAATGTATGGAGACAGCACAGTAGATGGCAGAGAACATTGGAGAATGGAATTCCGGTTTTAGAGTCAGAAATTTATGAAATTTGGTAAACAATGAATCTGGTGGCTGTTCATTTCTCCTACACAATAAAAATGAGAGTATTGGGGTGCCTGGGTGGCTCAGTGGGTTAAGCCTCTGCCTTTGGCTCAGGTCATGATCTCAGGGTCCTGGGATCAAGCCCCGCATTGGGCTCTCTGCTCAGCAGGGATCCTGCTCCCCCCTCTCTCTCTGCCTGTCTCTCTGCCTACTTGTGATCTCTCTCTCTGTCAAGTAAATAAATAAAATCTTTTAAAAGATTTTTAAAAAAGAAAATGAGAGTATTGTTTCTTACTATGCATAGTTTCTTACTATGCAGTTGCAATTGACAAATGAGGTAATTTTTGTAAAAGTAGATTGAAAATTGTATCACCCAGGACAATTGTGAAGTATTAGATTACCTCCAGAGAAATGAGTTTAGAGGCACAGTAGTGTTCCTTCCTCTGGAAGACAACTACTGGGCATCAATTGTAATCTCATATCTATAGATCTCAGGTAAACCCAGACCAGGTTTTAATCATCAGAAAAAGAGGCTAAAATAAATCATCTGGGCAAAACATAGAGTAATAATAATTCAGTGCATATTTAACCCTTACTGGACACTAATCGGACCTTTATCAAGACACTGGGATTTGCACTCATTCCCATTTTGTATAGGAAATTTATACAGACTGAGCAGAATCCAGACCATGAGAAAAAAGGATAACACACAATTATTCTAAGAAAACAAGTTGAAGAAATTGAGCAGCATAGAAAGTAAAAGGTTTAGTTTCAGTTTTCAAGCACTAGGCAATTACTAAAAAGAGATACATGTTATATAGGTGTTTATTTTCATTTTTTCTCTAATTTTAGGTGAATGTGAAATTTTCTTAATAAACAGTTTTTAAAACAAAAAAAACATAAAAATAAAAGGAAAGCCATGATAGTTACTGTTAATCATTTTCATTTCAACCATTCACATATACCGATGTGACTATGCTCACAGAATTGCACTGTGGTAGACAGATTTAACAACAATAATATCAAATGTAAAATTAAATATAGCCCTTGCCAGGGAGCCACAAAGGATTTTGTAGTCAGGTTGAGGAGAAAGGGGCCAACACTGAAAACATTTAAATAACAATATTTCTTTTCCATCTGTCTGGAAGCTCCAATTTGACCTCAGGGAAAAGACAGTTAACGTGATTATTGGAAAATAAACCCTCAGTAGTGTTTTGGACATTGAATCTCTGATGACATTTAACACAGCGTAGACAAGTACCCGCTTTAGTTAAGTGACGGAATATTGGATTTCTCTTTCCGTTTTGTAAAAGTGGTACTCTTGTACTTTACTTCTAAAAGTTGTAGAAAAGAAGTTTAATGTAAGTTCTTGCAAAGGTAATGGTTAGTATATTTATATAAGGGAAAAGCCATCTTATTGAGTGATTGTGATTAAAAGTTGAAAATTGGCAGATACACAGTTGACCCCTGTATTGTCCAAAGGCACCGACTGTCTATCCACATAATTGAAACTCTGTGTATAACTAGTGACTCCCCAAAAATTTCTAATAGCCTACTGTTGACCAGAAGCCTTACTGTTAATATAAACAGTCAAATAACCCATATTTTGTTTTTGTATTATATATAGTTTTCCTAAAATAAAGTAAGCTAAAGAAAAGAAAATCATAAGGAAGAGAAAATAAATTTATATACTGTATTTATTTATTTATTTATTTATTTATTTATATTTCATTTATTTTGAGAGAGAGAGCACACATGCATGTATGTAGCAGGTGGAGGGGCAGAGGCAGAGGAAGCGAGAGAGAATCTCAAGCAGACTCCATGTTGAGCACAGAGACCAACTGAGACCATCACCTGAGCCATAATCAAGAGTCAGACGCTTAACTGACGGAGCCACCCAGGCATCCCAATCTCATGTATGTTTTTTTTTCTTTGTTTCATAGTATGTCCTCTCCAATTTTTTCTCCATGTTTTCCCTATTTCTACATATGGCAGAATTATTCCCCCCAGATATGTCTACTCCAAAACTCAAGCAATTCCCTTCCTTTCCCTTACTTTCCCATATCCAAATGATTAGCTATGAGCCATTTAACAACTGTACCACATTTCCACCACTTCTCTCTATGAAATTCAGAATTCAATTACTTAAAAATTCTGCTTCCAACATCATGCCTCCCCCAATTTACTTTGCAGACTGTTACAAAATTTACCTTCCTAATATATTCTCTAATTATGAAGACCCTGTTTAAATATCTTCAATGAATCCAATTGTTCTAAAGCACTGGATCTCAAAGTACAATTCCAGGGCCAGCAACACTGTGATCACCAGGTATCCAGGTCCAACTGAACCAGAAATTCTGGAGATGGAGCCCAGCAATTTATAACTGAAGAAACAACAGTTAACGTGTTCATTTTTTTGTACTAATAGACTATTTTTAGAGCAGTTTGAGGTTAACAAAAAAATGAGCATAAAGTACAGAGAACTCCCACATACCTTCTCTTCCCCCCATATTTTCCTCTATTATTAACAACTTGCATTCCTGTGATACATTTGTTAAAACTGATGAACTGATATTGATATATTTTTATTAATTAAAGTCCACAGTTTACATTAAGGTTCACTCTTTGTATTGTACTGTCCTATGGGTTTTGATAAATGCATAATGTCATGTATCCACCATAATAGTATCATAGAGAATAGTTTTGTTGCCCTAAAAATCCCTTGTGTTTCTCCTTTTCCTCCCCGCTCCTTCTCTCCTCCTGAGTACCTGGTAACCACTGAAATTTTTATTGTCTCTATCATTTTGCCTTTTTCAAAATGTCACATAGTTAGATTTATACAATATGTAGCCTTTTCAGGCTAGCTACTATCACTTAGTATGCTTATAAGTTCCTCTGTGCCTTTCTGTGGCTTGATCACTCATTTATTTTTGTAGCTGAATAATGTTCCATTGTATAGGTATACCACAGCTTTTTAATTTGTTCACCTATTAAAAAGCATTTTCGTTGCTTCCAATTTTTGGCAATTATCAATAAAACTGCTATAAATATCCATGTCCAGTTTTTGTTTGGACATAAATTTTCATTCTCATTTGGATAATTACATAGAAGCATGGTTGCTGGATCATATGGCAAAGAGTAGGTTTAAAATTATCTTCCAAAGTGGCTATACCCTTTTATATTCACATTGGCAATGACTGAGAATTCCTGTTGCTCCACATCCTTGTCAGCATTTGGTGTTTTTGTGTTTTTGGATTTTAGTCATTCTGATAGGAAGTATAGTGGTATCTCATCTTGATTTGTAATTTCTAAATGACACGTGATGTTGAGCATCTTTTCACATGCTCATTTGCCATTAGTATATCTTCTTTCTTGAGGTGTCTGTTCAAATATTTTGCACATTTTTCAATTGGAGATTTTGTTTTCTTATTGTTGAATTTTAAGTTTTCATTATATATTCCGGATATGAGTACTTTGCCAGATTTGTAATTTGGAAACATTTTCTTCCAGTCTGTGGTTCATCTTTTCATGGTTTTCACAGTGTATTTCACAGAGCATAAGTCCTAATTTTTAAATTTAATTTTATTTTTTAGAGATTTTATTTACTTATTTGACAGAGAGAGAGATCACAAGTAGGCAGAGAGAGAGGGGGAAGTAGGCTCCCTGCTGAGCAGAGAGCCCAGTGCGGGGCTCGATCCCAGGACCCTGAGATCATGACCTTAGCTGAATGCAGAGGCTTTAACCCACTGAGCCACTCGGGCGCTCCCAGAAGTCCTAATTTTAATGAAATCCAAATTATCAATTATACCTAAACTTTGATAATGTACTAAATTAAGCCTAAAAGGAGTTTCAACCTGGTGACTATAGGTCCTAGTTTGTTGAGGACAGTTCTGATTAATGCCTATTGCATCAGCGTAATACTTGAGAGTGCCCTCTATTCTAGTTTATATAAAGAAGTATATGAAAAACTTGCTGTTAACTTTTCTAAACAGCTTTTTACCTAAGATAACATGGACCGTACATTGATCATTGAACTGCTTAATGCACGAGTGGATTAAAGTCTCTAGGCAAATGCCTAAGCATTAGAAAGATAAGATAAATACTCCATAATAATCTTAAAAATGTTTATTCATTTGCCACTATGAATAATGGTTGTGTGTTAGATATCAAAACTACAGTTTTTATGTATATGATTGCAATGAAAGTTCTTAAAATTTATTTTTATTATATATCAATATAAATATCTTGATTTTAATACAATAGAAATTATTTATTTAGAGATATATATGAACTCTTATCACTAGGAATCTTGATAATTACTATTGCAGAGAGAAGATACCTGAAAGTTACTTTCAGTTTCTCAGATCGTGCATCTAAATATATAGAATAACTATTAATCTTAAACTCCCCAAAGGGACCCACCGAAATAATGAGAGACTTTCTTTTAGATGGATGACTTTTCACTTTGCAATTAAAAAAGTGTAAGGAGGCCCTTCATCAAACTTTTATTTAGGGGAAACGGGGTGTCATGAAAGAACTTAAGGCTATTACTAATTAATAATATAAAGTTACAAAGCAGAAAAAAATCAAACTTTCATTGACTTCCTACAGACTTTAGCTGTTTTATTGATTAGATCTTGATAGTAAGATTTCCTGGAAATAGATAAGAGAATTTATAATGCGGCCAGATCTTCCTATTTATTATTATTATTTATAGGTACTATTGTTTTTTAAATTATATAAATTAAATAGGTCTTAGCAAGTGTACTGTTCATAGTAAAAAAAATTGCATTTGCAATTGTTAAACTTCCATTGATTGTACAGGTCATTAAAAAATATCTTCTTTACTAGCCTAAGAGAAACTTTACCTCATAAAATAACTTAAATCCAAAGTTTCTCTTGTTCTAGCATAAACGACTTTACTCCAAGAAACCTTCCCCAAATCTACTGCACTAGATTGGATTCCTCTATAGCGGACTTCCCTCACAGTCTGTGTCTCTTTCAAAGCACTCGTCACATTTTATTTTAATTACTTGTTTAAATGTGTGTCTTCCTCACCAGAATATTCGTAATATGAGGATAGGCAATGTATCTTTGTTATTTTTTTGACAGTCGGCTCATAGCATGATACTCTGAATATAATAGGGGCTCAATAAATAAGTACAGATGAAGCAAAAGTTGTAAAATTTTAGATATTATATATGGTGAAAACACAACTTGGTTTACTTTTTACAATACAAAAGAGGTACATGAGAGCAAATTCCTTAACAATCTAATCTGGATTTACAGAAAATATTAAAATAACGTTAAAGTCTACAAAAAATTGCATTATGAATATGAAGTTGCCTTAGTCTACTTAACAATATTATTCTATGTTCCTTACAATTTCCTAACATTTTCGATCATCTCCTTTCATTGTTCAGCTTCCTTAACATCAACTTAAATATCATGTCTTCAGAAAGGACATCCCCGATTATTTCTCTGTATTTCAACACCCCATTTATTACCTTCACAGATATTATCACAAAATCCAGTCACCTTGTATACAGGTTAACTATTTCCCTCTCATTAGTTTAAATTCAATATAGGCAGAGACCTTGCCAGTTTTCACCAATATATCCTCAATGTCTAGCAAAATGCCTGACATAGTTAATGAAGGAAAGAGTGAAGGATTGGAGGAATGGATATATGCAAATACATACCTACATTACAGCAAGTTCAATAGAACAGTGTTTATAAAAAATGTAAAAAGTAAATGAAAGGAGATAGAGTTATTGTATTTGCCAAAAATAATTCCTGATATATTTTCATTCTTGGGTTCATGATAAACTGCTTGAGTTCAAGACTTGTCAAATCCATCTTTCGATGATATAGGATCACATTCGATTCTAAAGCTAGATGTTTTTAGAAATCTACCTCTAAAAAAAATCTTTTTTTTTCTAAAAAAAATCTTAAGTTTAGGCCTTCGTGCTTTACAAAGACTTTTTGCTATGTTAGCATTTGATCTCTCACTTTATAAATTACTTAAACTAAGCACACTTGTTAGTCTGTTTCAAGCTGTAAGCAATATTATTTGCCTATATGTAAGAATATTTAATTCGGCATTAAGCATAAGATTTACCAGAAAAAGTATTAAATCTGACAGTTACTCTAAATTGGATAACTGCTATTCTTTGAGACAAATTTTCTGTAGTTTTATGTAGTCACAAAATGTTATTTAATAGGGAATAACAGCACTCATTTTAAATAATAAAATTTGCCCATTTGTGTAATACTTTACATTTGTTGTCAGGGTTGGGGCAAGAAATAAATGTGTAGTTAAAAAGAATTTAATAAAACTAATTTTTAAGTTGTGGTCAGGGTTTAGGGAAGCAGCAAGGAGTAATACAGGGCATGGGGTGACATCAATAGGGAGTCAAGGCTGCCACAGAGGTCAGCCATTCAGGACAGAAAATGCAGGGAATGGAGTACATGGGATATATAAGCAAATTGAGCACAATACAATATAATGCACATGTAAATGAGTTCTGGAAAGGCTTGCTTTAGATACCAAAACTTTATAAATTTTGAGAAAAACAATTTTATTTTTGTCTCTCCTCTCCCTCTCTCATACTTTGTATCTAAAAGGAGGTTTGAGTTATGGGGGCAGAGAACTGGTACTCTTGCATACACATGCTCTTGCTGACATCCTTAATTTTAAGCACATTAAATAAAATAATATAAACTAAGTTCACCAATGATATTGTATGCAACCCTGTAATCAATGGCTTGGATTGGCCTCACAGTTAACGAAATACAAACAAAAAAACTCAAGACAGTTTGAGAACTTTTACTACCCGAAATTAGATATCACTTGGAAATTCCCCTTGCCTACAGACCTCATTTCCTAATTCACTCTTTTCTTAGTTTCTTAGATATGAAATTTGAATGTAAGGTATGCATTTGGGGCATTTTTGCCTGGAGGTACAGTAAAAGAGGACTATAAGGAATAATAAGATAGAGTATCTTAAGATCACTATGGTTTTAAGGTAATTCCTAGCCCAGAATATCCAGAAGCTTATCACTTTCTGTTCCTCTTTGTGTAGGGCTGACTGGCTGTTGAAAGATGCTTTCTACATGATGAATCTTATCGAGTTCACCTATGTAGAATTCTCTCTAGCTTTTAAATAATTTTTCATATAATGGGGTGAAACGGGAATAATAATAATGGTGCACATTTGACCATCTTGTGTAAAGTGTGTGGGAGCACAGCCTTTATATGATTTTAAAAAATCAGTAGAGAATAAGATAGGCTCAAATCCTTGTATCAGGGAAACTCCGAGTGGAAAGAAAATTACTCAAGAGTTTCTTCCTTTTTTTTCCCCCTTTCCTTTCCGTTCTCTCTTTCTTTCCTCTCTCTTTGACTCCTTCCATCTCTCTTTCTTTTTCTCTCTTCTCCTTTTTCACTAGGCAATTCCCTGAATCCCTCTAGGAAAACAGAATATTGTCATGTCTGAAATATATATCCTCTTGGGGGGTGCCTAGGTGGCTCAGACAGTTAAGAGTCTGACTCTTGGTTTCAACTCAGGTCATGATCTCACAGTTGTGGGATCAAGCCCCAAGTAGCACTCTACGTGCAGTGTGGAGTCTGCTTCGGATTCATTCTCCCCCTCCCTCTGCTTCTCCCCTCACTTATGTTCTCTCTCTCTCTCTCTCTCAAATAAATGAACAAATAAAATCTTAAAAAAAAGAAATATATATCCTATTGCAACATTTGACTCTAAGAGAGAAATCAAGTCCACATCAGATAGTTGACAATGTTGTGGCATTCAGATGAATTGAAGTTGCATTACATGAAGCTTCTAATCAGCACATATTATACAGAAACATGTAAAATACTTAAAATTTTTGAAATGGATCTAATAATTTTAACATTTCAACTGATATATTTTCACTCCACATTAGATCATCTTCCTTTTTATCCATCTCCATGGTTGAACCATAAAACTTATTATCTGAATGAACAAGAGAGGGAATAAGAGGGTATGTACCATTAAGAATAAAGAGGTCAAATAATAGCTTGACTCTAAAATTTTCCTCTCTTTCTAAAATTGAGGAAAAATAGTCTCTGTGAAGAGAGAATAAATTTCTCAATCTCACAAACAAACTTGTGAGAAGTTAAGAGCCAAGCATGGTGAACTAACTAGATGTACTAGAACTTAGACATGTCTTTCATCACATACACTATACCTTCTAACACTAATGATGAACCTTAAAACTTGGTGACTCCAGAAGAAAAGAAGAATATGGTATGAGAGGGGTCCTTACCATAGAGAAAAAAATTGCACCAGAGAGTGGTCAGACAAAGGAAAAGTCTGATTAAGTACTCATGGAATATACTTGATTTTAGGAGGGGAGGAGTCAGGAATGAAGAAATTCCCACATGTCCCCAAGGTGAATAAAAGAAGTCAGCTGTTTGTCTGGCTGAAATTTACCCTTATCTAAGGCTAACCAGAAATTAGGGATTCTGGAACTCCCGATGCTATAAGATTGAACCTTTTATGTAATGGAAGATGAATAAGACTAGAATTGCCCACACTATGAAAATAAGTCTTTGTGTGTGGAACAAAATCATGAGGAAGATTAAATAAGGAAGCCATTTTTCTTTGCACTTCTGAGTGTAGTGATATTGCATTTGTGACTCCACAACATGTCAGAACTAGCCTGAAATGTTTAAGAATCTGGGTGTAGCAAGAATTTATAAGTACCATGGGTTGGATGAGACTCCTAAACTAAAATTAATGAGAGAAACTATGTGGATGTCTTGGCTATGGTTGTGAAACAGATGGTTTCATTTGCAGAGTTACATATGGATAGAAACCACATAAGAAAGGGTCATCTTTAAGAGTCTGCCTTAACTCTGTGTATTTAAAAGGACTGAACTCATTTTCAGAAAGTAAAATCCAACTACAGCAGCAAAAGCTCTCCTATTAGTATAAGGTATGGGGTAAATCTGTGCTTGAAAGTTTATAGGGAGCTGGAAAACTGGTCTGAACAGAGCCGATTACAGCAAGTGACCACTGATTTTTCCCAGAAAGCAGAGGACAGAGACTATACAATGACCACCCCCACCCACCCAGGGAAAGCAGGCATTAACAGGAAATGATGTTGGTGGGAAAGTCTCCACTTCCGGCTATTTTTAGGCAAAGGCAACTGCCCATGCCCTGAAGATGCAGACTCAGCTGAGGCTCATTTCCATACAAAGGATATTATCTGATACCTAAGATTAGATTAAATTTGGCATTAAAGAAGCTTTGACTTATTTGTCCATCTAAATACAGAGAATTAACTGGGACCCAATAGTATTTGTCATTAGCAACTTCCTTCTTCCCCATATTATGCTTTTTTCATCATTGCCTTTCCTACTATATCAACTTTGATCCCAGTTTGAAGGCCAGAGTTTGAAATAGATAATAAGATGCAGTATGACCCCTGGAAAATACAGGAAGAATTCAATTAAGGATAATGACTGAAGAAACAGTTTTTCCTAAGGGCATGGCATGCCTTATGAAATAACTCATGAATATGTTGCAAGCAAACCAGAAAGAGGAATTAAAACTGGGTGAAGATGACTTCCCCAAGTCTGGAGCTATAGGAATCTTCAAGAAGGGCCAAGGAACATCAGTAAAAACTACCTGCAACTTAAGTAAGATATGTGAAGTTTACATAGACTGTCTCACTCAAAGTGCTAGGTCTCAGAGGAGGTAAAGTACCAAATCAGAGAACAGCTGAAGGCTAGTGTAGACATGAGAAAATCAGCTGAAAGAAAACATGAAGTATATTCTAACTGGGCTAAATTTTTTCTAAGAAACATGGATGTATAGCAAATCTGAGCCTATTTCAGGCTGAGAATCTAAATAGCTGGATCAAGCCCAAACGAGGTTGAGTCAAGGAGAACTGTACTGCCATGTTCAGTAAACTGTGTCAGCCAAGTCAACTCTTGCCAGATTTTTGTTCCTTCAGGAATAGGCACTTTTTCTCAATTTATCAATTCCATTGTTTTTGTCTTTTCCTTTTTCTTTTGGTTATTCATTTTTTGCCTCATTTTTTGGGGGGATAGGTTCTTTTGCAAAAACGTCTTCATTTTTTCAGCTAATCTGCAAAGAAGGGAGGATTTTCCTCAAATAAAGTAAGCTGTTTTACAAAGAGTGGAGTGGCCAAGAGAGATGCTACATTGGAGGAGGTTAGAGTAAATGGCATCTGTTTTCCTGACTGAGGAGATGCTGCATTCATATGCTATAATTGTATTCAGATATGAAGCAGGAATCTAGACGTGGTCACCCATTTCCTGATTTCAGAGGTATCTATGTTTTGCCTGGTAAAATGCTTAAGAAAATGAAATTTACTTGATTATCTTCACTTAAGACATGCACTACCCAAAGCAAATGGGTTTAACCATAGGCCCACTACTGACTGTACCTTAACAATGATTTCAATTTTGTGTCTTATCTACATAATTTTTGTAGGGATGTGGATGTACAACTCTGAGAATGGTAACAGTGTATTACTACTTTTTCCCCCCTATTGAAGTGTAAGACCCACAGGGGCAAAGATTTATCTCAGGTTTGCTCAGTATTGTATATGAACAACTATGACATTGTCAGGCATTCAATACACATTAATCGAATGAATTCATTAATACTGGAGGATAATAAATTGTCAGTGGTTGAACCTCTAGCATTATTGACAGGGTCCTTATATTACATCTCAGGGACTGCTGTATTCTGAAAAATTTGATCCCAATGAATATATCATACTCTCTGTCCCACTCATCTATATACCTCCTTGCCTACTTATTTGTCAAGTAAAATAGAGTCACAAGTTTATAAGTGTATACTAGGATTTTAAATATTTCAATAAAGCATAGATATTAAAGTAACCATACTAGGAAAGTGATATTATCTGAAAGTTAGCATATTTAGGCTGAAAGATATAAAACAAAAATCTTTTAAAACTGAAAATTAGAGTATAATGAATGAATTTCTTTGCTTGCAATAGCAAATAGATGTCACAAGAGTTGGATTAAAGAAATTGAATACCTGTGAATATGACCAATACTTTTGTCTGGTGAAATTTAACTGATAAAATTATTTTTTTAATTAAAAAAAGTTAACTTTTTATTTGAACTCCAGTTAGTTAACATAAAGTGTAATAGTAGTTTCAGGTATACAATATAGTGATTCAACTTCCATAGATCACCCTGTGCTCATAACAGCAAGTGCCCTCCTTAATCCCTATTCTCAACTTTTGTATCAACATGGATGGGACTGGAAGAGATTATGCAGTGAAATAAGCCAAGCAGAGAGAGTCAATTACCTTATGGTCTCACTTAAGTGTGGAGCGTAAGGAAAAACACGGAGGGCATTGTGAGGAGGAAAGGAAGGGTGAATGGGGGTATATTGGAGGGGGTGATGAACCATGAGAGACTAGAGACTGGATTCTGAGCAACAAACTGAGGATTTTGGAGGGGAGGAGGTGGGGGTTGGGCGAGCCTGGTGGTGGGTATTGAGGAGGGCACATATTGCATGGAGCTCTGGGTGTGGTGCATGAACAATCAATCTTGTAACACTGAAAAAATAAAATTAAAGTATTTGGGGAAAAAAAATTCCTATCACCCATTTCACCCAACCCTCCCAACACCCTCCCTTCTGGTAATTATCAGTTTGTTCTCTAGAGTTAAGAGTCTGTTTCTTGGCTTGCTTCTCTCTCTTTTTCCCCTTTGCTTGTTTGTTTCATTTCTTAAATGCCACATATGAGTGAAATCATACAGTATTTGTCTTTCTTTGACTGACTTACTTCACTTAGTGTTATGCTCTCTAGCTCCATCCATGTTATTGCAAATGGCAAGATTTCATCCTTTCTGATGGCTGAGTGATATTCTATTGTATATATTGCCACATCTTCTTTATCTATTCATCAGTCAGTAGACATTTGGGCTGTTTCCATAATTTGGCTCTTGTAGATAATACTGCTTTGAACATTGGGGTGCGTGTATCCCTTTAAATTAGTATTTTTGTATTCTTTGGGTAAATATCTAGTAATGCAATTGCTGGATTAGAGGGTAGTTCTATTTTTAATTTTTTGAGGAACCTCCATACTATTTTCCAGACTGGCTGTGCCAGTTTGCATTCCCACCAACAGTGCAAGGGAGTTCCCCTTTCTCTGCATCCTTGCCAATACCTGTTGTTTCTTGTATTTTTGAATTTAGCCATTCTGACAGGTATGAGATGGTATCTCATCGTAATTTTGATTTGTATTTCCCTAATGATTAGTGTTGAGCATCTTTTCATGTGTCCATTGGCCATCTGTATGTCTTCTGAGGAAAAATGTCTATTCATGTCCTCTGTCCATTTATTAATTTAATTTTAATTGGATTATTCATTTTTGGGGTGTTGAATTTGGTAAGTTCTTCATACAAACCCTTTATCACATATGTTATTTGCAAATAGCTTCTCCCATTCCAGAGGCTGCCTTTTGTGGTTTTGTTGATTGTTCTCCTCACAGTGCAGAAGTTTTTATTTTGATGTTGTCCAAACAGTTTATTTTGGCTCCTGTTTCCCTTGCCTCAGGAGACATATCTAGAAAGCAGTTGCTACAGCTGATGTCAAAGAGACTACCACCTGTGTTCCCTTCTAGGATTTGTATGGTTTCAGGTGTCACATTTAGGTCTTTCATCCATTTTGAGTTTATTTTTCTGTATGGTGTAAGAAAGTGGTCCAGTTTCCTTCTTTTGTATGTTGCTGTCCAGTTTTCCCAATACCATTTGTTGAAAAGACAGTCTTTTCCTCATTGGATATTGTTTCCTGCCTTGTTGAAGATTAGTTGACCATAGAGTTGTAGGCTTATTTCTGGGCTTTCTATTCTGATCCATTGATCTATGTGTCTATTTCTGTGCCAGTGCCATACTGCTCTGATCACTAAAGGTTTGTAATATAACTTGAAGTCTGGAATTGTAATGCCTCCAGCTTTTGTTCTTTTTCAAGGTTGCTTTGACTATTCAGGGTCTTCTGTGGTTCTATACACAGTTTAGGATTGTTCTACCTCTGTGAATAATATTGTTGGTATTTTGATAGAGATTGCGTTGAACGTGTAGATTGCTTTGGGTAGTATAGACATTTTAACAATATTTATTCTTCCAGTTAACTGGTAGAATTATATCACAGATTCAGAATTTATAAAGAACATTAGCAACTGTTTAGTTTATTGCACATTCTTTTCTGTTTTGTCTTATTTTGTTCTTTGTTTTTCACTCACATCTTTCGCCATGGAAGTCCTAATAATACAGTTTTAGTTTGTTGAATACTCCAGGCTGGCTTTGCACAGTTGTGTGAAATAATAAATTACCTTCTTTGTTTAGGTTAACCATAGTTGATTTTCTATTCTGTGTAACTGAAAGAATCCTGATTAATGGGTGATATTAATGCCTTAATTATACAGAAGACAAAATTGTGCTGAAGAAGTTAAGGAAATTACCCCGTACCACTCTACTAGATAATGAATGATCCAAGAATAACCCGATGGCCTAATATTCTGTCTTTCTTCTTTAAACTTGTCTTTTAAACTTCCATGACTCTTTTCTTGCCTCTGCTATTTCTTCTTCTTTTGTGAAAACATCTACTTTTGTACTATTTACGTGTTGGGATATTGATACTACTGGGTCCTTTTGCTTAAGTATAACTTCTGTTAGTTCTGCAACTTCATGACTACTTAGTGTACTCAGTAGCATCAAATGTCTTCAACCATCTGTTTGCAGCTTATTATAGAAATGGGATTAATTTGCTTTAGGGGATTCATAAATGAGTTCCAGAAAACCCTAAATGTCCTCTCCATTTGGAACTTTATACCAATTTTCTTTTCTCATATATTTTCTTTTTTATTCAGTTAACCCAGAAAAGTAGAGAGAGTCTATAGCCATCACCAACCATGAATTTGTCACTCTTCTAATTCTTACTTCTAATTTTTCACTTTATTTTAATACTAACAATTTTTAGGAAAAATCTAAATTATCTAAAATATCTAAAAATTTAAATAATTTTTAGTCAAGTGTAATCAAGACTTCCACTGGCCAACAAAATCAATTCCATGGTGGACAGCCTTAACTGAGAAGCAGCTGGTCAGAATAAGTCTGCATTGACATGTAACCATCTAGGCATGATCATGTGACTAGTTTTCATCAATGGAATTCAAGTGGAAAAATGAGGGCCACTACTGGGTCAAAGTTTGAAAACAGAAATGTGCCTCTTCCTTTACTTTTTTCTCCTTCCATTAGTTAAACATTTAAAAATGTAAGGTCTAAGAGCTGTACTGTCTGATACAGTAACCATTAGCCATATATGACTGTTTAAATCTAAAATAAAATTAAATACAATTATAAATTAAGTTACTCATTCATCCTAGCTAAATTTCAAAAGTTTAATAGCCATATTCTCATCATTTCAGATCATGCTGTTGAACAGCACTGGCTCAGAAAATGTAGAGACAAGATGGAAAGAAATCAGATCTTATCAAGGAGAGCCACTTAGCCACTGGACACTTTGTGAGAGTGTGAAATAAACCTCTGGTTTGATCAATTATACATTTAGATATTTGGGGGTGCATATTTATAATATTTTGGCCTATCCTAATTAATATAAAAGCTTAATGGTTATATTTAAAACATTTTTAACATCTGGTGAAACATCTGGAAGATGCCTACCTCCTTCTGTATTTTGTTTGATGGATTCTTTTCTTTTTAAATCCCACATCAAAACAAAATAGAATGTGCATTTTAAAGCAGAAAGATTTAAGAAACATCATTTCTAAGAAAGTAATCTAAAAGAAGTTTCTCACAGGAATGCATTCCCAATGTAGGGGCATTGATGAAAATTCAGGTTTCTGCTAACTCCTGCTTTTCTTAGAAGATAATAACCTCATAAGCATGAGGCCATGAAAGGCACAGTCTTTGGGCTCAGAATCTTTGCATTTCGGTATTGGTTCTGCCACCTGATATCTGCAAATTTTTTATTTTTATGACTATCCATAAATAACACCAGTTGAGAGAGTCAGAGAAGTTAGGTTGATGGAGATCAATATATCAGCATAATCACTGATAAAAAAAGGGATGGAGAATATGGGTTAAATATGTCACAATAATGCATTTCATGATACTCCTGACCACACCAGTTCAGACCTTGACACAACCAACTAAAGGGAAACTTTGAGTCTTCAAGGAGGACCTGGTCAAGATTGTTGCCTTTCACTGAAGGGAGAAATTGAGAAAGAGGACAGAAGGGTGTGAATTTCCAAAGATTAGAAATTTTGATAGATGAGCATCACATAATTTATATATTGAAACTAACTTTTGCACTTCCCAACATGATAATTCATTTCTCCACTGTGGGGAGGCAAAAAAGTAGAGCAGAGGCCCAGAAAAACAGAGAAAATGTCTCCTCTAAAAAATCAGAGGAAAAAGGTGAAGGGTTTTGGTATTTTAAACCTGTTTCTTTCAATGGAAAATGGAAGTGTTAATAGTACTTGGTATTGTTATGAGTATTAAATGAAATGATTTGTGTAAAGAATATAACACAATGTCTTACAAATGGCAAATCCCTACTAATTGAATTATCAGTAATAATAATAGTAATGCTATTATTGTTATTATTTTTTATCTGTTGCCTGAACTACCATAATTGACTACATTATTTAGTAAACTTACTGGAAAATTTATGACATCTCATTTAGCCATAAATATTTCATTTTGTGTGAAATACAGAGGTTTTTGTTTTTTGTTTTTTGTTTTTAATGAAGTCAGTTGGAGAGGGAACCATGCTAGACTCCTAAGGGAGGGAAATAACTAAAGAAAGTTTTATGGAAAAAAAAAAGAAAGTTTTATGGAAACTCTAGGCAAATGAGCATTCTACTTTCTTTACAAATTTGACTTGGTCCAGGCCTGCACTTAAACAAGTGCTTATAAATATCTGAAAGGAAAGTCATATATTTCAATTTTTAAAAAGTGTTGATTCTTTGAAGTAAAAAATATATAATAATAATCACATAGTCCTATAATTAGCATTTATGATGTGAAAAATACTAGGGAACAGTGAGAGTTAACAGGACCGGAATCATTCATGTGTCTGTTGAGCTTTACTAAGCCCCTGAATAATTCTTTAATATCAGTTCATGACAGCATACTATGGAGTGTTGAGAATACAGATATATTCAACACTGATTTTGCCTTCAAAAACATATAGACTAATATATGGAATATGTGCCTAAATATTATAATTCTGCCTAGAAAGTGATGGCTCCTAATAAAAAGTAAAAGGGCTTTGAGTATTTGAAGGAGAAATTGTTACAGCTGAAGAGTTCAGAGGAAGTATTATGTTCAGTTGTGGGGCAGCTATGGGAGAGCAAAGTATTAATGGAAGCTTGAAGAAAAGAGCACAGGGACTAGGTAACTTGCACAAAAGTCGTGGCAGCATGGTGCTGAGGCTCATGAAGTAGGTGGAGGAACTGTGAGTACCACACTGTTTTCATTTGGAAAAGTTGTGGCTACGTGAAGAAATCAGAAGCAGTATACACATTTGTAAGAAAAATAAATTATTTGTCACAGAATTTATAGTTTTACTTAACTACGTTATCAGAAAAAGAGCTGAAACTTGTGTTAATAGATAAAAACTTAAAAACTAAAATGTTAAGGATTGATTTGAATTTTACTAGTTCTGAATCGGTTTAAAAACAAAGAAAAGAGGGGCGCCTGGGTGGCTCAGTGGGTTAAGGCCTCTGCCTTTGGCTCGGGGCATAATCTCGGGGTCCTGGGATCGAGCCCCGCATCGGGCTCCCTGCTCGGCGGGGGGCCTGCTTCTCCCTGTCCCTCTGCCTGCTTCTCTGCCTGCTTGTGATCTCTCTCTCTCTCTCTGTCAAATAAATAAATAAATAAATCTTTAAAAAAAAAAAACAAAGAAAAGATATAAATAACATGGATCTAGCTTCTGAAGCAGTGGTAATAGAGGTGAATAGTGAGAGAGCCTAAATGTTGCTACCTCATAGACATGTTGAAGTAACAGTTACACAGATCCATACTAAAGAGGAGGGAAATTTGCATTGAAGGTGAAAGAAATGAGAGATATATATCAGTTTCTTTCACATGAGCACACAGTATATTAAAAACTAACTTGAAATACAATAAATTCTATTGTCACATTCCAAATAAAAATTTTTTGGAGTACTACAGTCAGCTTTGAGTATAAATCTTTAAAAAAGCATATGAAAAACTTAAAAAAATATAAATCATGAAACAGGTCATGATCTCAGGGTCCTGGGATCGAGCCCCGCATGGAGCAGAGAGCCTGGTTCCCTCTCTCTCTCTGCCTGCCTCTTTGCCTACTTGTGATCTCTCTCTCTCTGTCAAATAAATAAATAAAATTAAAAAAAATAAATCATGAAACAGATCTCTAGTTTTTTTCTTTTACAGTGGATACCTAAAATACAGAACATTATAGGCAGGCAACTATACACACACACACACACACACACACACACACACACACATGCATTTACACATGCACACAGATAGATGCATATAAGCAGCATAGCTCATGCTGTTTTATACATGAAATAATTTAAAAGTATATTTATATTTCCATTTGTTTGTTCTCTGTATATATATGTTAAAGATACCTACATTTTAAAATATTCCAGTAAGTTTCAGTATGTCCATTGTATTTCAACTTTTTATAATTTGCATACTGTTTAGTTTTATCTGCAATACTGAATCATGTATAAAAGCTAACAATAAGGAAATTTCTATGTTTCTCCACTGCACTGAACATATACTGAAATTGAATAGCAAACGATGAATTCTATTATGCAAAACAGAAAATATGCAAGCAGAATATGTTGAAGTATTTTAATGGCTCTTCAACTACTTCCAATAACAGGAACATAGATAGAAACACACTTTTTTTCTTCTTTCCTGGCCTACCCCCTCTGTTTCAGTGGTCTCCAAATCTCTTGTTCATGTTCCTTCTAAAGGGACTTCAAAAAACTTGTTATTCATTGTACATTTATAATACAATATCTTTTTTAACCTAGGTTTAAGCAGTTGCAAAAAGAAATAATTTCTGAAATGAAACAAGATGGGATGGGGAAGGAGACAAACCATAAGAGACTCCTAAACTCACGAAACAAACTGAGGGTGGCTGGGAGGTAGGAGGGGTAGGGATAGGGTGGCTGGGTTATGGACATCGGGGAAGGTATGTGCTATGGTAAGTGCTGTGAAATGTGTAAGCCTGATGATTCACAGACATGTACCCTGGGGCAAATAATACATTATACGTTAATAAAAAAAAGAAACCATAAAAAATAATAATTTCTGGTATAATACATGCATTGACATTTTAAAATAAAGCAGTTACATCTGTCTTATAAAATAGCTTGTATTATCTAAATACCATAATGCTCTGATACAACAACATTGGTGTGAAAAATAATGTACCAACAAAGCTCTTATTCCACAGTAAGAAATTTTGTATTTTTCTTCTCCTTGAAATCATATTAACATTGTACTTCCTCCATATAATCTTAGCATAACATGACATATTTTATATTTGAGTCTTGTATTGATCACAGTAACTTATGTTTCTGAAACAAAAACTTATCTGAATAGACATAATTTTTACAAATTTTCTGTCACCATAAAGCTCTAAATGCTAAATTTTCTTCTTTTTGTTACCAATTAAACACATTAGTAGTAAATAATCAGAGCAATGTGCATATTTTATACATTTTGAGGAAAAAATCAAACAACCTAAAGCATAAAACATTATCAGAAGTGTATTCCAGATGAGGTGAAGGAGTTATACTCTTTGCTTCTTTAATTGGTTTATGTATCTGTAGATGGATATCAGTTATTGCAAGTATGAGTGAAAATACAATATCAATTCTATTTCTTTTTCTCATTTTATACATGTAAATGCTGAGTAAACTTCTTTATGAACATAAATAGATGATAATCAAGTTATATTATAGCAATCTCGCTCAAGTGTTTGTACCCCTTCTGAGCTATTTGAAAACTAGATTAAATCATCTTCAGTTTTGTTGAAAGCAAAGAATTGAAAATCACCTGAACTGCAAAACAATTTGATACGCAGTCATTAATGGTATTGATTTTCTTAACATTAACAGCAATATTGTAAATTGTTCCATTGTCAAAACTATAGGTATTTACGCCAGTGGACAACCCTAATGTGATGAGTGAAAGGGAAGCCTTTGTTTTGTAAAGTAAGAGAGGGTTAAAAGAGAGAGTGAGAGAGGGTAAAAGTGGAGAGAAAGTGGGGAACCAGGATGATGCCTTGATCCTGATACTTATTCTCATTCATACAAATCAGTTTTAGGATAGAATACACACATGAGTTGAGAATATGCAAACTGCTTGGCTTAAAATTATCTATAACTCTGTAGCCTTTTGAAAATACTTAGGTACCTCTTGGATACCACTTTTCTTTTCTTCTTTAAAATATTTTATTTATTTTTTTATTTATTTGACAGAGGGAAAGGGAGAGCACAAGCAGGGGAGGGGCAGAGGGAGAGGGAGAAGCAGGCTCCCTCCTGAGCTGGGAGCCCGATGCAAGGCTCAATCCCAGGACTCTCGGAACATGAGCTGAGTTGGATGCAGATGCTTAACCAACTGAGCCATCCAGGCAACCCTAGATATCACTTTTCTAACTATCTTTTTCCCTTACCATCTTATACTTAGATATGTTTTCAATTTTTTTTGGACAGCAAAGGAAATGATAGAAGTGAGGGGAATAGTCAGGTGGAGGCACTGAACTACCAAAAGTCAGATGGATGTGATAATCATATGTTGTAAGGGTAGAAATGGCAACCAAGGAGGTCTGACTGAACTTCAGAGATGGTTAATTGAGCATGAGTACCTGGGGGCAAATATGTGTGAGAAGCCAACTAGAGTCTTACTCAGTTTGTTCCATTAAAAGAAATAAAATATCAAGATCCATTTCTTAGCTCCCAGCCTTGAGCTAGTTTTCAGATGTGAAACACATTGACTGAAATGAGTCAGGATCTCCAGGAGAAAAGGAAAAAAAAAAACACAAACACAAAACACTCTTTAATACCATGGGAAGAGATAAAGAGATATACAGTAATGCTTACATTAGTTTTCCTCTGAAACAACTTACAGTCATTCACTCAGTTCCGCTGGGGAAAGAAAAATACCCAAACATTCCAAGGAAGTTGGCAATGATACCAAAGAGGCCCTAAGTATCATTATGCATCCCTCCCCTAGTAGAGGGAAGGCATGTGGGGAATAAGTAATAAATAGAGTCATGCCTGAACTTTGGCTTCCAGTGGGTGCACCGGGTCCACGAATTCACCTCATGGTCCTTACCTTCGTACCTGAATGTATAAATGGCATTGACATACTTGGGAGTTAGCACAACCCCAACACTGAGTGCCTGACCTGTGGAAATAAGGGCTAACATCATGGGGAGAGCAAAGTGGAAAGCTTTTGCATCACCCAATATTCTAAATCAAAAATGTTTGCATCCTGGGTAGTGTACAGCAGAGATTAACGCCACTTTTCTAGATATAAAAGATTCAGAGTGGTTGTCTCCACAATATCTCCACTTAATTATCCTCCAGAAACTGCATGGATCATGGATGATACAGCAGATTAGTGCAAACCAAGTACCAGGCTCAAGGACAGCTGTTAAGGGAAAGCAGATCATCTCAGCCTTGAGTACATGGCTGGCACCAGTGACATGGTGAAGGCATTCTTCTCTAGTAGTTTGTATTCACATGGAATGAACAAAAGCATTCATAGCTCCGTTCCAGATTTATGTTAACTCATTTGCCATCTGTCATGATATAATGCAAATGTGGCAGGCACTCTCTAAATGCTGTGTATGGATTATTATTATTATTATCATCATTATCATCTGTGTATGAATTATCCCTCTTATTACCCCCATATTACAGATGAGGATACTAAGCACATTAGGGTTGAGTAATTTCCTTGAAGTTACACAATTAACAAGGAAAAACCTGGGTGGGGTGCCTGGTGCAGTCCATTGTGAAGCATTGGTGGAAGCCTTGGTGGAAACCTTGGTTTCCACTCAGGTCATGATGTCAGGATTTTGAGATCCTGCCCCCATTAGGGCTCTGCCCTCAGCGCAGAGTCTTTCTCCCTCCCACTCTGCCCCTCGGCCCCCCCCGGCTCACTCTCTCACTCACTCTAAAATAAATAAATAAATCTTTTTTAAAAAGGGGGAGAGGTTTGATTCCAAATATTCCAACAAGATTCAGTGTTTCCAACATTGTATTTTCATTAACTGAAAGCACCTGCTATCACTCTCCCATCTGATCTATGCTTGATATTACTCCTGTTCCTTCCTACAAAATGCCACTGACCAACTACAACCAGAGTTAACAGAGTTTTAATGAATGTCTTGGGTATTCCAGAGTAATAACTCACAGGGTAATAGAAATTTTACATACAATCTCAGTCTTCAGTTTTCACAGACAATTAGCAATCTTTACTTGCCATGGAAGTTCCCTATTGGCTATGACCATTCCTAATTACCTAATTTCCTGCTAGAATCTAAGATCTTCTCTCACTGTAAATTAACCACCCTGATATCATTACTCTCTGTTTATGAGCACCTTTCCCCTCAGTCACTGAAGACACAACTCTCTAATCCCTGCTATTTTCTATACTATACCACATTAACCCCTTCTTTGCTTTATTCTTTTTTACACAATATGCCTACATATTTTTACACAATATGCCATTGTGGGTTGAGAAGGAAAAGACTTGTTCTCTTTTTAAATTTTTTAAATATTTATTTATTTATTTGGGAGAAAGAAGTGGAGGGAGGAGCAGAAGGAGAGGGAGAGAGAGTCTCTCAATGCAAAAATCCATCTTACAACCCTGAGATTGTGAGCCTGAGCCAAAACCAAGAGTCCACAGTTAACCAGCTGCACCACCCAGGCACCCCAGGAGCTATTCTCCTTTTAAAAGGAAAGAGCCAGCAAAGTGTTAGCACAGACTAAAAGAAAAAGCACTCTCTCCTGAGAAATATACTTGTTATTTTCCAAAAAGTTTGGGATACTTGAATTTAGTCCCTTCGTAAAAGTCATTTTCTCACACTCTCTGTAGTAAATATGCATACAAATATTTTAAAATGTGCATATAAAATCTCACCCATTTTAGTTTTTTGTTTATTTCACTGTTTTATTTGCCTTGCTAATAATTTCTTTGGCTCTGATACAATATTATAATTTTTTAGCTTTATAATGTCTGTCCTTTCCCCCTTTCCTTCCTTCCTTCCTTCCTTTCTTCCTTCCTTTTTGTGGGGTTACTCTATTGAATTAAGGACAGGGATCTGGTAGTTCTGCCTTTTTGGACACTTTTTGGACACCTTCTTGAAATCTTTCATATTAACCACATGTCCCCAAATCACTTCTGTGGAACCCTCAAATGCTGAGGAAGAGATTTTATTTTATTTTTTTTTTAAGATTTTTATTTATTTATTAGAGAGCGAGAGACTGAGAATGAGAGGGGAGAAGGTCAGAGGGAGAAGCAGACTTCCCGCAGAGCCGGGAGTCCGATATGGGACTCGATCCCGGGACTCCGGGATCATGACCTGAGCCGAAGGCAGTTGCTCAACCAACTGAGCCACCCAGGCGCCCGAGGAAGAGATTTTAAACACCTCTATCAGACCACACTCAGACGGGATCCTAATAGCCTTGCTCTAACTTTTCCTGGGGAATCACAGTGTCCAATGGATTATGAAGGGTGCAGTGGCAAATTAGGAAGTTGAGAAGAAAGCCAATTCAACAACCCAGAAGAGACTACCTTAAAACAATCCCATCAACAGAAGTAATCTATTTGGGTTACCTGATCTGTATATTTGCCTACTCTGTGTCTTTTGCTTTTTAAAGATAAAAGTCTACATAATTCTTTTCTATAAGAATGATCATCTCAAAATCAAATTAAAGTCCCTTAAAAATGAGGTGGTCTGTTATAAAATAAGTCATGGAGATGTAATGTACAGCATGGTGACTATAGTTAATAATACTGTATTGCATCTTTGAAAGTTCCTAAGAGAGTCAGCTTTAAAAGTTCTCATTACAAGGAAAAAAATTCTGTAACTATGTGTGGTGAAGGGGGTTAACTAACTGGTGATGATCTTGCAATATATGTAAACACTGAATCATATATTGTACACCTCCAATTAATATAATGTTGTATGTCAATTATACCTCAGTTTAAAAAAAGGCCAACAAACAGAGTAGGGAGAATTGTTTGATTTATGCTTGCTTCTTTCCTTCTATTCTGAATTTTTTGAATACTTGATTGCTATGTTCCTCTGAATTTGTGTAGAACATTTCATTTAACCAAGTGGATTTTCATTTACTGGATTCATTTTCTCATTTTCATTTTCATTTCATTGACCTGAATTCTGTCTTTTTTTTTAATTCTGTCTTTTTGTAAAAGCAGTTTTCCCTTACTCTATGTAATAAATATGCATATAAATGTTCACATAAATATTTATATTAAATCTCACCCATGTAAGATTTTTTCCACTATGTTTTATTTATATTGCTATCAATTTCTGTGGCTCTAACACAATATTATAATTTTCTTAGCATTATAATGGTGTTTTGTTTCTTTAAAGGACACGTCTTCTTCATTCTTGTTATTTTCCTAAATAACAGCAGCTTTTTTTTTAAGAGGGTAGGTAGGGGAAAAGAGAGGATGGGACATATAATCTTTGGCAGGCTGCATGCCTAGTGCCGAGCCTAACATGAGGCTTGATCTCACAACCCTGAGATTATGACCTGAGCCAAAATCAAGAGTCAGACGCTCAGATGACTAAGCCACCCAGGCACCTCAACAGCAGCTTTTTGTACCCACTTATTCTGCTATATGAATCCAGAATAATTTATTAATTTAAAAAATCCCCATTGAAACTTCCACATGAATAGCTTTATAGTTTAATCCAAAGTCCAATAGATATTTTGAAGAGACAGATCTAGCGTAGATTTTTTTTATAATTTTTTGTGTGAAATATTCCTTATGTAATGAAGTGCATTAAGAATATTTAACTAATAAAGCTGTTAAGAGAGTGGGTTCTGGATTCAGATGGCCAGAATTCAAACCACTCATTGACCACTCACTGGTTACCTCACTTCATGCAAGTTAGTTACATTAATGGATCTTTCTTTCCTCATCTGGAAAATAGACCAATAATTGTACCTATTTCATAATGTAAAAGTTGAACCAGGCAATCTGTGTAACTCAGCATAATGCTTGGCATGAAGTATTTAGTAAACATTATTATTATTATTATTAATTATATCATCCTGAGGATAAACACAAAAATTGTTTAGTTGTCTTCCAAATCCTTGCCTAAACTCACCTCTATCTTTTTAAATGTTTTTGTGTACTAGGAAAAGATCTAGATTTACATTATAGGGATAAGCAAATTTAAACTATATAGTGACTTGAAAAGATTTTTGCATCTAAATGACAGAATATAGGTTCAAAAGGACAGGAAATCTATGAGAAGAGCTTTTGAATAGATTTTGACTTAGTTTCCTGACTACCTCAGACCAAGCCAAAAATCTTGGAAGAAACCCATTATGAAGTTCCATCTCAGAGGTCAAATATTCTAGACTCGGATTCATTCCATTTTGAAGGCCTCTTGGCTTTTTACCTGTGCTAATATCTTGAATGACATGCCTGTCTGAAACTGGTGTTCATGGTATTTAATTTTATTTGCTTCTCGGTCAATCCTTGGATGAGATACATCCTTGTGGCTTCTCAGGGATTAATTTCAAGTCATCCGCATTTATTAACAAAACCTTGATCTGAAGTAAATGACCCATTAGTTTAGTGCTATAGTTAGTTATTTGACAAGTGTTGAGTATCATTAACCTGAAAAGACACATCTTGTAAAAACACAAATTTCTCTCAGAATCAATATGGTATTTCCATAAATGCTTCATTTTCTGGGATCTGATTCAGAAATGCATGCTCTTCCATCTCTATGATCAAATTAGACCATAAGTTACATGCTGGGCTGCTTTTTGTTGCTGTGGGATGCTGGTAGCCTATTATCTCACTGTTAATGGTAGCCTTAGAGGCTTCCCATGGTGTTCCTTCCAAAGTTTCCAGGCCATTGTTTTAAAAATATGTTTAGGTCTTTTATAGCAAATGGTTGTTAATGTATTGTTTGTAGAACAGAGGAGAAGTGGAACACCACAATCTGTGCTGATAGAGAGCCATTTTCAGTTGCTGCTTTGCTATTAACACGAAAGGATCTTAACAGTTTCTCAGAAAATTCAGTTCATTGTACTCAATTTATAGTCTCTGTGGGGTTTATAGAATTTTCTACAGAAGATAAAATTCTATGTTTGAAAGAATGAGAAGAGGTTATCTGTGAGATTATAAATGGTACTTAAATGTATATTATGTTTCCATGTTTATGTATATACAGACTTTTAAAAATGATGCATTCAGCTTGCTGTATCCCATTTAAATATTACCTTCTTTATGATTAATTGCAGTTACAAAGATAAGTCTATAGCTCAGAAAGTTAAAAGAAAATGCAGGATGAATGTCCTATTAATTTTAAACATATATCAGAAGCATTAGATCATGTAGAAATACATGGGCCTGTGACTTAGTTAGCAATTCGATATGGATAAATTATTGCAACCAAATGTATGCATCTATGCATCTTTTAGATATCACCATGGAATCATTTGAATTCTTTTGCATCTTATCCATAAGGATGCCAACAAGGATTCTTATAACTAGATATAGATGAATAATGCTTTATGTGGAGCAAAAAAAAAAA
>CM052801.1:25706024-25734876 GCA_028533885.1 Nasua narica
AGCCTGGTGGTGGGTATTGAGAAGGGCACGTACTGCATGGAGCACTGGGTGTGGTGCATGAACAATCAATCCTGTAACAGTAAAAAATTAAAAGAAACAAATTTGGGGAGAAAAAAATAAATAAGATCATTAAAAAAATAAAATTTCAAGACTTCAAGATTTCCATAAGAAACTACAAATGCAAGCAGTGAGTTGAAGTGTAAATTCACAATTCACTTAATAAACATGGTTATGAAGGAGAAAGAGAAATGAAATACCAGTTTAGAAAATCCAGAAGAAAGGATATTTCAGGGCTCTGAGAGGTTTACAGCATGATGGAAACCAAAGAGGTGCAGGAGTTTTGATCTTGTAGAAGGACACCTTATCTGGCTTAATAAGAGATGTTTCAGTGAATCTCAAGACTGCTGATATAATACTCTTTTCCCCCATTGTGTATTAGTAAACTTTGGCTCTAATGGTTATCAAGGTCAATTACCTTACCTAGTACAGGAAATCCTTTCTTGCAACTGCTGGGTTATTGTCCATTTATGATAAAAACTCAACAAAGTGGGTAGAGAGGAAATGTATCTCAACATGGAGATACAAGAGTGGAACAGAATCAAAAACCTAGAAATGAACCCACATTTATATGGTCAATTAATTTATGACAAAGAAGGCAAAAATATACAATGGGTAAAGGACAGTCTCTTCAATAAATAGTGTTGGAAAAGCTGGACAGCCACATATAAAAGAATGACACCAGACCGCTATTTTACCCCATACACAAAAACTAACTAAAAATGGATTAAAGACCTGAATGTAAGACTTGAAACCATAAAACTCCTAGAAGAAAAATAGGTGGTAAGCTCTTTCACATCAGTCTTGGTTATAATTTTTTTTTTAATTTGACCCCAAAAGCGAAGGCAACAATGGCTAAACTAAATAAGTTGGACTACATTAAACTAAAAAGTTCTGAAAAGCAAAGGAAACCATCAACAAAATGAAAAGGTACACTACTGAATAGGAGAAGATAGTTGCAAATCATGTATCTGATAAGGGGTTAATATCAAAATATATACAGAATTCATACAACTCAATAGCAGAAAAAATAATCTCGTTAAAAAACGGGCAGAGGACCTAAATGGACGTTTTTTCAGAGAAGACCTACAGATAGCCAACAGACACATGAAAAGATGCTCAATATCACTGATCATCAGGGAAATGGATCAAAACCACAATGAGATATTATCTCACAGCTCTTAGAATGGCTATTACTAAAAAAAAAAAAGACAATAAATAACAAGTGCTGGCAAGGATATGGAGAAACATTCACTGTTGCATTGTTGATGGAAACATAAGTTGGTGCCGCCATTGTAGAAAACAGTACGGAGATTCTTCAAAAAATTAAAAATAGAACTACCATATAATCTGGCAATTCTACTTACGGGTATTTACCCAAAGAAAACAAAAACACTTAATTTAAAAACATATATGCACCCCGTGTTCCTTGTAGCATTAATTACAATAGCCAACATATGGAAACAACCTAAGTGTCCATCAGTGGGTGAATGGATAAAGAAAATATGGTACATGTATACAATGGAATACTATTCAGCCATGAAAAAGAGGAAATCTGCCATTTGCAACAACATGGATGGACCTAGAGGGCATTATGTTGAGTGAGATATGTCAGACAGAAAAAGAGATCACACTGTATGATCTCATTTGTATGTGGAATCTAAAAAAATAAACTCATAGATACAGAAAAGAGATTGATGTTTGCCAGAGGTGGGGGATATGGGGATGGGCCAAATGGATGAGGTAATCAAAAGGTACAAACTTCCAGTTATAAAATAAATAAGCCATGGGAATGTAATGTACAGCATGGTGACTACAGTTAACAACATTGTATTATATATTTGAAATCTCTAAGAGAGTAGATATTAAATGTTCTTATCACAAGAAAAAAATTCTGTAACCTTGCATAGTGATAGATGTTAACTAGACTTATTGTGGTGATCATTTCAGAATATATGAAAATATTAAATCATGTTGTATAACTGAAACTAATATATTGTATGCCAATTATACCTCAATAGAAAATAAAAAAACTCATCATGAAACCACAGCTCTGTTTAAAGGCTCCACTAGTTGCAACCGCCTATATCTGGTTTAATTTATCTATTTATTTAGATGCTCAGCTTTTCATCATTTATCCAGTGGAAATATTTTTTGTCTGGCTTCTTTGAATTCTTCAGCAAGCAAGCAATATTAAAAAAAAAAAAGTTGTTCATCCTTTTTGACTCATAAGATGCTCAGCTTGTAGCAGAACATTTTAAGACAAAAGGGGAGGGAAAAGAATCCATATTCCTAGCTTATTATGAGTATCCCCATCTCAACTGTTTTGACTATAAATTTCCTAGATGGTAGTTCAACATGTTATTTTAACTTCTGAAATAAAGTTTGATATAAAGCTCTTGTAATAATGTAAAGGGCCCAGACATCCCTAAAATCCCAACGACATGTAACAAAACCTCAGTTCAGATCCAATTTCAGAACTTTATTGAACTTCATCATTGAAGGAGTATTTTCTTTGGTATTATAAAATAAAGTCTTTGATTAAGGATTAATTTCCAATGTGGCCTTGTCAATGCTTCTAAATTGTTCAATTCTCTCTTACTCATTTCTAAAGCTATCTACACTCTCTGAAAAATTGGATGTCCTGGACCAGAATGATTTTCAATTCCCCTTAGAAGTAGCACCAGCTAGGTCCCAAAGTGTTACAGGTTGAATTGTGTGTCCCACTTCCCCAAAAAGAATATGTTGGAGTCCTAAGGCCCAATACCTCATAATGTGACCTTACGTGGAGGTAGAATCTTTACAGAGGTAATCAATTAAAATGAGGTCATTAGAGTGAGTTCTATCCAGTATGACTGGCGTCCTCATAAAAAGGGGAAATTTGAATACCAAACACATATGAAAATGAAGACAGAGATCTGGGTGATGCTTCTACAAGCCAAGGAACCACAAAGATTGTGAGAAAACCACCAGAAGCTAGGGAAGAAACATGGAAGAGAGTTTTCTGCACGGTCCTCAGATGAAAATAGCCCTGCTGGCATTCTGACCTCAGACTTCTAGCCTCCAGTGAGAGAAAAATAAATCTCTGCTTAAGCCACATGGTTTGTGACACTTCATTATGCATCCCTAGAAAACTATATACAAAAAGTCTATTTCATTTGAGCCAATCCAGTGATGGGAATATATTACGTGTTCATGGTGTTCACCACATTGTTTCATATGAACACTTGTTGTCTGACCAGAAACCATGTAGATCCCGATATGTTCATTTCACACTAACTATACTAAATATTTTCTTATTTTATTCTGATATAAAAGCTTTCCAACCCATTTGTTTTCTTTCTTATCTACTAGATGTTTCTTTGTCCGATGTAGCAGTAAAGTGAATTTCGCAATCTATTGAAATGAAGTCTGCTGGGATTTAGGTTTCATTCATCTCTCCTCTTTTCACACTGATAGAAACTGAATATTTTCAAGGCTTAGGGATTTTTTTTTTTGCCAGCCCATACTTTGATGATTCTTTCTAGTCATAGAGAGGTAGACATTTCAGGATGCTAATACCAGTTAAAGGCCTTTACAGCCTTTATCCTGAATCTGATCCATGAAAAGCAATATCTAGATATTGTCTGTAGTCCATTAAATGTCTCTACATGAAGGTGAGAATATTTAGTACTCACAATTTTGATCCCCAGAGTTGCTTACCTTCCTGAATGACCAGGTATCACTGATGAAATGTTCTGGCCCATAGACAACTTTCTGTAGAGAAAACACAGGAAATATTTCACCAAAGGATAGGAGCACTCTAACCCATTTTAATTAATTTATTTATTTTCTGAGGTAGAAATCGTGAGTCCAGGATTAAATAGAGTGACAGTTCTTTTTACCTTACATGAGATACAAAAAGATGAAAGTCTCCCTGATCTCTTTGTGGAGATATTTTACCCTAGCTAAAAGGTTCTGGATCCCTAAACTGTGCACATAATTTCCAAATGTCAGTTATTTTCACTCACTGTAGGTATGCAGCTTATTTTTCAAGAAACACCCCAGCAAACCATATTTAAATGAGTGACTCTCATATATTAGTCCAATTTGTTCCGACTAAAAGGATTATCATATGGCAATGCCAGGAATCTCAGTCCCCATTTAAAGAATGTACATTAGAAAATAATAGCAGTTTACAAGTTTTATTCAGTATTTTTTTAATGAAAATGGATCATTTGTTTTCTAATAGCTAAAATAAACATGCAAAAACCTGCATGTAAATTTAAGTATGTACTTAGGAACAATTTTAAATTTTCTATGTATTTTCCACTATTTTTGACATATTAATTTTACACGAATTTATATAGTTTGGATTTTATTTTTTAAATTAACTTACCTTAAAAGTTCAGTGTTTTCAAGGAACTGTTAGATTTTTTAATTCACATTTACCGTACTATTAGTTTCAGAGGTAGAATTTAGTGATTCCTCAGTTGCATACAACACTCAGTGCTCATTACATCAAATGCCCTCCATAATGTCCATCACCCAGTTACCCCACGCCCCTAAGAAACTGTTAGATTTAATTGTTGCCTCGGGAAGTCCTTTTGAGTTTGTGGCAAAAGTTCTTGGAGACTCCTTTAGGCTATTATTCTTGCTTGATCTCAGCAAGAAATATGAATAAGTCACTGCTTACTAAGTACCTACTGTGTGCCTGTCACATATATTATCCTATTAATTCCTCACAATGGCATTGTACATGGGTTATATTTTTATTCCCATTTGACAGATAAGAAAAAGAAGGTACAGAGCAGTTAAACAATTTGTCTACATTTATAAAAGGATGTTCTGGTACAGAAAAGATACAAATCCAGGTAGGTATGACTCCAATACCCATGTACCTTAGGTTCAAATCCTGCTCCAGAGTTACCTGGATGAACAAACAGAGAAGTTACATTAACTCCTTAGCCTTCAATTTCTTCATCTGTGAATGGGGTACATGAGTTCTGTTTAGTATTAAGGAAGACAATAAAGAGTATAACAGAGTCAATGCTCATGAAATGCTAGCCATTATTATCATGATTATTAATCCACCTCCTTTTTTATCATCCCTGTTCCCTGATCTGAACCTTTGATTTTTTTATGACTAAGCTTAGAACCTCTCTACAGAGTAGTTGCTAAATGACCATGTGTTCCGCCATCATCTTTAACTCCAATTAACTATTTCTCTTTGAGCTAGTTCCTAAATAGCTCCAGGATTCCCCCCCATTAGCAATTTCCTATGTTATGGTATTAAGATTAAAAATTAGCATTAAATAATTGCATCTTCTCACTTGGAATAGCATGTAGACTGAAGCAGCCAGCATCTAATGCTTCAGCACCCACACAGTTGAGCTTCGTATTCTGCATTAATATTCTTGGGGGAAGTCCCGTGTTAATTATTTTCTTTTCATCTTCAGCTTAGTTCAGATAAAAATATTTCCTTAATACTGCCTTTTACAACACTTGATTTGACACCACTTTTTTATCTTGTTGTATCAGGACACAGTTTTTCTTCCTTTAGAATTTTCGTTAAATGCTAAGAGCAATGTGTATTCATTTAACTACTTGGAATCAAAAGGTTTCTAGCTAGTTATCTGTAAATGCCTTAGCTTTGTTTTTATCTATGTAAAAAACCTGCACATTTCTTTTTTGTAGTTTTTGTCTTAATTTTTTATTCTAAAGAAAATCTTTCTCCAAGAATATCTAAAGGTCCAGGAAGATGTGAAGAAGGAAAAAGAAAAAATATAAATCACTGCAAATACCCTGGTCACAACCCATACTGCAGAGATACCCAGTAGAGTCTGGGCATAACACATACATATTATTTTATTTTACTTTATTTTTTTTTTAATTTTGGCAATGAAACAATTTACTTTCCTACCCGTTTCCAAGTGTGCACTGCCATAACGTTAACTCCATGCACACTGTTGTTGCAACAGATTCTCAAACCCCTCCCATTCTATATGACTGAAACTCCACACCAACCAAACAAGAAACTGCCACCTCTCCTCCTCAGCCTCCAGCAAGCACATTCTGTTTTTTGTTCTCAGCTGAAAATTTCAGAAGCATCAAAGAAGTGTTTTCATGTGGTACTCATCTTTCTGTGACTGGCTTATGTCCTTTTGAATGAAATCCTCAAGTTTCATCCATATTGTGACATATGACAAGATTTCCTTCCTTTTTAAGACTTAATGTGCATGTGTGCACATTTTCTTTATCGATTCATCCATCAGTGGACATTCAGCTTGGTTCTACCTCTTGACTACTTTGAATAGTGCTGCAATGAACATGGGTGTACAAATATCTCTTTGATAGCTTGCTTTTGAATGTATATGAAAAAATATTGTTTTATCTCTTTTATAAATTTTTATAGTTCACATTGCTTTACACTTTTCTACTTTAAATTAATAACCAACAATTTCCAATATGTAAATCAATCTGCTAAAGCATGTTTATCCTTGCATTTACGGGAAAGCTGTACAGTTTTTTAAAGATTTTATTTATTTAGTTGAGAAAGAGAGCAAGCCAAAGAGAGAGCATAAGCAGCGGAGAGGCAGAGGGAGAGAAGCAGAATCCCTGCTGAGCAGGAAACCCAACTTGCAGCTCCATCCCAGGACCCCAGGACCAGGATCTGAGCCAAAAGGCAGACGCTTAACTGACTGAGCCACCCAGGCGCCCCCATTTTTTATATTAATATCAGTTATGTACATGAATTTGTTAGCATTCTTATGAATTGCATTTTTAGCACAATGGTTTTTATTTTATTTTATTTTGTATTTAAATTCAATTATGCTGCTCATAGTAGATTAGTTTCAGATATAGTATTGAATAATTTATCAGCTTCATATAACACCTAGTGCTCATCACATTATGTGCCCTCCTTAATGCCCATCACCCAGTCACCCCATCCCTCCACCCACCTCCCTTCCAGCAACCCTCAGTTTGTTTCCTAGTTTTCCTACAGTTAAGTGTCTCATGGTTTTCTCGCTCTTCGATGACTTCCCAGTCTGTTTTCCTTCCCTTCCCCTACAGTCCTCCGCACACTGGTTTTTAAAAATAAATTTAGAAATTTAATAATGCAGGTTTATAAATACATTTAATTATGCTTAGATTCACAGGAATTCGCATGCCTTCAGTGTAACTATTTATCCTAATTATTTGAACGGTGAAACAAAGCAAGAAGAAATAATGTTATATAATTGATTGTAGAAAATCCTGTCTTAAACATTTTATCTAGTGTAATATGCCTTTGCCTATGCAGTTGTAAAGAAAATGTAAAAGGTCTCATTGTTTGTTTACCTCTCCTGACTACTCCCAAATCCATGTGGATGAATTGTTTTGTAAAAACAAAAGAAAAGCTAAAACTGAGTGTTCTTTTTCTCAGGATCACTTAAATTCCAGGATTTTTCTTTCTCTAATAAAGGTTACAAAACACCATGTTATCAATGCACGTACTGCCCACAACACAGCTCTGTTCACATGGCAGCTTTGCATAAGGCCTTTGCATTAGTTCCTCCTCGGGATACTGCCATTTGGTATATTTCTACCGTTGTAAGGGAATTATTCTTAGATCTTTGACATCTCCCAATCAGATAACCTTTTTCATTCTCTAGAGATTAGGGCAATTGACAATCAGATTCTGTTGTCCCAAGTATCTTCACATGACAGACATTTAAACAAGCTTCAAAGTGGTTTGCCCAAGAGAAAAGGTTTCCTTGCAATTAGGAAGAACACTTACCATCCTACCATCTGTGCCTTCTGTCAGGTTTTTATGCCTACTTCTTCAGACATGCATCTTCCATTTCTAATTTTATTTGTTTACTTTTATTGAACACAGATTTCTTCACAATCAGTGAATATTATCCATATTTTAGATAACAATGACATTTTAACATCTTGATTAATAATATAGTTTAAATATTTATCATTTTTAAAAAATCCATCAGATGCACAAATATCTAATATCTGTTGCACAAGGAACAAGTTAAAATTAATTATACTAAATTAATTAAAATTCAAGAATAAGTATATATAATAAAGACAATGAAGGTGAAAATTTCAGAATCTTTCATGTCATCTAGAGTTCATTTTGCGCTTTATAATTTGAACAAAAAATTACTCAATGCAAATGACAATGTTATGGATCTGACTTTTTTCCCCAGTATTTGGAAGAAATTCATGCTTATTTAATATGCATTTACACCATTTTAATGCTTTATACATTTTTAAATGTAAAATTCCTGGTCTGTAAATTCTATTTGGCTTTCTAACTTGTTTTTTTCCCCCCAATATGATCCTTCAGAGTATAGACATTGAGATATTATATTTTTTAAATATTTTATTTATTTATTTGAGAGAGAGAGAGAGATAGTGAGAGAGAGCATGAGTGGGGAGGAGAGGGAGAAGCAAACTCTCGGTCAGAAGGCAGCCCAATGCGGGACTGATAATTCCAGCATCCTGGGATCATGACATGAGCTGAAGGTAGATGCTTAACTGAGCCATCCAGGTGCCCTGAGATACTCTCTTCCTGAAACCTGGATTTATGGGTTCAGCTTTTATGTAAGATTCTTTGGAAACAAGAGGTTACATATAAAAACTGTCACTAACTTATTATTAGTGTAACCATAGGAGCATAAATACACATTCCTAGAATATCTTAAAAAAAAAAAACCCACCCTAATTTGAACCTTGATGTTCTGAAAAATCATATTCACAGTATTTTAATGTTAATCAATTAAATTTCTTTAAAATGTCCATTATAAAATATTAGCATAGAAGTAAGTTCACACATCCATGGAAACTTGATATTTGACAGAGTGGCTACTGCAAATCATTGAGGAAATGATAGGTTTTCCAATAAAGGATGCTAGAACAATTGGTTATTTAAATGAAACAACTGTAGTTGATTACCTACCTCACACTATAAATAAAACTTAATTCCAGATATATTAAGAATTAATCATGAAAAGTGGAACTTTTTTTATTTATTTAATTTTTTTTAAAGATTTTATTTATTTGACAGAGAGAGATCACAAGTAGGCAGAGAGGCAGGCAGAGAGAGAGGGGGAAGCAGGCTCCCCGCTGAGCAGAGAGTCCAATGCAGGGCTCGATCCCAGGACCCCGAGACCACGACCCGAACCGAAGGCAGAGGCTCCAACCCACTGAGCCACCCAGGCGCCCCAAAAGTGGAACTTTTAAATGTTTAGTATGTAATGATGAAGAATTTATTCTTCATCTCAAGGAATAAAAGGACTTTTTGGAAGGATTTCTTAACCAAACACATAAAAATGTATGTGTGTATGTACTCATGTATCTACATTTATATACAAAGAATGTTGAAAGGTACCTTAAGAAATTGAAAATATAAACTGCAGACTTGAAGAGATTTTCAATATATTATGATCCACAAAGAATTAGTACAGCTTTTTTATATCAACATGGATGGGACTGGAAGAGATTATGCAGTGAAATAAGTCAAGCAGAGAGAGTAAATTATAATATGGTTTCACTTACATGTGGAGCATAAGGAAAAACATGGAGGACATTGGGAGAAGGAAAGGAAGGGTGAATTGGGGGAAATTAGAGGGGGAGATGAAACATGAAAGACTGTGAACTCTGAGAAACAAACTGAGGGTTTTGGAGGGGAGCGGGGTGGGGGTTTGGGTGAGCCTGGTGGTGGGTATTGAGGAGGGCATGTATTGCATGGAGCACTGGATGTGGTGCATGAATAATGAATCTTGGAACACTGAAAAAATAAAATTAAATTTAAAAAATTATATGGAAAAAATAATTAGTACAGCAAATATTGAAGAGCTTCTAGAAATAAAAAATACATAAACAAACAAATGAGAAAATAAGCAATAAATTTGAATAAACAATTCACAGAATGAATAAAAGAGCCACACACATAAGAATATATGATCAATCTCTCTAATAATCAGAGATATGCACATTAGAACTACACAGAGAGGGACACCTGAGTGGCTCATCCAGTTAAGCGGCTGCCTTTAGCTCAGGTCATGATCCCAGGGTCCTGGGATCGAGTCCCACATCAGGCTCCTTGCTTGGTAGGGAGTCTGCTTCTCCCTATGCCTGCTCTGCCTGCTGCTCCCCCCTGCTTGTACACTCTGTCTCTGACAAATAAATAAAATCTTTAAAAAAAAAAAAACTACACAGAGATACTATTTTGTACCTGTCAAAATGGCAAAATTTAAAAGTCTGATAATATCAAGTTTAGGCAAAGATGTGAAATAACAGAAAATCTTACAAACTCTTTTCTGGAATATAGATTGAGACAACTACTTTGGGGAAAAAAAAAAACAACTTGACATTACCCAATAGATATAATTTAAACAATTTCAATCCTAGATACATACCTTAATAAAACTTCTAAATTAATTTTTAAATTAATTTCAGTGAAAAACCATAAACATAATATTTTTTAAACTTGCAAAAGAGTACATCCTGTAGGGGCGCCTGGGTGGCTCAGTGGGTTAAAGCCTCTGCCTTTGGCTCAGGTGATGATCTCAGGGTCCTAGGATTGAGCCCCGCATCGGGCTCTCTGCTGGGCAGAGAGCGTGCTTTCCCCTCTCTCTCTGCCTGCCTCTCTGCCTACTTGTGATCTCTCTCTCTCTCTCTCTCTCTCTCTCTTTCTCTATGTCAAATAAAAAAAAAAAAAGAGTACATCCTGTATGATATTATTTATGTAAAGTTTTAATTGTTCCCAATTATATTAAATTCTAAGCCATAAAAAAAGATAATAGATAATATCTATATGTTTGCTTGTGTGAACATGACTAGCTTTATCAATACACCCTGATAGATTAAAGGATAAAGGCATGCAATGGAATGAAAAAAGAAAAATACCAACTTCAGGTTAGTAATAGAGCTTATATTGTTTATTTCATATAAGGCTAGTCTAAGTACACTCTCTAAATAAAAGCCTTTAATCTTTACTCCTAACTATGAATTAAACACCCTTGTTCCTTGCACTTTATAGATGGGGAAACTGAGGCACAAAAGAGATTACTAAGGTCACAGAACTAGCAGTACTTGAACTTGCATTTGAACTCGGGGATAAGAACTTCACACCATACTGGGAGGGGAGGGGAGGGAAGAAAGGCTGATATTTTCAGAAAGAAGAGCACGGGAGCCTTCTTCTATATTGTAATAATATTTTATGTCTTAAGGTAGTTGGTGGGTATATGGTATTATTGGATTATTGTTATAATGTTTCCATTTTTTTTGAAAATGTGCATGGCTCATAAGTATACTGCTGATAAGTATATTCCCAAATTACTTTTACAAACGGAACAATTGTGACCAATTAAGAAACAGAATATTAAAAAAAAAAGAACCTGAATAATACCAGCAGCCCAGAAACTCCCCTTAAGCACTAACCACTATTTTCTGATTTGTAAACCCATGGATTAGTGTTGTCTGCTATCAAACTATATATAAATGAACACATGCAGTTCCTGCTCTTTTGTGTCTATCTAGATTCTTTAGAAATAAGAAAATGGTATTCGTTCATTTAATTATTTTTTGAGTTTCCTCTATGTCAGACACTCTTCATATCCTAAGACAGAGCAGTGAATTAAATTTAAAAATATATCCCACCCTTATGAAGCTTACATTTCAATGGGGGAAAGTGTTAATAAATATGTTAAATGTATAGATAGAGTGGGAGATAAACCATGAGAGACTATGGACTCCGGGAAACAAATGGAGAGTTTTAGAGGAGAGGGGGGTGGGGGGATCAGTGAGCCTGGTGATGCGTATTAGGGAGAGCACGATTGCATGGAGTACTGGGTGTTATAGGCAAACAATGAACATGCAAAAACTAATGACGTATTGTATGTGACTAACATAACACAATAAAAAATGTATAGATGTTAGAGGGTGATAAGTGATGCATAGAAAATAAAGCATGGGAGGGTTTCAGGATGTATTGTAGTGGGGAAGAAAGTTGGCTCATCTACATTGCTTGCTGTTGTAAGTTTTTCCATTGCTGTGTTTTCTGTTTAGAAAAATTGAAATTTTTTACCCACTCATTCTTGATACATACCTGGGTAATTTCCAATTTGGGGCTACTATAAATAGTGCTTCCATGAACATTTCTGCACATTTCTTTGGATGGACATATGCACATTATTATGTATAGAGAGAGGATATTTGAGTCACTGGGGTGTGCATATATTCACCTTTAACAAATAACTACCAACTTTCCAAATTCTTTGTGCCATTTTAAACTACACCAGCAGGTATATGGAAGTTCTGGTTGCTTCACATCCTCACCAACATTTGTTATTTTTTTAAATCTTTTTCATTTTAGGGGCATCGGGGTGTCTCGGTTAATGAAGTGTCCAACTCCTGGTTTCAGCTCAGGTCATGATCTCACGGGTCTTGAGATTGAAACCTCTGTGAGCTCCAAATTCAGCGGGGAGTTTGCTTGAAGGTTTTCTCCCTCTAACCTCCCCCCAACGCTCGCTCTCTCTCAAATAAATAAATCTTTAAAATTAAAAAAAAAATTCATTTAGACATTTGGTGGGTATATAGTGCCTTAATACCTTTTTAATGTCAAAACTATACCACACTTTATTTTTTTAAAGATTTTATTTATTTATTTGACAGAGAGAGATCACAAGTAGGCAGAGAGGCAGGCAGAGAGAGAGGGGGAAGCAGGCTCCCCGCTGAGCAGAGAGCCCGATGTGGGGCTCGATTCCAGCCCCACATCCTGAGATCATGACCTGAGCCGAAGGCAGAGGCTTTAGCCCACTGAGCCACCCAGGCACCCCTATACAGCACTTTAAATAAAGGGAAAAATGGAATAAATCTGCCAAATTGTTGTACTAGATTGAACGCATTTTTCTTGTGAATTTCTTAGTTTTAACCAAGTTAAGCGTTATGTTTATTCAGGCCAATGCCATATCATTCTGTCATCCTGGTATTGTAAAAACAAAGAAACAAACAAACAAAAAACTGCATGCGGGTTTCCAAGATTGATTAGAAGTTATTCAGAATGTGAAACCTTTCTCCAACTCCTAGAGATGGACGCTGCTAGACATTATCAATCTAAGAAGGCAAGAAGAGCTCACCCATTCTACCAGTTTCTCCATTTATTTACTGTAACATTTTTTAAATTTATAGCTCTAGAACTAGTCATCTGATTGCCTTCTGGGCAATTGCACATTGATATTCTACCAACACTAAGCATGGAGATTAGGGTGATTAGCCTATGGAGGAAAGAATATTGCACTGGAATCTAGGAACTATTTTCATGATTTGTCTCCACCTTTAACTAGAATTGGGCTTTTAAACATGTCACTTAACATTTATTTTGTAACATCCTAAGAATGTTCCCATTCCTCACTCCCTCACAGCCCATGCAGGTCTTGCCTAATTATAATCTATTTAAAAGGCTTTTCTTTGTCTTTTCTTTTTCTAATAAAAGCCACTTGTTGACATTTTATAATCTTTCCATACTTTCAGAATGGGTCTCTGTGTGTATATTAAACATATCATCGTCATTATTAGTTGTTTGAGACATATTTTTTACGTCTGTATAATTAGCTGAAATACTGAGTAAAATAACATCAATAGTATCTCCTGTTTGTTTGGTTTTTTTTTAAGATTTTATTTATTCATTTGACAGAGACCGCACAAGCAGGCAGAGCTGCAGGCAGAGGGAGAGAGAGAAGCAGACTCTCTGCTGAGCTGGGAGCCCAACGTGGGACTCGATCCCGGAACCCCGGGATCATGACCTGAGCTGAAGGCCAATGCTGAACCACCTAAGTGGTATCTTGGGGATAATAGGTGGCTCAGTCAGTTTAGCATCTGCCTTCAGCTCAGGTCATGATCCCAGGATCATCCTGGGATCGAGTCCCACATTGGGCTCCCTGCTCAGCAGGGAGTCTGTTTCTCTCTCTTCCTCTGCCCCTCACCACTGATTGGGCTCTCTCTCTCTCTCGTAAATAAATAAATAAAGTCCTTAAAAAAAATACCTTTTTTCACCCTTATTTATCCACTTTCCTTCATTTCCTTAAGGATAAAATTAGCACCTTGACTACATTCCTCACCTTAGTCATAAGAATTTTATATTCTCGGGGAGCCTGGGTGGCTCAGTGGGTTAAAGCCTCTGCCTTCAGCTCAGGTCGTGGTCTCAGGGTCCTGGCTCTCTGCTCAACAGGGAGCCTGCTTCCCCCTCTCCCTCTGCCTGCCTCTCTGTGATCTCTGTCTCTGTCAAATAAATAAATAAATAAAAGCTTTTAAAAAAAGAATTTTATATTCTCACTAATATAACTCACATAGTAAGGAATCCTTCCTTTTCTACTCTATTTAAAAGATCACTCTTACCTAACCCCTACCTCAAAACTTCTGACTTTATTGTCTTTTAGCACTATCAGTATGCAACATCCATACAGTGAATGAACTGGTTTTATTGTTTTTCTTTTTTCTTTCAATGGCATAAACTGCCATTTTGACTGCTTATCACATAGGAAAATCTCAAAAATACGTCCTTTTTTATTATTATTATGTTATGTTAGTCACCATACAGTACATCATTAGTTTTGATGTAGTGTTCGATGATTCATTATTTGTGTATTTTAATGAGCACTGGGTATTATATGCAAAAATATGTCTTAAATGAATGAATATTGTTTTGTAATCTCCGAAATGATTAGAATAGACAAAATAATGAATAAAATATTTTCTTTTATTAAAATTCTGATTCTATGACTGTAAGAGAAGTAATTATCTTCCATGGAATCATAATTCCTCTTCCTTTATATTAGAAAGAACTCTACCTTGAGAAAGAACAAAACTGGAGGCATCACACTTCCTGATTTCAAACTAAATTTCAAAGCTACGGTATGCAAAACAGCATGATATTGGCATAAAAATAAAGACACAGATCAATGGAACAGAAACAAGAGCCCAGCAATAAACCTATGCAGATACAGTCAACTCTTTGATAAGAGAGCCTGAAATATTCAATGTGAAAAAGACAGTCTCTTTAACAAATGGCACTGAGAAAACAAGATACTAATATGCCAAAGAATGAAAGTAGACCCTTGTTTTATACCACTCACAAATATTAACTCACAATGGATTAAGGACTTAAATGGAAGCCTTGAAACCTTGAAAATCCTAGATGGAAACATAAGGGAAAAACTACCTAATATTGCTCCTGACAATGATTTTTTTAGATGTGATACCAAAAGTATAAGCAAGAAAGGCAAAAATAAACAAATGAAACTACATCAAACTAAAAAGCTTCTGTACAGAAATAGGAACAATCCACAGAATGAAAGGGCAATCTACAGAATGGGAGAATATATTTGTTAACTATATGTCAGATAAGAGCTTAGTGTCCAAAATACATAAAGAATTCATAGAATTTAATAAAAAAAAAAACCAATCTGAAACCCTAAACCCCAATGTGATGGTATTTGGAGTGGAACTTTGAGTGGTTGTCAGATTTAAAAAATGTTATGAGGATAGGGTGTCCATAATGGGATTTGTATCCTTATTAGTAGAAGAGGCCAGAGTTGGTTGTCTCCCTGCCATGTGAAGACACAGCAAGAATGAACCCCTATGCAAGTCAAGAAGCAGGCTTTCACTAGACACTGACTATGCTGGAACCTTGATCTTGGAATTCCCAGTCTTTAGAACTGTGAGAAGTAAATGTATGTAGTTTAAGCTGCCTGATCTATGATATTTTGTTATAGCAGCCTAAGGTGACTAAGACAGGATCTATAAGAAACTAGTCCTATAAATTTTAACTGGAGAGTGTAAGAATAAAATAAAGTCATACAAAAATATTCCATTAAAAATGGGCAGAGAAAGTGAAAAATGTTTTTCTGAAGAAGACATACACATGACCAACTGGTACATGAAAATATGTTGAACATCACTAATCATCAGGGAAATTAAAATTAAAATCAAACTACAATGATTATCAAAATGACAAAAGATTAAAAGTGTTGACAAGGATACAGAGAAAAGGGAACACTTGAATACCACTGGTGGGGATATAAATGGTTTAGCTACTATGGAAAACAGTATGGAGGGTTCTCAAAAAATTAAAAAGAACTATCGGGGCTTCTGGGTGGCTCAGTGGGTTAAAGCCTCCGCCTTCGGCTCAGGTCATGATCTCAGGGTCCTGGGATTGAGCCCCGCATCGGGCTTTCTGTTCAGCAGAGAGCCTGCTTTCCCCCCAACCCTAGCCACCTGCCTCTACCTACTTGTGATCTTTCTCTCTCTGTTAAATAAATAAATAAAATCTTTAAAAAAAGAAAAGTAAAAGTATCATATGATCCTGCAATCTGACTTCTGAATATGTATCTGAAGGAAATCAAACCACTATCTTGAAGAGATATATGTGCCCTATGTTCACTGCAGCCTATTTACAATAGTTGAGATATGGAAACCACCTAGGTGTCCATCAAAAGATGAGGGATAAAGAAGATGTGAGGTATATACATAAGGGAATATTATTCATCCATTAAATAAGGAAGTGGATAAACCATTCACAACAACATGGATGCAATTTAGAGAATTATGCTGAGTGAAACAGGCCAGAGAAAGACAAACACTTTATGACTTCATATGTGAAATCTTAAAAAATCAAAATCATGGTGGCTGCCAGGGATGGAAGTGTAATAGAAATGGATGAAGGGGGCCATGGATACAAATTTCCATTATAAGATGAGTAAGTTATGGGGATCTCATGTAAAACATGATGACCATAGGTAATAATACTGTAATGTATATTTGAAAGTTGCTAAAGAGTAGATCTTGAAAGTTGTCACCACACACATACACAAAAAAGTAACTATATGAGGTGATAAATATGTTTATTAACCTTACCGTGGTAATCATTTTGCAATACATACATCAAATCATCACACTGTACACCTTAAACTGTTATATGTCAATTATATCTCAGTGAAGCTGCAAAAAATCTATCTAATATAGTCCATTAAAAAGAAGTTACCAGGGGCAAGGAGGTGTGGGGAATGGGTAAATGTTGATCAAAAGGTACAAAGTTGCAGTTATATAGAATGAATAAGTCTAGAGATCTAATGTATAACATAATGGCTATATTTAATAATACTGTAATGCATACTAGAAATTTGCTGAGAGTAGATATCAGGTGTTCTCATCACACAAAATATATGGTAACTATTTGAAGGGATGTTATGGTAACTATTTGAAGGGATGTTATGTTAATTGGCTTGACTATAGTAATCATTTCACTGTGTATATGTATGTCAAATAATGTTGTAAACCTTAAATAAATACAATTTATATTTGAAAAAATGACAACAAAATAAATAAAAATAATGTTACACATTGGGAGTAGTACACACTATGAACCTGTATCTCTCATTCTATACCGGATTTTAGACCATTTTCTATTGTTACTGATTGTGTTTGGATGCGTGTGTGTGTAATGTTTTTCAATATCATGAGTCTCTACAAACTTAAAATTTGTGGAAAAATCATCTGGAATGTTGAGTGACACTCTTCAAGGCAGAATGAACATGTTCTAGATACAAACTTCACAGCACACAACTCAGGTGGACATATTTTCTTTTTATAATTTATAATGATCTCTCTATTGAGTCCCTCTATGACTCAACAGGATACAATTGAACCTAGTCATTTCTGTAAAACTTAGTATTAACTCAGTATTTTGTTTTTTTGTTCAGTTCAGGGCTTTCTACATTAGGAAAGGTTTTACTTTCCCTCTTCTTTTCCCTGAGGTGGTATTTAATTAAGGGTGTATACAGGATGCTCATATAGAATTTAAAATATGCTAGAGGAGGGGTAATCCAGTTCTAGGTTCTCATTTGTCCATCTCATGCATCCTTTGGGATATTTCTTATTCTGACATGCTCGCAGCTGTAATCATTTTCCATCCTCACATTTACTAAGGTAGTCATGTTCTCTCTGAATTCCTAATTATAAGATCCATGTTACTCTCTGCCATACCACCCTGTTATTTCAGCAACCCTAAGGATCTGCCAGCTAGCTCTCTCACGTATTTGCAAGGTCTATTTTTTAGCTTACTTTTGTGCCACTCCTGAGAGCAGAGGAAAATCTGGCTTCTCTCTTACAATTATGGAAACGAAGAAAGATCCATGAACTGTCTCAGACCATCAGACACTATGGATGTGTTTAGCCAAGACCCATGTCCTTGCTTACTTTATCTAATCTTGCACCATGCTAAAGTGTAAACAAACAAACAAAAAACCTGGAATCTTCAAGATCTCTGGGTGATATGACCAAGAAAAGCACATATTCTGACAACTTTTAAAATTTTTACTCTGTTTTGGGGTTCTCTTTCCCTTCCACCCATACCAACACTTGGATGTGCCACCAATGAGACATCCTGGAAGAGTCCATCTCAGAAACTCACTCTAGCATCTACTATGTGTGGTTCTTTTCAGACTCTGCCCCCTCTTCCCAAGTTAAGGGGTTTCTAGATAAATTCTGCAATGGACCACATTCCACTGGGCAGTAAAAGTCTAGTTTGAACAACAACTTCCAATGGGGGAGACAAAGCTATTTCATACGGAGATGAACAAAGACACATACGTAAGTAAGTATTCAAAAATATTACTTTGCAATTGCCAAACCTACTCCAGTATTGCTCATAGAACCCACAATAAGATAAGCACATGGTACAAGCTCAGGAAATGTATGAATTGAAAAACGTATTGGTTTTAATAACTGCAAGACAGAGATATTACATATGAAGCCATATGTCTATATTTGCATTAAATTATATGGATTAAAAGTAAAACAAATATGTATTCCAGATAAATACTCGACACTCTAGGGGATAATGAAATCATTTTAGGCATAAAATCTTCCCTCAAAGAGTTTATATGCTAAAGGAGATGTGATTGTTCACATATAACTCTAACACACTGCAGATTCTATACTCTAATAATAGAATATATCAATAGTTACAATTTATTGAGTTAATATTTGCCAAACCTTATGCTTGGTACTTTATAATTCAACTTATATATTGCATGTAACAACCAGTGATGTTACTGTTATTATTTCAATATATAAAGAAACCTCAGGAAGGTGAAGCCCTTTGCCTATAGAAGCTGCATCCTATAAGAACCCAGGCTGGGAGTCAAGACCTGCCTCATTAATGAAAAGGCATTTGAACTGGGCATTTCTCGAAAGTGGGTGGGATTTTCACAAACGTATTTAGAGAATAGCTTGATGACATCAAAAAAATAAAGATTTTTAAACGAGGAGATACCATAATTAGGGCTGTATTTTGAGGACAGCTCTGACAGAAATATGAATACTGGAGAGTATAAATACTTCTTATCAAGGAGAAAAAATATAGATGTCAAATGTATCTTGAATGAAAATTGATACTATGAGAAATGCATATTTTAATAACTCTCAAAATCCCTGAAATTTAAGCTAACCTGTAAAATTAGAGTCCAACTATGTACCAGCTCTCAAAAATACATGAACTTGGAAATCAATGATATCTATGGACTCAAAAAAAAGGGAGGGTACTTAAATGTCTACTGTTATCACATAAATTTCAAATATGCTACCATTTGGGAATGATGTTGTATCTATTAATAAGTATTTAAAGGCTCATTGAAGAAAAATAAACAGCTATAGTCATCTAACAAAATGATTTATTGACCTAATCAAATGGGGCTTCACTGTTAAACCAACAATAAAATTATTTATGGGGTTTGTTAGATTGTACATAGGCATTATTTTTGTCACTTCAACATTATGTTACCAATGTGATAACATATAAGAACTGGGGCAAAATATCAGATTATACACTTTGGAAGTCAGTGTTTTTATCTGAGTTACAAATCAAATTTTCTTTTTTTTTTTTTAAAGATTTTATTTACTTATTTGACAGAGAGAGAGAGATCACAAGTAGGCAAAGAGGCAGGCCGAGAGAGAGAGGGGGAAGCAGGCTCCCTGCTGAGCAGAGAGCCCGATGCGGGGCTGGATCCCAGGACCCTGAGATCATGACCTGGGCTGAAGGCAGAGGCTTTAACCCACTGAGCCACCCAGGCGCTCCTACAAATCAAATTTTAAAAAGACTATTTTAAGCAATGCTGCTTTCCAATGAATCCGATAGGTTTAATAATTAATTATTAACATCTTGGCAGTTTTGTGCGATTGCTACAATTATGGGTCTAATGAAATCAAGATTATATTTTTCATAATTGTATAGGTCAATTAGCTTCCCACAGATAAATATATCATACTTTTTTCATTGCTATTGATGAGGATTATATTCAATAAAACAGATTTTGCTGGATATTAATTGGAATTATAAAGAGTTTCTCTGGTCAAATTAGTTTGAGAAATATTAACTTCAAATGAAGAAAATATATTTTTGTTGTGTTTTATTTTTACTATAAACTTTCTCTTTACTTTTTTTTTTTTAAAGATTTTATTTATTTATTTGAGAGAGACAGAGAGAATGAGAGAGAGGAAGAGGTCAGATGGAGAAGCAGACTCCCCACTGAGGAGGGAGCCCGATGCGGGACTCGATCTAGGGACTCCAGGATCATGACCTGAGCCGAAGGCAGTTGCTCAACAACTGAGCCACCCAGGCGCCCCCTCTTTACTTTTAAATATGCTCACATGAACTGCATATCTGGAAAAATAATATGATCACAGAGTCCTTCATTCCCTAAACATTTGAACAGACTATTAGGCTGTAAAATATACCTTGAGTATTCTACTGCATGCCATATAACAAAGCCTCTTGTAGTAAGTGTTGTTTTCATATTCAGATTTAAATAACCATAATATATTAGGGGAAATGCATGATTCCTTCATATATGCTTATCTGGTTTACTACTCTAGTCAAACAATACTTAGATGGAGGTTAATTGGTCACATATCCTAACACAATCACTATTTGATGCCTGGTGATTGCTTATTTTGCATTTCCACATAGTCAAAGATTTAAGTACATGTAGTTTATTTGGAGGGATAGGGAACACCAGCAGGAAAAAAGGGATGTGAGACAGGAAAGGCAAGGGAGTTGATAATGGGTATGTTCATATACTACCTACACAATGGACAACTAGAAAGTAATCCTGCAGGGAAACCTTGGAAATCATGAAAAATAAACAAACAAAAAATATGTTTCCATATTATTGCTGCTCTGGGTCACTGGGGCCATGATATTTTTATACCCACACACTAGTCAATCCTTTGTTAAGAGTTGCCTTGGTGGGCTGGCAGTGGGGAGTGATGAGAAAAATTATTTTCTAGGCACTTTTGGCCAAAGTAGTCTCTAGCAGTGCTCCCCAACTCATTATCTATTATCAGAACACGTTTATTATTATCAGAACACATCTACTAATTATGGGAAGAACTTTCCAAAATGCTAGTGCATATGGAACACTGAATAAATTGCAGAGAATCATTTGAAAATAGACTAATGGGAGTTTGGAACAAGATGGTAAACTGGGCATGCATTTCTGATTTCCCAGCCAGATGAATATTCAAAAAATGGGGGAAAAAAGTCTTGCAGGGGGAAAAATTTTACTAAAGTACTGAGAAATGATGGTGACTAACATAACATAATAAAAATAAATAAATGAAAGGTTCACAACTGAAAAGAAAAAGTACTGGGAAATAAGGGAAAGTACCACTAATGGTCCAGAAATTTAGAGTCTTAAAAGGTGTCAAGTAGATAAAATGGTATTGACTGGAAAAATGAGATCTCAATATATACAAATAGGCTGTTTACAGGTGATAAGGTTTCTGTGGTAGCTGCAAGCTAGGAGGCAGTTCCTGCAGGAAAGGAAAGAGTCCTGAAGAGTACATCAGGATGACTAATTAGAGAACACTGTTTGGAGAAGCTAGGTTTATTGCTTTCTTCTTCCCCTTTTATTTATGCTAAGTATCTGACAGAAAGCTGTAAGCTAAAGCAGTGGGTCTGAGTTCTGAGGATGAAAAGTAAAAGCTGAGCTCAGATTGCTATTAGACGATCAGGAGAAATGTGGGATCTCTCATAGTCAGAAGATATCCCCATGAGGAGAATCTTCTTCCCTTCATTCAGCCAGAACAGAGATAATGGCAAACAGATTAGGAAGGATGAAAGAGGTGCTCAAAAATGGTGTGGAGCATGCAAATATGAATTACCAAACATTTGAGGCAAACAAACATCACAAAGAGTAAAATGATAAAATTAAGCAAGAATAGATGTAATATTTCTCACCTTTTCAAAAGAGAGGAAAAGATACTTAATAGTTCATGGCTGTAGAACAGACTATAAGGAATGAATTATCACATAATAATCAGCCAAAAAAAAAAAAACTTTCTCGTGGCAGATTAAATGAGCAAATGATGGAAAGTAAGAGAAAAACTGGACTTTGGCAAAATAGATCCATAAGTACCAATATTTTTCTTGCTGGATTTCCAAAGGGAAAGCTTAGAGGAAATAAGAGGAAAAAAAATCAATAAATGATGGAAGAAAATTTCAGACTTAATAAAATACCTACACTGTAAGACTTAACTATCCAACAGCCATTTGGATGGCAAACAGGATGATGATAATTATCTACAATGAGACATATAGAAACAAAATATTAAAATAATAAAAATAAAGATAAAACCCTAAATGGTTCCATACAGAAAAACAATAGAGGGCACTCACAAAAGAGTGTTAATCACAAAGGTGTCAGACTTCTTTTCTCTTTTGCCATGTTTTCCATTTGTCATTTAGCTTAGATTTTTTTCTTTCAATTTTTGAAAATTATGGTATAGATAACATAAACTGTTATATTGTTTTCAGGTGCACAATATAGTGATTCAACAATTCTATACATTTCTCAGTACTCATCAAGAGAATTGTACTCTTTTCTGAAAACTGTAAGACATTGATGAAATAAATTGAAGATTACACCAAAAAAATGGAAAGACATTCCATGTCTATGGATTGGAAAAACAAATACTGTTAAAATGTCTATACTACCCAAGGCAATTTACAGATTTAATGCGATCCCTATCGAAATACCAACAGCATTTTTCACAGAACTAGAACAAACAGTCCTAAACTTTATATGAAACCACAAAGGACCCCAAATTGCCAAAGCAACTTTGAAAAAGAGAAGCAAAGCTGGAGGTATCTTAATTCCAGGCTTCAAGTCATATTATAAAGCTGTAGTAATCACAACAGTTTGGTACTGGCACAAAAACAAACTCATAGATCAATGGAACAGAAGAGAAAACCCTCTCAAAAAACCCCACAAGTATATGGCCAATTAATATTTGACAAATCAGGAAAGAATAGACAGTGGGAAAAGACAGTATCCTCAACAAATGGTGTTAGGAAAACTGGTCAACTATATGCAAAAGAATGAAACTGGACCACATTCTTGTGCCATACACAAACATAATGCCGCCTCCTGATGGTGCATGGGAGAAGAATGAGGCACAAAGAAGTCAGCTACAAGAGAAAGGGAACAGGGGACAACAGTAGAGAAGACTGTCACCCCGAACAACTCTGGAGTCCTGTATTTATTGGATACAAGATAACAACTAACAAAGGACCACATCTCATAGATAAGTAAGGAGAGTAGATTATATATGGTCAAGCAGTATAGAATTTATAGTTGAGCAAGCACAATTAAGAGGATAGTCTTCCTTAACGGAAGGCTGTCTCTGAGGCAGGAGAGATAACATCAAAAACTGAAGCAAGCGGCATTCCACCCTGAGCGGGCCAGGCGTTCCTGGCTACTTGGCTTCCAAGCCGTAAATCATCCTCTCCCACAGAGACCTGTTGCTAATGCGTTTTTCTTAAGGTAACATTTAAGCATGCTTGCCAGGCTAATACAATTTCTCATCGTTATATTTTAAGTAGTACATTGTTTTGAGGGACAGTTACACATAAATTTGAAATGGATTAAAAACCTAAATGTGAAACCTAAAGCCCTAAAAATCCTAGAAAAGAGCACAGGAAATAAAGTCTCTGATATCAGCTATAACAACATTTCTCTAGATATGTCTCCTGAGGCAAGGGAAATAAAAGCAAAAATAAACTATTGGGATTAAATCAATATAAAAAGCTTTTGCACGGTGTAGGAAACAATCAATAAAACTAAAAGACAACCTATTGAATGGAAGAAGATATTTACAAATGACATACCTGATAAAGGGTTAGTATTCAAAATATATAAAGAACTTACAAAGCAACAACAAAAAACATACAAAACTCAACACCGAAAACCCAAATAATCCAAATACAAAAAGGGGCAGAAGAAATGGACAGACATTAGTCAGAAGAGGACACTTAGATGGCCAACAGACACATGGAAATATGCTCAACATCACTGATCATCAGGGAAATGAAAATCAAAACTACAATGAGATATCACCTCACACCTGTCAGAATGACTAAAATCAAAAACACAATGGGGCACCTGGGTGGCTCAGTGGGCTAAAGCCTCTGCCTTCAGCTCAGGTCATGATCTTAGGGTCTGGGATCAAGCCCTGCATCAGGCTCTCTGCTCAGCAGGGAATCTGCTTCCCCCTCTCTCTCTGCCTGCCTCTCTGACTACTTGTGATCTCTCTATCAAATAAATAAATAAAATCTTTAAAACACACACACACACACACACACACACACACAAGAAACAACAAGTGTTGGTAGGGATGCAGAAAAAGGAACACTCCTAATTGTTGGTGGGAATGAAAACTGGTGCAGCCACTGTAGAAAACAGCATGGAGGTTCTTTAGAAAATTAAGTATAGATCTACCCTTTCATGCAACCATCTCACTACTGGGTACTTACCCAAAGAATACAAAAACACTAATAGAAAGGGATACATGCATTTCTATGTTTATAACAGCATGATTTACTATAGTCAAGATATGGAAGCAGACAAGTGTCCATCAATTGATGAATGCATAGATGTGAGATATATATATATATATATATATATATATACATACACACACACACACATACATACACAATGGAAGATTATTCAGCCATAAAAAAGGATGAAATTCTGCCATTTTCAATGACATGGATGGAACTAGAGAGTATAATGCTGAGTAAAATAAGTCAGTCAGAGAAAAACAAACACCATGATTTCACTTATATGTGGAATTTAAGAAACAAAACAAATGAGCAAAGGGTACAAAAGGGCGAGGCAAAGCAAGAAGCAGACTCTATAGAGTCTGCTATAGAGAACTGAGAGTTGCTAGAGGGGAAGTTGGGGAGGGGAGTGAAACAGGTGATGAGGATGATGAGGATTAAGGAGTGCACTTGTGATGAGCACTGGGTTATGTATAGCATTGCTGAATCATTGTATTGTACATCTGAAACTAACACTGTATATTAACTATACTAGATTTTTTTAAGTTAAATGTACTCTTAATCCCATTTAGCTCCTGACCACATCTCTTCCCCTCTTACCCTCTTCAGTGTGACTTTTTTATAAATTTAGCTGTGGAGAGTCTCTTCTGCCAGTCTCTGGGTCATTTTCTGGGTTATTTACACTGATGTTGCTGTTATCTTGTTGTATCTGTGGGAAGAGGTAAACTAAGAGCCCTCCTACTCTGTCATCTTCCCTAGGAGTCTGTCAGACTCCTTATGTACAACATAAGATACCAGAAAATATACAGCATGAATACTTTTTGGTAAATAAATATTAAGAAAAGCTTATGAACATTAAATACAGTCGATCTGATAGGAAAGAGAACTGAAATTCATCAAATGCCTATGGATTTTAAATTTTGTGGTGTAATTTAATCTCACAGGGAATTCATGAGGAAAGCATGGGGATATGAATTAACTTACCCCAAGTAACACAGAGGCTATGGGTAGATTTATAATACAAACTCATATTTATTAGATACCATAAGCTCTCACCCTATTCATTTTTATTTTCAAAATAGCTCTATTATTTTCAAATATTACTTTATCTAGACTCATGGATTCTTTGGTGGCTTTAGAATACAATTTAAGGGCACTTGGGTGGCTCAGTCGGTTGAGCATCAGCCTTTGGCTCGGTGATCCTGGAGTCCTGAGACTGAGTCTGGTATCAGGCTTCCTACTCAACAGGGAGTCTGCTTTGCCCTCTGCCCCTCCCCCCGCCTGTGATTTCTCTCACACAACTCTAAAAAGAAAGAAAGAAAGAAAGAGATAAAGAAAGAGAGACAAAGAAAGAAAGAAAGAAAGAAAGAAAGAAAGAAAGAAAGAAAGAAAGGGCGCCTGGGTGGCTCAGTTAGTTAAGCAACTGCCTTCGGCTCAGGTCATGATCCCGGAGTCCTGGGATCGAGTCCCACATCGGGCTTCCAGCTCCGTGGGGAGTCTGCTTCTCCCTCTGACATTCTCCCCTCTCATGCTCTCTCTCACTGTCTCTATCTCAAATAAATAAATAAATAATTTAAAGAAATTAAAAAAGAAAGAAAGAAAGAAAGAAAGAACACAACTTAAAAAGAAAGGAAGTCAGTTAAAGTAATTAGGCCCTAGATGTCTTCAAGAGGACCTTTAAAAATACCAATGATTGGGGTGCCTGGGTGGTGCAGCTGGTTAAGCATCTGACTCATGGTTTCAGCTCAGGTCATGATCTTGGGTCCTGGGATGGAGCCCAGCGTTGGGCTCTGTGCTTGGTGCAGTCTGCTTGAGATTCTCTCTCTGCCCCTCCCGCCACCACTTGTACCCTCTCTGTTTCTCTCTCAAATAAATAAATCTTAAAAAAAAAATACTAATGATTTTTAGCTTATCCAACTCTGTGGAACTTAAATATATTTTATCTAGCATACAAACTCACTTATAGTAACCTGGCATTAGAAGTCTAAATGATCTCATTTCAGAAACTGATGAGAGATTTAATATTTTCCCAGTTTTAAAGGTGGGGAAATTAATAATTACTTAATGTCTCACACTTTGATAGTGTCAAAACTATGACTAGAATCCAGGTCTTTAGTTCTCGGGATATATTATTCTAAGAAAAAAATGAATACAAACTAGTCAATTGAGAAGGGCTTTTCACTTTTATAGAGAAGCAGCCACAAAGAAATTTACAAGAAAAAAATGACACAGGTGTTGTTATGAATAATAATTTTATAAAAACTGTACAAGCCACAGACAATGTCATGACAATTCTAGACTGAAATCTGAGATTAAAACAACAGAGTTATATTGAAGATGACATGGTCAGATTTCAAGTTTGAAGACACTGACCTTTCCCTGCTTGAATTAACACCATATATACAATATAAAAAATATGCACACACTTATAGTTGTACACAAAACAAAGAAAGAGAAATGGAAAGGCATTTCTATAATTACAATAAAACAACAAAAGCAACAAAGGAACCAAAACAGTTATATTACCACACCCTCCTGAGGAACAGGGCCAATGTGAATGTCATAAACCTAGGGCTGACACTAATAACATGACTTGGAGGCAATCACAATCCAGGATGCATACAAAGAGGCACGAAAAAAAAATATCACTCTAGATTGAGTGTGTAAGCCTGAAATGCCAATTATCTGAATAAGGTCAATGCCATGGGGAAAAATACCCCAACAGAGGATAACGCTTATACTGGAGCACTAGGAATATTAGAGTTATCAGTACAGGCATAAAAATAAATACACTTGATACCCTCAATAAACAAAGGAATTATGCCCATTATGTTAGTTAGAACTCATAAAAATGATGAGTCATGAAACAATAAATGGACACTTATGAGGATAAACCAATTTGTCATTTTGAAAAGCATTAGTGTTGAAATAAAGTAAAAATGTTAGCACAGGCTTTTATCTAAATGAACACAGGATGATTGTCTAAATGACCATATCTGAAGAATAAATGAATAGGCTAAACGGTGAGGTGTAGCAGTTATTAGAAACAAATTAAAAAATATATATTTTTTAAAAGGAAGACCAGGAAGAAATAGTTTGGAGGCGTACGTAGATCCAAAAGTTGCAACATTTCTCTACTAATACTTTTGAATAAGAAGGTAGAAGAATGTTGGGTTAAAAATATTTGAAGAAGTCACAAATGAAAATTTCCCAGAATCAGAAATACACATGGATCCCAATACTGGAAGAACCCACTGTGTAAAGAGTGGGACAAAAGAAAAAAATAAAGCTTGCCTATCTTGCAGTTTAAATTCAGATCAAGGATATGGATAAGTTCCTAAAGCTAAATAATTATAAAGATTCTCAAATTCCGCTACAAAATTCTCTTAAAAATTCTCAACCAATGCATCAATATTTTAGCGATACCCAAGAGCTTATTCTGGTGATCTTACTTTTTCTCTTTCTCTTCCAGAGTAGAAAGTAACATTTAAACACATTAATCACATTTAAACTTCTTTTGAATTATTACCTTAAAACTGCTATAGCAGTTAAAGGATGATTCACTATTTGGGATCTTCTGTCACAGATTTGAGGATTATTGCTGCAAGAAATCATAGTAATTTATTTTAATGAATGAGGAGCATTGTTTAAATATATTCTGAAATCTTACAGTCTTGCTGCTTGAGTATATTAAATTGTATGAGTTATTGATGGGCGAAAAATCTCATCAGTAAATAGGAAAACCAGGATAATGTTCCCATCAGTACTCCGATACTGTTCTTCTTGCTATAAAATACATTCTTCCATTTGGTGAAACAACCCACATTTATAATTTATGAAATTATCTATCATATATCTACCTAATCTATCATCTTTGAATACACACATACACGGACACACACACACACACACACA
>CM052801.1:25735376-25763014 GCA_028533885.1 Nasua narica
CAAGGAATCTAGAATACCAAATATTTACTAGCATTAATAAATGATAGAATCAAAGCCACAGAAAACAAGATCACATGATATAAGAATACAACATATGGGCGTTCCTCAGAGGTATTGTAGGCTTTGTTCCAGACCACCACAATAAAGCAAAGAGTGGAATAAAGTGAATCAAATGAACTTTTTGGTTTCCCAGTTCATACAAAAGTTATGTTTACACTATAGTGCAGTCTATTAAGTGTGCAAAGGCATTATGTTTGAAAAATAATGTACATGCCTTAATTAAAAAGTACTTTATTCTACAAAGTGCTAACCATCATCTGAGCTTTTAATGAGTTGTAATCTTTTTGCTGGTGGAGGTCCCTGCCTTGATGCTGATGGCTGCTGAGTATAGTGGCTGCTGAAGCCTGGGCTGGTTTTAGCATTTTATCCACAATAGAACTTCTTTGAAAATTGGAGTCAGTCCTCTCAAACCCTATTACTGCTTTATCAACTAAGTGTATGTAATATTCTAAACTCTTTATTGCCACTTCAATAATTTCCTCAGTATCTTCAACAGTAGAAGCCACTCTTCAAAAAGCCACTTTCTTTGCTTATCCATGAGAAGCAATTCCTCATTCATTCAAATTTTATCATTTGGTTGCAGCAATTCAGTCCCATCTTCAGGCTCAACTTCTAATTCTAGTTCTCTGTTTCTACCACATCTGTAATTACTTTCTCCAGTGAAGACTTGAATCCCTCAAAGTTATCCACGAGTGTTGGAATTAACTTCTTCCAAACTCCTGTCAATGTTGATATGTTGTCCTTTGCCCATGATTCATGAATGTTCTTAATGGCAACTAAAATGGAGAATACTTCCCAGAGGGTTTTCAATTTACTATGCCCAGAACCATAGAGGAATCACTAGTGATGTCAGCTATTGCATTACAAACTGTATTTCTTAAAGAATAAGGCTTGAAAGTCAAAATTACTCCTTGATCCATAGACTGTAGAATGGATGTTGTGTTAGCAGGCATGAAAACAACATTTGTCTCATTGCACATCTCCATTAGGGCTCTCGGGTGACCAGATGTATTGTCAATGAGCAGTAATGTGTTGGGTTTTTGTTTGTTTGTTTTTCCCAGAAGCTATTTTTTGAAAATTTTTTAACAAGACCTGTTTTTTATTTCATTTTATTTTTATTTTATTATTATGTTCAGTTAGCCAGCATTTGGTACATCATTAGATTTTGATGTAGTGTTCAATGATCCATTAGTTGTGTATAACACCCAGGGCTTATCACTACATGTGCACTCCTTAATACCCATCACCTGGTTACCCCATCCTCCTACCCCTTCTCTTCTGTAACCCTCAGTTTGGTTCCCAGAGCCCAGAGTTTCTCATGGTTTGTCTTCCTCCCTGATTTCTTCCAATTCAGTTTTCCCTCCCTTACCCTGTGGTTCTCCCCAATATTCCTTATGTTCCACATATGAATGAAACCATATGATAATTGTCTTTCTCTGCTTGACTTATTTCACTTAGCATAATCCCTCCAGTTTCATCCATGTTGATGCAAATGGTGGGTGTTCATCCTTTTGATGGCTCTGTAATATTCCATTGTATATACATGTACCACATCTCCTTTATCCATTCATCTGTTGAAGGTCATCTTGGTTCCTTATGGAGTTTGGCTATTGTGGACATTGCTGCTATGAACATTGGGGTGCACGTGACCCTTCTTTTCACTACATCTGTATTTTGGAGTAAATACCTAGTAGTGCAATTGCTGGGTCGTAGGGTAGCTCTATTTTCAAAATTCTGAGGAACCTCCACACTGTTTTTCAGAGTGGCTTGGATGGGAGCAGTAATACTTTGAAAGAAATCTTTTTTTTTTTTCCCCCTGAGAAGTAGATCTCAACAATAGGCTTAAAATATTCAGTAAACCATATTGTAAACGGATGTGCTATCATTCAGTATTTGTTGTTCCATTTATAGAGCACAAGCAGAGTAGAGTTAGCACAATTCTTAAGAGCCCTAGAGTAATTGCAGTGGTAAATGAACATTGGCTTCAACTTCAAGTCACCAGCTGGTTTAGCCCTTAACAAGAGTGTCAACCTATCCTTTGAAACTTTGAAGCCAAGCGCTGACTTCTCTCTAGCTATTCTAGATAAATGGCATATATTTCCAATAAAAATTCTAAAGTGTATCTTCTTCTAATAAAATGTTCTTTCATCTACACTGATAATCTATTGTTTAGTGTACGCATCTTCATTAATTACCTTAGCTAGGTCTTCTGGATACCTTGCTGTAGTTTCTTCATCAGGACTTGCTATTTCACCTTGCACATGTATGCTACGGAGATGGCTTCTTTCTTTAAACCTCATGAACCAACCTCTGCTGGCTTCCAACTTTTCTTCTGCAGCCTTCTCATCTCCCTCAGTCTTCATAGAACTGAAGAGAGTCGGGGCCTTGCTCTGGTCTAGGTTTTGGCTTAAGGGAATGTTGTAGCTGGTTTGCTCTTGTATTCAAACCAATGAAACTTCAGACCAATAAACTTTTCTTTATGAAAAGAAGGCTGTTTCACTTTCTTTTCATTAGTGCGTTCACTGGAGGAGCACTTTTAATTTCCTTTAAGAACTTTTCCTTTGCGGGGCGCCTGGGTGGTTCAGTGGGTTAAAGCCTCGGCTCAGGTCATGGTCTCAGGGTCTGGGGATCAAGCCCCACATCTGGCTCTCTGCTCAGCAGGAAGCCTGCTTCCACCTCTCTCTGCCTGCCTCTCTGCCTACTTGTGATCTCTCTCCCTCTGTCAAATAAATAAATAAAATCTTTAAAAAAAAAAAAAGAACTTTTCCTTTGCATTCACTACTTGGCTAACTGCTTGGCACAAAAGGCCTAGATTTTGGTCTGTCTAGGCTTTTGACACGCCTCCCTCACAAAGCTGTGTGACTCTTCCTTTCCCTTGAACATGTAGAGGCCATTGTAGGGTTAATAACCGGCCTCATTTCTGTAGGTTGTGTCTCAGGGAAAGAGGAGGCCTGAGGAAATAGATGGAACAGCCAGTAGGTGGAGCAGTCAGAACACAGTGAACATTTACCATCAAATTCTCTGTCTTACACAGGTGCAATCTGTGGTACCCCCAAAAATTGCAATAGTAATATTAAAGATCACTGATAAAGAGCACCATAATAAATATAATAATAATAATGAAAAAGATTGAAATATTGTGAGAATTACCAAAACATGACACAAAGACACAAAGTGAGCCAATGCTCTTAGAAAAATGATGCTGGTAGACTTGCTCAATGCAGGGTTGCTGCAAACTTCCAATTTGTAATGCAAAATATGCAAAACACAATAAACTGAAGCACAATAAAACAAGGTATGTCTATACAAACATCAATTCCAATAGCAGAAAACCATTTTTAAAAATTTTAAATGAAATTCTGACAAATAATTCCAAATAATAAAATATTTATTAGTAAATATAAAAAAAGAAGTGTAAGAATCTTCACTGAAAATTAGAAAACAATGCTGAGAAAAATTAAAGAAAATATAAAGAAATGGAGAGTGATACTGTGTTGTGGTTTAGAAGGCAGTACTGTTAAGAAATTTATTCCCCTGAGGCACCCTGGTGATGCAGTCATTTAAGTGTCCTAACTCGTGGTTTCAGCTTGGGTTGTGATCTTGGGGTCATGAGATTGAGCTCCGCGTTGGGATCCCCGCTCAGTGTGGAGTCACCTTAAGGTTCTCTCTCCCTTTCCCTCTGCCTCTGCCACTCACTTGTGCTCTCTCCATCTCTCTCTCTTTCAGATAAATAAGTATTAAAAAAATAGAAATGAATTCCCCCTAAATTTATCCATCACTGCAATATAATTCCAGTCAAAAGCCCCACAACCAATTTTTTAGCATTTGACAAGTTGAATCTTACATTTGTTTGGAAAAGCTAAGGACACAGAATAGCCAAAACAATTTTGAAAAAGAAGAATCAAGGTGTAGAGTCATATTACTTGTATTAAGACTCATTTTCAATCTACAGCAGTTAAAACTGTGTGGTTCCAGCAAATAGATAGAACAATGAAACAGAATAGAGAGTACATAAGTAGAACTGCCTGTATATCTTTTTGATATAAATACCAAAAAGATTCAAAGTCTTCAATACTCATTACATATTGCTGGGAACTCTATATACTTATGGGAAATAATGAACCTTGACCCTACATTAGACTAGAGACAAAAAATTAATACAAGATGGATCATAAGTATAATTAAAAAATTTGAAGTTTCTAAAAGAAAAAAGTATAATATCTTTATGACTGGAAGTTAAGCAAATATTTCTCTTATGGAAAACAGAATGCCCTAGAAATAAAGAAAAAAATTACAAATTCAAATTCATCAAAATTGAAAACCTACATTCATCAAAGATGCATTTTATATAATTTTCTTTTATTTCCTTTCTTAGCATATTGGTGGTGGTTAATATTGTTGTTACTGTTGTTCTTTTATTTTTAGTGTTTGTCTTAGAGAGCTTGTAATATACATCTATAGCTAATCCAAGTCCAGTTTCCAATAACTGTATACCCACACTTCATGGATGTTATAATCACAAAATAATCCTGATTACTTCTTCCTGTCCCTTGTATCATTACTATCATTCATTTCATTTATGTACAAGTATACATAAGCATATATATCCATAAGATATATACCTAAGCATATATAATTGAATATATTGTTGGTGTTATTATTTTGAACGGCTGTCTGTTAATCCATTAAGAATAAGAAAAATTTATTTTACCTTCCTATTCCTTCTTTGATATTCTTTCTTACTTTGTGTAGATCTGCATTTTTAATCTGTATTATTTTCCTTCTCACTCAAGAAGTTCATTTATCATTTCTTGCAAGGCAGGTCTACTGGCAACAAATTTCTTCAAGTTTTGTTTGTCTGAGAAAGTGTTTATTAGTTCCTCACTCTTGTAGGCAGATTTTGCAGATTACAGAATTCTAGGTTGGTATTTATTTTCTCTCAACATTTTAAATATTTCACTGCTCTCATTTTGCCTGTATGGTTTCTGAGAAGACGTTGGATTTAATCCTTATTTTTGTTCCTCTAGAGGTAAGGTATTTTTTCCCTCTGGGTTCTTGTAGAATTTTTTCTTTATCTTTGATTTTCTGTAGTTTGAAAATGATTTGCCTAGATAAAGCTTTTTGAGCATTTATCTTGCTTGGCGTTTTTGAGCTTCCTAGATCTGTGATTTGATATCTGACATTAAGTTGAGAAAATTCTGTCATCGTTTCAAATATTTCCTCTGTTCCTTTCTCAATTTCTTATCATTATGGAATTCTAATTTGTGTGTGTTACACCTTTAATAGTTCTCTCACAGTCCTTGAATATTCTGGATTTTTTAAAGTCTTTGTTCTCTTTGCTTTTTGGTTTTTAAAGTTTCTATTGCCCTATCCTTAATCTCAGATGGCCTTTCCTTTGTTTTGTCCAATCTATTAATAAGCATATCAAAGGTACTTCTCATTTCTGTTTTTTTTTTAACAGATTTTAAAAAGTCTTTACCATTTATTTTTGGTTCTTTCTCAGAATTTCCATCTCTCTATTTACATTTCCCATCTATTCTTGCATGCTGTCTACTATATCTATTAGAGGTCTTAACATATTGGTCATAATTTTTATACATTTCTGGTCTGAGAATTCTGACATCCCTGCCATGTCAGGTTCTGATGCTCGCTCTGTCTCTTCCAATTATATTTTTTGCCTTTTAGCATGCTTTGTAAGTTTTCTTGATAGCCAAATAAGATGTAAAAAAGGGAGAAGAACTGGTATAGCTTAGCCTTTAGTAAATTGATTGTAAGGTATGAGGGAACGGGAAGCAACCCACAGTCCTACAATGAAGTCTCAGTCTATTTGTGAGCCTCTATCTCTGGACTATGGACTTCATACAAGAGTTACTCAGTTGTTTTTTTTTTTTTCTCTCCACTCTTAGGTGTGACAGGATGACTACAGTGGGCTGGAATTGTATATTTCCCTCCTACCAGATCAGTTAGGCTGTGATAATACTCCAGCAAGCTAGGCTCTGGGTAACTAGTTTCCCTTGAAAGCAGGCCTTGTCAAGAAGAACAGAGGGCTCTGGCATATTTCAAAAGCCTTCCTTCCCCCTAACCACTGCCAGAAGTAGGAGGGACTATTTCTCTGATATTTTCTGTGGGAACCTATTCAAGTTCCTGGAGATAAATTTCACAATATTGTGGGTATCCTTTAGGACTGGGTCCCCCTAGAATTTTAAGCTCTCAGAGTTACCTACCCTGAGCTTTTAGCAATTTGTCTGTTAAGTTTTCCCAACCATGCAGTGGTCCCCATGGTGGCTTCTGCCTGAGAGTCTTGGAGCTGCTAAGCTGTGACTCCCTCTATTTGCCTCTCCTCTGTCTCTTCATTGCTAGGGGCAGTAATTTGTTTTATGTCTTCCCATCTTTTATGGATCTAAGATTTGTTAATTTGTCAGTCTGTTCAGTTTTTACCTGTTGTTAAGATGGAGTAGTGACTCCCAAGATCCTTACATGTGGAAGAGGAAACCCTTCTGTCTAAAAGATAGAGAGGGAAAAGCACAACTCATTTTTAAAGATTTATTTATTTATTTGAGAGAGAGAGAGACAGAGAAAGAGAGAGTAGGGGGAAGGGCAGAGGGAGAGAGAGAATCCTCAAGCAGACTCCCCACTGAGCATGGAGCCCAACACAGGGCTCCATCCCAGGTCCCTGAGATCAGGACCTGCATGGAAATCCAATACTCAACTGACTGAGCCATTGACGCATCCAAGGGAAAAGCATAATTCTTTATGGTTAAAATATTATGGTAGTGGAAAGTATTTCTTATGTATGCTCAAGTGATACAACTCTTTTAGTTATAACTTACATTGAGGTGGGAGGATGTTTAAAAATAAAACACTTAAGAAAGGTACTTAGAATCTTATTTCAAATCTGCTTTTTTATGATTTTATTTATTTATTTGAGAGAGAGAGTGTGTGAGAGAGAGTGAAGGAGCAAGGGGATGGGCAGAGGGAGAAGTAGATGCCTCAATGAGAAGGAAGCTTGACATGGGGCTCCATCTGGAGACTCTGGGATGGTAACCTGAGATGAAGACAGATACTTAACCTACTGAGCCACCCAGGTACCCCTCACATCTGCTTCTTTCTTAACAATAAAAATATTTCACATTACATTAACAAATAATGTCCACTTAAATATCAACCACCTCTAATTATAATGAACTTCAACAGATACCAATGCTAAATAACAATGGCAAAATAAACTAAAGAAGTTTGGTCCAGTTTCATTATCTAAATGAAAGAAAGCATCAAACTCAGAATCTATGTTTTGTGTAATCAAAGTGAAACTAGACTAGAGGGGGCTCTGTTGCCCGTGCTCATTCTACATTCATCAGTAGCCCGTGAGCTGGTGGAGGGCCATGGTCTACCTCTTGGGAAGTGCAGCACTATTGAGACAACTTGCATGCCCCAAATCTAGAGGGTCCTCCTGGACCAGGGAATGGGCCCTGGTTGCAGTGAAAGCAGATAGGGTGCAGCAGTTCGTTGGGGATGTGATTCTGTACTTGGAGAGGAGGGGCTTCAAGCTGGTGGGAATGAAGATGTTGCAGGCACCAGAGAGAGTCCTTGCTGAGCACTACCATGATCTGAAAAGGAAGCCCTTTTATCCAGCCCTCATTAGATACATGAGCTTCAGCTCCATGGTGGCCGTGGTCTGGGAAAGCCCCAAAGTGGTCTGCTCCTTCAAGGGCCATGATAGGACACATCAACTCTGTTGAGGCTACCCCCAACAACATGAAGGAGGGGAATTGAGGGGGGGTACTTCAGTATCCACATCAGCGACTCTGTGGAGGGATCCCAGAGGGAGATCCAGCTATAGTTCCAGATCAGTGAGTTAGTGGACTAGGCAGGAGATGGCCGTTAGAGCAGTGTCTACCCAGTCTAAACATTCAGGCCGCCCTCAGCCACACTAGGAGCCACCTAGGATCACTGACTTCTGTCAACAAGTACTTGAGCCCATACCATGCTCTGCCCTTCTGTCCCAAACCACCTTTCTGTACACCTTCCGTCCCACCCTAGCCCAGAGGGTTTGAGCAACGAACTTTATGTGCCTTTTAGTATCCTAAGCCAACAAGAAGTAGGACCAAATCCTTTCTATACCAAAGTGCCAGCCTTGGGGTATCTCCATAATTGTGTACTCTGACCTCCCTTCCCCAAAGTACAGGGGGAGACATTAAAATTCACTGTGTTGTGCACGAGGGTGAATCACTTATTATATTTTCTGCCATCTCTGAGGTAGGTATGAGAACCTTATGCAAAGTTGTAAGAGTTTGAGAATAGAAATAAAATTTATCCTCCCGTACACATACATACACACACATACATAACTAGACTCTAGGGGTTTGGGTACTGCAGTAACTACATTAACCTACAATTTCACTGTCCAACTGTGGTTTACACTAAATTTAGATGTCTTTTGAGTTCGGTTATTTTAAAAAGTGGAAAAACTCAAAGATCTCAAACCCCTGGTGCAGCCTCAGTTGAGGAATACAGAATGTTTCTTTAGATAATGTGTCTCTAAGCATTAGGTAGCAACAACTTTTCTTCTTGTATCACAATTACAAGAACTTCTTGAACTGGAATTTTCAGAGAAGCCATGCAAATATACTATTCCAGAGAAGCTATGGAAGGGGATTACTCTGAAGAAATGTTTCATACTATAATGTCTAATACCAGTTGCACATTAGACATATTATCTTTTCTTTCCCTTTCCTTTCTTCAACAAGGAGGCAAAAATGGACCATATTTTTTGAGATGTTCTAGTCTCTTTTTGATGACTTTAAAAGATGCTAAAGCTAGGTTAGCATTCTGAGGATCAACTTTTTTTTAAAGTTCAATTATTTAAGCAGATTTATGTTTTCTGTCACTAAGAGAACAACCCAAAATCAGCCATCTGACTAACTATCATTAACATAATCATTCTGGAGAACTAATTGGCACACTGCTCAGTTTCAAGGAAAAAAATGCACTTGAAGGGTTTCTGTGACTTTTTTTTTTTTCTTCTTTTCCTTTCCTTCTGTTCAGATGATTCACAGAAAGTGCCTATGAAATTGAGATTTGGGGAAACATAGGTACATATCATAATTACAGCCTTCTTTACTCACCATTACTTGAAGAGTAACATTCATTTTTACTGAAACTATTATATGTTGAAATATCATTTCAGATATTATTTTTCAAAATACCTGCTCAAGTTATTGAATGTTTTTCTAAAACTAGTGTAAATCCTTACTATAACCATTTTTCAACTACAGGTTTTCTGACACAACTAGACACAAACCTCTAGGGATTTTACCACTTAATAAGCATTGTATAAATAAGATAAAATAACTTCCATTATAGAAAAAAAAGAAATTTTTCCAGTGAGTGTATATTAACATACACATACAAAAACTACTTTCCTTGACAGACCTAACAACTGATAATGTATTATTATTTAGTACCTAATTCCAGTAGACAAATTAGGAAAACAAACAAATCCTTGTCTTCTTCTATATAAATATAAATTTGTGTCCCTAATTTAAATGTAGATAGAATATTAGTCAAGTAAGTTAAGCTGTATCTGGGAGACAAATGTAGTCAGATATGTAATTTGCCTCTTAATTAGTGGTCCATGTTCAAAAAGTTATTTTTAACTTTTTAAAACAAAACTAGTTTCTCAGACCAAATAATATTATATCTGAACCTAAAAATGTCAAATTCTGTTGGCTTCCATACCCACAAACATACTCAGAGACTACTTATGTTTATCTAAAGCATTTTTTCCAACTTGTAAATATGGAGAATTTTTCAAAAAGGAAAGTAAAATCCTGAGCTGGGAGCTTTAGATTTTCCCCTCACTCCCCAACCTCCCCCAAAATTAGCCTAACTATAGTTGTAAACACTAGATAAACTGATTTCATATAAAAATCAATAGCATATCAACCACCCTAAACAACACAAGTAGATCATTTTCTAAGCATTTACTTATCTCCTCAAATCATGCAATAAATAAAGCTTCTGAATGCCCACTTAGCAATTTAGGAAAAGCAGAGGGAGAATATCTGGCATCCTTTTATCTCCCTGTTGTAAGCAGGCAGAATAACCCTCTCTAATAAAAAATAAAAAATAAAAATAAATTAAAAAAAAAAAAAGTCCATATCCAGAACCTGTAAACTTGTAGCCTTAATTGGCAAAAAAGATTTTAAAGACTTCCGGGACCTCAAGAAGGGGAGATTATTCTAGATTAATCAAGTGGACCCAATGTAATCACATGAGTCCTTAAAAGTAAAAGAGGAAGTTTGAAGACTAGGTCAGAGAAATAAGACAATGAAAGCAGGGGAAGAAGAGATGTGAAATGTGACAGACTTTAACTGCTATTACGATCCTGAAAATGAAGGAAGAGGGTCATGAGCCAAGGAATATGGGAAGCCCCTAGGAGCTTGGAATGACCTTTATCTGATAATGAACAAGGAAAAAAGGGCTTCAGTCCTACAACCACATGTAAATGAATTCTGCCAACAACCTGAATAAACAGTGAAATTGATTCTCCCTTAGAGCCACCAGGAAAGAAAGCAGTCCCATCGACATAGATTTCAGCCTGAGGAGACCTGTATGAGACTTATCAGTTACAGAACTGTAAGATCATAAATTGTGTTGTTTTAAATCTATAAGTTTGTGGCAGCAAGAGAAAGCTAATACATGCTCTTTATAAATATTTTCTGCTGAAGACTTTCATTGGAGTGAGTTTATTTTAAAATACGAAAGAACTTCCGAGTTTCTACTAAAGATACGTAAATAGTTCTATGATTTTGGAATGTTCTGGAATGATATAACTCTTTAGAAAATGATTTATTTCTTGCTTAAGCAAATGAAATTCATTTTATCTTATAGTCTACATCATCCCAGATTTGAAACATGGTTTCACCTCTCAGCCTTGTTTATTGGGATACCCTGCAATTCCAAAAAGTGGACAAAATGAACTGTTCCTGTTTCTGTATCACTTTAACTAGATGCTCTATGTGCAGGACCAAACAGTAATCCTTCAGATTTATTTATTTTATTTTTATTTTTTTAGATTTTATTTATTTGACACAGAGAGAGAGAGATCACAAGTAGGCAAAGAGGCAGGCAGAGAGAGAGAGAGAGAGAGGGAAGCAGGCTCCCTGCTGAGCAGAGAGTCCGATGCAAGGCTCGATCCCTCGACCCTGAGATCATGACCTGAGCTTAAGGCAGAGGTTTTAACCCACTGAGCCACCCAGGCACCAAATAATGATGGTTGGGTTAGCATGGTGTATTAGCAATTTTTTTCCTTCTCCTATTTGGCTTTTTTTTTTTTTAAGATTTTATTTATTTAATTGACAGAGAGAGAGGGAGAGAGAGGACAAGTAGACAGAGAGGCAGGCAGAGAGAGGGGGAAGCAGGCTCCCCGCCGAGCAGAGAGCCCGATGCGGGCCTCGATCCCAGGACCCTGAGATCATGACCTGAGCTGAAGGCAGAGGCTTTAACCCACTGAGCCACCCAGGCGCCCCTCAGATTTATTTTTATACTCAGACTTTCCCTTCACAACCTTTGCCAAATTACAGTGGTAATGGCAGTTACTTTTTCATAAGCAACAGGGTGTCTGCAACATTGATTATCAAGTGATTCTCAAATTCCCATTGCCCACACATTGTTCTCACAAGACTTTGAGCATCATAAAATAACTATAATATTCATTCATCATCAAGGGAAGGATCTACTTTTTCCCCTTACAAAAAATCACAGCCTACCATTCCTTTGTCTGTTTCAGCAACAATGACTCAGGGTGTAAAGCAGTATGATTTTGAGTCAGTGTAAACAGTCACTTTCAAAAAATCTAGGGGCGGCTGGGTGGCTCAATGGGTTAAAGCCTCTGCCTTCAGCTCAGGTCATGATCTCAGGGTCCTGGGATTGAGCCCTGCATCAGGCTATCTGCTCAGCAAGGAGCCTGCTTCCCCCTCTCTCTCTCTGCCTGCCTCTCTGCCTACTTGTGATCTCTCTCTCTCTCTCCCCCTGTCATATAACTAACTAACTAACTAACTAACTAAATAAATAAATAAATAAATAAATAAATAAATAAATAAATTAAATCTTTATAAAAAAATCTAAGAAGCAACCCAAGTAAAGAAAAAAGGTAAAAGGATTTCAGTTAGCTGTTTTATGCTGCATCGTTGATTGAGAACTTGTTCTAGCTGAGAATGGGCCTTTTAATATCTTGATTTATGTCAAATGAAAACAGTAAGTATGAGTATATTTTTTTTGAATGTTCATATTTCTTTTCTAACTCACATATTATTTATATTAATTTTATAACTAAACTTTTTGGTTATCTGACCTTTTAACTTGAATTAATTTGCATTTCTGTCTCTTAAAGCATAGAGTTTACTGAATAACAAGCAAAATGTCCTCAATAGAAATGCTTGTTAACTTGAATCCTTGCCCTCAAAGAGTTATAATCCAGAAGAAGAAAACCTTGGATTAAAAGACAGCATCAATTATCTTATGGTCTCACTTATGTGTGGAGCATAAGGAAAAACATGGAGGACATTGTGAAAAGGAAAAGAAGGGTGAATGGGGGGAAATCGGAAGGGGAGATGAACCAAGAGAGACTGTGGACTCTGAGCAACAAACTGAGGGGTTTGGAGGGGAGAGGGTGGGGGGTTGGGAGAGCCTGGTGGTGGGTATTGAGGAGGGCACGTATTTCATGGAGCACTGGGTGTGGTGCATGAACAATCAATCTTGGAACACTGAAAAATTAAAATAAACATATTTGGGGAAAATTTTAAAAAAAAATAAAAGATAGAATTTCATGATGATAAAGCTTATAGAGAGAGGTGTTGAACAAACTTAAAATACAGATACAGTTAATTCTGGGTATTGTTAATTTGAGAGGGCTTATTGAGAAATCTGGATTGATAGACCATAACTCTAAGCAGAAGAAATAAGAAAAAAAAGTAAGAGTCTATGTCGAAAGATCCAGGAGACAATCCAGTACTTTGTTGAAGACTGTCAGAGTGTAGTTGTATATGTGTGGAGGGCAAAGAGAGCAACCAGGTAGGAAATCTTAGAATACTAAATTGTTTGCATTATATCTGAAAAACAAAATTGGTGTTTCTGAACAGTGGAAGAGAGGTAGAAAAGAGATCTAACATTTATTCAGTAGTTATTATAAGCCAGACACTGATATTTATATATGTTATCCCTTTAAATTCTAACAGCAGCCCAGGAAATAATATTATCCCTATTTTATTGCAAAATAAAACAAGATTCACAGAAATTTAAGTCATATGAGCAGTAAGTAGCAGGTTTTAAACTTGGGACAACCTGATTCCAATGTATCTATACTTCTTCAATATTGGGAGATTGGACCCTCCCTCAACACTTACAATATTGTTTATAGAATAGCATGAGAGAAGATTTAACTTATTTTCCATATAGACTTATTTTTTTTTAAAGATTTTATTTATTTATTTAACAGAGAGAGAACACAAGTAGGCAGAGAGGCAGGCAGAGGCGGAGAGAGAAGCAGGCTCCCTGCCGAGCAAGGAGCCCTATGCGGGACTCGATCCCAGGACTCCGGGATCATGACCTGAGCCGAAGGCAGCTGCCTAACCAACTGAGCCACCCAGGCATCCCCCATATAAACTTATTTAACACTGAAATTCTTAATTTCCTTTTAGCAGTTTCTCTTAAAACCAAGTAACAAGTTTTTGTTTTATTTGCACCTTGATGCCATTTTTATATGTAACTATTTTAATCGTCCTATTTTTAGGACACATTGAAACTGCACACAGAAAGACATAGGCATTGCATTGAGATATCCTGTATCATTGATACTAATCTTCCATTTTGGAAGATTCCCTTTTTACTAAGTATGTTTTCTTTAGTGGTGGAGTTTTCCTAATTGGATAGCTCTTCAGATCTAATTATTTCATTTAATTATCATATGATAGAAATCAATGAGCTCCACATCTCCATGAGTTTTCAAATTTGAACTACATATATAGTTATATTAGAGGCTGGATAAAATAACCACTAAAGCTCTAAGATTCTGATGTATACATCTTTACACATGGACATGTTTTAAATTCCTAACTAGTTAAATGAAAATGAAAAAGGGAAATTTTAAGCTATCAAAGTACTAAAATAAAAACAAAATGTTTAATAGTCATTACTATTGAAACTATGATAATTTAGACATTTTATTTATTTATTGCAGCAGAGAGTTTATTTATTTATTTATTTAGCAGAGAGTTTAAAATGTGAACCTTCCTGGAAATCTACAGTCTGTACCTTAGAAAAAATTCATAGCCATTGATGCACGAACTCAAAGCCTAGACCTAAAGAGATAAAGAACTACACAGGCAAAATTTATATATTATGATGTTGATAGCAGTATAACTTATAATAAGTTCTTTAAACTGCAGATACCAGAGACCAAAATAAAGGAATGGCCAATATATTTTATCCACAAAATAGATATTATATTTTACAGATATAAAAATTGCATTTAAAAAATATTTATATTACTTAAGATGAGTATATTAGAAAAAATTCATAATAAATTTAAGACAATCCATAAGAAAAATGAGTTGAAAAATTTCTTAAAATATTAATATGAATTCACTAAAAATGATGGTTTATGAGTGATTTTTAAAGTTCGTTTATAATTTTTGGAGCATTCTACAATGAATAGACATTACTTTTACCTAAGCAAAAAATTTACTGCCAATTAAGCAAGCCACTTTGACTGTAAGTCTTATAGACACAAAGAATTTAGTTTATTGATTTGCTTCCTTCTTTCCTATATAGCACCCCTATGATTTCTGTTAGGCCTCTGAAATTACTGCTTAGTATTCTCAATCAATGAAATAATTCAAGTTGGGTTTGGAAGCATTCTTTTCCAGTTTGGGTATGATGGTTAATTTTATGTGTTAACTTGATGAGCCATTAGGGAAGGGAATAGGGAATGAGAAGTGGAAGAAGTTAGTTACAAATACCAGCTATGACCAAGTGACCAGTTACAGACAAAACTGTAACTGTTACGAGTATTTCCTATTCACTTTGTTATAAATACATTTGGGTGTATTTGTTTTCTTTTTGCTTTTTGATCTTTTCTCTTAGTCCCTAATTATGTAACTTAAGATTTATTGATTTTATATCATAGCATTTAAATATTGTTACTTTTTCATAATAGTATCTAAGTTATGGGACATCAAGAACAGTAAACATCCTTCAAGGACTTTATCTCTTCCTCTGAGGAAGGGGTAAGTTTTTAGTTGTATGCTGGAGAGTTGTATCATATTAGGTAGAACTGTGACCTTGTTTTTGTCTTTGTTTGGAGATTAGGTATAGTTTAAGGAGATGACTATGGGTAAAACTGACATGGAGTGGATTTCTAATGGTTAATTTTATTTGTCATCTTCACTTGTCACATAATGTTCAGATTAAATATTATTTCTGGGTGCATCTGAGGGTATTTTGGGATTAGATTAGTATATGAATTAGTGGGCTCCGTAAACTGCCCTCTCTAATGTGGTTGGGCATCATCCTTGAGGGTCTGAATAGAACAAAAGGCAGAGGAAAGAGGAATTTCTCCCATTTTCTCTGCCTCATTGAGCTGGGACATCTCATCTCTTATCCCCAACTGCCACTGTCCCCTACTGGGAATTTACACCATTGGCTCACCTTGTTTTCAGGCCTTCTGACTAAAAAAGCTGAACATTATCAGCCTCCTTGGGTATCCAGCTTGCCTTCTGTGTACTGCCTGGTTTCTCAGCTTCCATAATTCACATGAGCAAATTCCTTATATCCTACTGGTTCTGTTTTCTCTGGATTAAACATGACTAATGTGCTTGGCTTTGAGTAATATAATTTTTTATTTGCATGTCATTTTAAAGACTATCTTTCAAAGTTTAATTTACATACAACAAATTTTATTAATTATAAGTGTCCAATTTGATCTTTTGTTGAAATGTATGTCATTTTATTTGTGCTTGCTATTTTTTATGTGCTAAGTTTAAAGTTAGGGTGTGAATAACAAACTCCCCCATCATCACACATATAACATTGGAGCCCTCAAAATCCCAAATTAGAAAGAATTTCTGTTTCTTTCTCTCTTCTATTCACTTCTCAACTTCCTTGAAATGTTTAAGAATCCCACTGGAGTTCCCAATATTGTTAAAAGTACAAATCCTATTTTTTTTTCTTAGTCATCACTACAGATGTAACTTGATAAACCCACTCTTCACATTGAAGTTGAAGAACTCTAGATGCCATCAGAAGTTAGTTACTTTGAAAGGAACCAGTGTTGGGCAGCAACCTGGAATCCTGGGAGCCTGTCATAAATCTAAGTGGCATGGATAGCCAGTGATATTTCCCAAGAGGTAGCATAGCCACATTATAGTTGATAAAACAGATCTGTGATATTCAGTTGCTTTGAGGTTCTATGATGTCAGCCCCCATCTAAATGGTATCCCCATAACCAGCCTCCAACTCTCACAAAATGTGTCTGAGTGGTCAAGCATGGAGGGGTGGTAAGACAAACTGGAAAGTGAGAAGCCAAAGTTAGAAACCAGAAGTCATCATGAAAATAGAAGCTTCTTTGGAATTTCAGAAATATTTAGGAAAGGCTGGGGCTTACACGGAGTACTGAAAGGGAATTGAAGCAATTTTACTGAGATAGCAAGAGGGAGACTTGAAAAATGGGCCCTTTAGCAGCCTGACAAGTTGCGAAAAGGCCTGGAGCAGAGGTTATATAAGTATTTTGCTGAGACTTTCAAAAATAAGTCCAGGGAGATTGAAAGTATAACATACAATAAGATTGAACCAAAAAAAAAAAAAACTGGTCAGAAACTTTAAAAAGAAATATAGTTTGCATAGAAAAATCTTTAAAAAGAATTGGATTCAGCACAACAGGACAAAGTTATAAAACTTCCTAAGTATACAAGGTATATCAGGAGAATAAAAAGCACGTTTGGGGGGTGGATTATGACCAATAAAAGATAATTATTTTTGAAGCCGAAGTCTTAAAGAAATTTTATTTAGAAAGATTTTTAGTAAAAAAATATGGTTTAATGCAGTATCTTTGAGAGTTCCTTAAACTCCTATTTTCCGAAACCTTGAACCTCTCTAGGCATCACCTTGTAATCTATGCTACTTTTCAGCAATAAGCCTAAATTACTTCTTCTATAAATTGGGAATAATAATGTTTGTCACATAGAAATTTTATAAGGATTAAGAGCTTTAATGCATAAAAAATCCTTAACACAGTGCCTGAGAGATTAAGTGCTACAGAAATGAATGTGATCCTTTGCTGTTGTTAATCTTTTTGTGATTATTATTAGTGTTCTCATCTACCAGTAAAAGTCTTCTTACAAATTTACATTAGGATGTTCATTATCTATGGGTGGTGTCAGGGAGGAAGACCCTTGTCTACTCTTTGAGGTCCTTCTAGTGGGATTTAGAATCAAATTGACATGAGAGAAATTAACAGGAGAAAATCAAATTAAATAGAAGTAAATATGGGGAATCCATACAGACATGAAAATTCCAAAGATAATGAGGCAACATGAAGATCATATGACTAAGGAGAGAAGTAGGCGACTGAGAACACAAAGGGGAGGGAGGCCATTAGCAGGAAGGTGAAAGGAGAAGTTTGTAGAACAGAGACTGCCCTATTGCACAGATAAGCCACTTAGGTAAAAGGGAGCCTCTTTTAACTCTGTTAATAGCTCTCTTCCTGATACAAGAAGGCAGTTGAGAGGGAGGTAAAGAGCTTTTCCTGAATCTGTTGGGCTTTGATTGCTTTTAACTCAAAAATAATGTTCATGCCAAAGTGGCCCATCTTGGGGCAGTTGGCCCTTGGCTCCTATGGTGGGAAAGAGTCAAATTAAAGGACCTGGCAAAGCATGCCTGGGGCAATAAATGGAAATCACCTCTCTCCTTCCCTCCTTTGCCTTCTACTCTTCTACCAAGATAAGATCTCTGGATCTTATGGTGATATCCTAGAATGTTAGATTTGGGATGAAATTTAAAAAGAATCTAGGACAAGGGCAATACTTTAATAATCAAGAAACCCGCCCCAGAGTGTCTAAGTGGCTGGTCTAAAGTCAGTTAATAACAGATTTGCAAGAGAGGAAAAAAAAAATCCCAATGTTATGAGTGGACTTTGATTACTTTAACCAAATGACAAGATAAAAGTTCTAGAATTCAAGGACACTTACAGATTTGAGGAAATATTGGTGCCTACAAACAAGGTTGTAGCCTCCAGGTGCCTTACTTTCTTGATACAAAAAGTTCTCATTCCCACACCTGAAGCTACAAGGAATAGGAAATCCTATATATAAAATCAATCTTTCCAACATTTCATAAATCATCGCCCTCTCTTCTACTTTCTGTCTTTCTCCAAGTTGTCAGGCATATATTGACATCAGTACTTAAGTAATGGCCCCATTATATATAAAGAATATTTTTATCTCAGTTTTTAGGAGGTTGATGACTATTAACACTTTTTGTTAAAATATTGGAATACATTTCCATCTTCAGTCTTACTCTACTGATAACTAAATTATTTGAATCAGATGAGTTTTTAAAAATATTTTAAAATAAGTATTAATTTTTTTTAAACTCGATATACTATTGGTTAATAAGAATTACAAATGTATATTGGGGTGCCTGGGTGGCTCAGTTGGTTAAGTGTCTGCCTTCAGCTCAGGTCCTGATCCCAGTCTCCTGGGATCAAGTCCCACATCAGACTCACCGCTCAGTGGGGAATATGATTCTCTGCTTCTCCCTCTTCCCCTCTCCCCCTCTACTTGTGCATGCCCTCTCTCTCTCTCTCTTTCACACGCGTGCATGTGCAAAAATAAATAAAATCTTAAAAAAAGAATCACGAATGTATAAATTATTTGATGTTTTAAAATAATTCACTTTCTTCCTGCATTGCATGTTCTTGATGTTCATTTTTATGAGGTCACAGAGTGATCTCTCATGACATTCTGACTTGATTTACTTAGCAGGGAGGAAGTGACAAAGAGGACTTTCAAAAGCTTTGTTTCTATAGAAACGGTTTCTCCCACTTCAGATCCAAGATAAAAGGAGAATATAAGAGGTATTAATACTTATATTCATAAATCCCAAGTTGAATGTTTCTCCTTCAACTCACTCATCTTCCAACGATTTTAGGACATATGGTCTATGAAATGCGCTTGCCTCAAACCAGAGCCTGGCGGCTTAAGAGGGAAATAATTCACTGAATGGAGAAAAGAGCCTGATGAAAATATGGCATATGAATAAATGACATTCTAAAATATATCTAAACTTTACATTGTATTGGTATATAGTATTTTTTAATACTGACAACTAACTACTGAAAATGAGACCTTAGAATGTGATTTGGCTTACCAAGTTCTCAGAAGAGACTTTGGAACAGTGTTCCTGAAAATCCCTTTCCCAAATAATATTGCAGATAACAAAGGTAACTGGATGAGCCATCATATGTAGTAAGTGGTTATAAGAGTTTTTGGAAATAGTGGTAATTGCTTGGTAGTGGCAGTGAGCCAGAGCCCAGATCATTAAAATTTTTCATATATTTTAAACTCAAAATATTGAAAAAGACAGAGTAAAAATACAAATCATCGAGGTAAATGAATAGACCAATGCTCACATTCCCACAGGCAGACACACACACACACACACACACAATCATAAAACCAAAACCTTTTTCAGATCTTTCCACATCTTAGTATCAGGAACCAAAATCAATATATGCAGAGATATCAACAAACGAATAATATGGAATCTTTTTTTTTTAAAGATTTTATTTATTTATTTGACAGAGAGAGTGATCACAAGTAGGCAGAGAGGTAGGCAGAGAGAGGAAAGCAGGCTCCCCGCTGAGTAGAGAGCGCGTTGTGGGGCTCGATCCCAGGACCTGAGATCCGTGACCTGAGCCAACGGCAGAGGCTTTAACCCACTGAGCCACCCAGGCGCCCTAATATGGAATCTTAATATAGTAACTTTTATCTACAATTTTTTTAAGACAGATATATGTTCTCTTTAAGGAGAGAATGTAGGGGTGGGAAAACTTTTCCCTTCTTCCATTCTGGGTTCTTTGACTGGTCGGATAATTAAATTGACATAATACAGATTAACAGGAGAAAAACAAATTTCATATGTGTGCATGAAACAGATGAACCCCAAACAAAGGCAGTCAGGTAATTGAGGCTTATATGTCAGCCTGAATTAAGGAGTGGGATAGGGACCTGGGACTTTAAAGGGGAGAAGGGCAACTTACAGATGTTTGGTAATCAAATGCTTGCCAGGATATATAGATAAGTCTTTCAGATAAAAAATTATCTCTGGTAATAGCTCTTGTCTTGGTACAAGCCCTCTGTCTACATTCTTGTAGGCAGTTAAGGGAAAGGCAAAAAGCTTTTCCTGGGTCTGCTGGGTCTTAATTGCCTTCAGCTCAAAACAATCCCCATGCTCAAGTGGCACATTTTGGGACAGCATATGCTGCTCTCCCTCAAGAGTGTAGTATTTACTTTTTACCTTCAACCAGCTCTTCCTTAGCAAATAAAACAGAACCAAAGATTCTATCCTCACTGCATTTTCAAAGGAGCCTAACTGCCGTAAAGAAGGAAAAGTCAATAACTTTGCGAACTGTTTACTGAAACAATAGCCCAATACGTATAATTATGGTCAGGTGACTCAGGGATCCAGGACTCCCAATGTGTCTTACTGTGAAAGTGATATGTAACACATATGCTTTCATTCTTTTGCCGAAACACATGGCCCTACTAGTTGCAGGTGGCTGGGGGTTATGGTCTAGCTGTATGCCCAGGAAGACTAGGAGAACCAGGTATTGGTCTACAATCTTTTCATAAAGGAAACAGAGTTCTTTCACAATGGAAATAGACTTCTGCAGTTTTGTTTTTTTTTTTTTTAGTTTTGTCATTTAATGCTCATGAAAGTAGCAAACATATTTTACATTCAGAACAACGTGACAATTTAAATAAAGTGTTACAAAGAGAAAGGGTGGTTGTCAGACATAACATATTTTCCCCTATAACATCTGAAATCATGTTTGGAAATACTGGCTCTCTTGTCACACATGCTTGTCCAGCTTCATGCAGCTCGTATTATTTCACACAAAATATTTAAGAATTTCCTTCTTTTCTAACTACATGAGGCCTTCCCATTCTCCTGAATACTTTCTTCCTCTTTTGTAGCAGCATCATCTGGCAACGAGGCCTTCTGAACATGTTTAATGGCTCAAACAATGCTGCTTTAGAACTAAAGGTTGTGTGTGGAGAGATGCTACCTCTTCATTGTCCTCTGAGCTGATAAAGTTACCTCTGCTTGGGTGATATTGCTGACATTTCCACACTATTTCTTACTTTTCATCAAAGGTTCAGGGGACGTCTGCGACTCTGACAAATATCAACATACAGCATGAGAAACAAGTGGTGCTTTTTTTCTGTTAGGCCATATGCATGAACACAGTCTACATGTTTCATACTGGTTCCATGACATCTTTTCAACTGCACATGTTCACTGGTATATTCAAGAAAGGCCTACCAGAGGCTTTCTGTTTAGGACCAGTTTTAGGAATAAAAATAGTAATTTAAGATTTTTGAATTCTTAGAATAAAAATAATTCTTAGATTAAAAATAATGAGAATTTCTCATTCTCTCTCAATTTTCCCTTAAACTCACAAAATACATTCAACATTTTCTTGGACCCACATTAATCTACTGTTTAACCCAATTCCCCAAAGCCAAAAGTATGCATGGTCCTCAGAAGTGTGAAGTAGACACGTGAGGTAAAACAGTAACAATAAAAACAACACAATTGTTTGCCTGGCACCCTTGATGAGTACAGAAGTACCTGGTGTAGCACTCACTTGATTCATACTTGTGTTTAGTTATACTTGAAACAATTATCTTGATATTGACAGAAGTGCTCGATGTCCTCGCTTGGAAGAACTGCTCTCCTCTGACTCCTTTCAACTACTGTGGGTTTGTTCATTGAGTTCTCTACTTTTCCCCCAGATGAGATAGAAGCTGAGTCATGGCAACATTGCTTGTCACTGAATGTACTGTATTAAGAGTCTAAACTTGAAAAGGTTCACTTTGAAGATACCCTCTGAACTAATCAGTAGTATTCCACTTTAGCATGTAAATCTTAGTTTGTAAATCAATTACATCTTTCTTTCAGATACACGATCTATGGAAAATTCAGTAATCTTTGTTTTCCCCTGTGCATCCATATAGTAAAGAGCAGCTTCTCATCTTCAAGGATCTTATCAATATATAGGATAAATGCTGAGCTGTGACATCAAGTCCAGCAAAACTCTCAAAGGCCTTTATGCAGACTTTGCTCCAAGGATTTCAAAAAGGCTTAAGAATATTGGCTGCATGGAGCACTGGGTGTGGTGCATGAACAATCAATCTTGTAACACTGAAAAATTAAAATAAACATATTTGGGGAGAAAAAAAAGAATATTGGTTGCTTGTGTTTCCTTTCATTTTAAGTTCATTTTAGATGTTAATGCCAGGGTGGTATATTAAGTTCAGATCATGAAGAAGGTATGGAAGGTAGAAGATATGTTCGGCAAAAATTTTGTAATATATCCACTCAAGCATAAAAACCAGCAAAAAATTATATATTGTAGTAAGTAAAAAGAAGGCAGGACACCATATTTTTTATAGATATTGCATGCATGTACAGATAAATTTAAATAAGGTAGTCAGAAAAAGCTTATCTGAAGAGGTTGCTGTGATCTGATGTTTGAATTAGAAGGGACAACATATGCATAGTGCTGGGCAAGCAGTATATTTCAAGCAGATGGAAGAGTAAATATAAAAATATTGACATGGAGGGGCGCCTGGGTGGCTCAGTGGGTTAAAGCCTCTGCCTTCAGCTCAGGTCATGATCTCAGGATCCTGGGATCAAGCCCCGCATCAGGCTCTCTGCTCAGCAGGGAGCCTGCTTCCCCCTCTCTCTCTGCCTGCCTCTCTGCCTACTTGTGATCCCTCTCTGTCAAAAAAATAAACAAAATCTTAAAAAAAAAAGGGGGGGGTGCCTGGGTGGCTCAGTGGGTTAAAGCCTCTGCCATTGGCTCAGGTCATGATCTCAAGGTCCTGGGATCGAGCCCCACATTGGGTTCTCTGCTCAGCAGGGAGCCTGCTTCCCCCTCTCTCTCTGCCTGCCTCTCTGCCTACCTGTGATCTCTCTCCTCTCTGTCGAATAAATAAATAAAATCTTTTAAAAAATGTTGACATGGAAAAGGACTTGCCCTGTTCAGGAATAAATATGAGTAATGTGCTTGAAGCATATTGAACAAGAAGAGAATGGCATGAAATGTTTTGGGGGATATATGCTGGAACCAGGTAAATTATGAAATCTTTTATACTTCATTCTGAGTTAAATGAGAAGCCATTCAATGTTTGATTAAAGGAATGTCATATCCAATATTTATTTCAAATATCACTATATGGAGAATTAATGGAGTGTGAGCAAGTGTAGAAACAGGAATGTTATTTTAGTATTTCAAGTATTAGATAATGGCATCCAGAACAAGTGAGTTTTCAGTGAAGATGGAGAGAAGTGGATGGATTTGAAATACATTTTGGAGATAAAATTCATGGGACTTAATGATAAACGTGGGAGGCAAGAAGTAAGGAATGAGGACAAATGAAGGATAATACCTTCTTTTTTTGGTTTTGTTTTATTCTTGTATCTTGCATTGAGTTAAATTTTGGTGCAGATTAATGTTATTTTGGAAAATATGAAAGATGTTTGGGGAGAAGTGGGTATCTAACGTTCTGTTTAAGCAACTTTGGTACCCCTGGTATCTCTGTGTGCCCAAATGTCCTCTTCATTTAAGGACACCAGTCGAATTGGATTAGAGCCACCCCAATGGCCACATTTTACCTTAACCATTCTTTGGAGGCCCTATCTCCAAATACAGTCACATATTGAGGTACTGGGGGTTAAGGCTTTAACATATAAATTTGGCAGAACATAATTCAGCCCATCATATTTAAGAACCATGTTTTTATAATTTACAATATTTTCTATTATATATATTAAAAATTATATATTTTATATATATAAATATAAGTATATATTCATAATACTTTATAATTTCCAAATTATATCTTGGTAGTTTTACTGGTCCCACAAACAAATATTTGATATGTTCATTCTCCATTCTCTGTTTTAAAAATTACGCTTCAACAGATCAACTATTTCAAACTTCACATGGCACATTTTTTTCAGATATATGCAAAGTGAAATTTGAAGTTAGTTTCAGGTGGAGCTCTCTAGGAAGTAGATGCTGGGATGGAGTTAAGAGTAAAAACATTTATTGTAGAGTAACAGATGGAGTAAGAAAAGGGAGGAAGTAGGATTAGACACAAGGAGTTGTCAGAACATGATTGTGAAGGGAAGTAGAATTTGTCGCCCCAAAATATGTCTCTTTGGCATAAGGATTATTTTAAGCTGGTTATTTTTAAGACATCAGACATGGGAGAAGCTCTGAAAACCAAGTGAAAGTTACTCTTTTGTAAGGAATATGTACATTTATAAGGGAAATCTTCATTTGTAAGGGTATCTCCTTCTCTGTACCAAGAAGGGGAGGCTGACTCTAAATCTCTAGAAGCTTTTATCAATGAAGAAGGCAATGGCTTAAATTTGCACAATAACCTTACCCTTGATTATTGTGCTTTTCCTGATAACCTTCCATCACTGGCCTCCCTTCTTTCCTCCAACATCTTTTGTCTTTAGCTCGAGATGTTATTTAAGGCAGTAGCTCAGGCCATTTTGGGGAGTTACTCAATTTTCCTGGGTCTCTTCCATGTATGCAGGAGGTAACCATGTTCTTAAACTTCCACTTGTTTTTCTCTCATTAAACTTTTTTTTTGGGGGGGGGAGTGGTCTCAGCCAATAACCTAGAAGGCTAGGGAGAAAATTATTTTTCTTCCACCACAATTCTCACCTGACAAAATTTCTAACAGGTCAACTGGGAGCTCCAGACAATGATTACTCAGTAAGTAGATCCTCACTGGGAGGCTGGCTAGGCCCTTGGACCACCACCTGTCCATTACTGCTCTCCTCCCCTAGGAGATCATAACTTTGACTCACAAGTTAACAGGGATGTTGGAGAAGCTAATAGCTGGAGGCTTTCAACTAACCACAATCCTTGGAGCTAGGCAGTAAATTCCTACCTGATGAAGGATCTGAATGGTATATATCTGGATCTGTCACAGAGTTTAAGTCACAAACATTTAACAGACATATAAAAAAGGAAGGAAATATAAATCAATTCAAATATCTTAACAAAAGTAATTACTAACATTTTTGACCACTTAGTATGTGCCAGACACTACTTAACACTCATAGCATTTTCTAATTTTTCCCCATCTTCCTCAACCCAAAGAAAAGAAAAAATTATAAATATACAAAATGAATCTTTTTACTTTTGATGATTTTAGTTCTCATATTTGAGCACCAAGAAACATTAATTACAAACTGCATTGTTCAGAAAGGAATTTCAAAATTTTATTGCAGCATATGCTGATATAAAAAGATTCAATTACTATGAGAGTCGTTTGCTGAGAATAATATTCTAACATAAAAATAGTATAAAACGTACTGCATGGAGCACTGGGTGTGGTGCATGAACAATCAATCTTGTAACACTGAAAAATTAAAATAACAAATTTGGGGAGAAAAAAAAATTTCAAATAGAAATTGAAGCTTGCCATTTAATAATCTCCCAGAACCAAATTTTTTAAAAGATAAGCTTAGATGTGTATGTAATTCTTTGTGTTAGGTTACAAACATTTCCCTTTTGCATCTATTGATCATTGAGCTTTTACAGATTTTCAAATAAACTAAAACTAAAACTTTACAGGTTATAAGGAGAGTGGGTATTTGCAACTCATATAAAGGTTAAGTTTCCATTTTTTAACTTTTTCATTTTCAATCCAAGTAATTTTATTTCTTAGGGTAAATATACAAGAAAGAGAGCAATTAAGTGAAAAAAGGGTATTCGCAGGCTAAGAAATTAGATCCATGTCCATTAAACTGAGAGCTACCTGTGAAAAGTCATTGAATTAATAGTGCAAAACATATATACTGAAAAGGATACCATCTATAAAGCAGATCACCAACTAAAGCAGTTATATATTAAAACTTCATAGGCCAGCTTGGTATCCTTAAAATAACTAAAATTTAGATAATTTACATTAGATTCTATCTCAATAAGCAAAATTAAAAATGGTAAACTTTGTTAAGTATGATTATGCAATGAGAAAACAAAAGCAGGAAAAAGTAGATTTCTGCAAAAATTTAAATTTACATTTGGCATTGATTAGTATTTCCAAAATGTTTTATCTTGGTTTAAAAACTTAACCTTCCCTTTTATCAAATGATTACCTTAAAGAAATTCATTTAACATTGAATAATTGTTAAGGTAAATCCTTCATTTTTGAAAAACTTACTTTATATGGTATAGTATCTCCCTTTTATTTCTCTCTCTTTCATTAAGTTGTAGCTGTGTTAAGGCTTGTCAATTAAAGAGCAGCACATTCCCTGGCAACTTATCTTCAGCTATCTTTTTAATTAGTCTCTAGAGTAAAATTTCCAGAATGTTCATATGCCTCTTCGAACATGACAAATATTAAGCACAACTCTGTTCCATATATAGGTTTTTTAGCACATTAGTTCTGTGCTATGAAATTTTCTTAAAACACAAATTGAATATATTTTGCAGCTCCAATCTTTGAAAACAATATTTTGTCTTAACTCTGCTAGTTCCCTAAGCATCTTTAAACAGGAAATATTTAAAGCTTTTTTTATCTGCTTTCCATATTATAATCTAGGTAATATATCTCAAATTAAAACTTTTCAAATACGAAAACGTCCGACCTCCTCAAGAGCACCCTCCACAACATAAACAGTTCTATCTTACACTGGTCCCTGGTAACCTACAATATAGTAAAATATATATTCCTTAGCATGGCATGCACGGCCTCCGAAGAATGGTCCCTCCTTTTCTTTTCAGACTTAATCTCTTAACACTTGTCTCATAATTTAATGACTAGCAAAAGTAATGTTAACTCCTCTCTTCAAGTTTGCCATATCTATGCACCTTCCTTACTATTTTCTACAGACACGTGTCTTTTTCTCTCTGTTGAATTCTATGCATGCCTCTATAATTGCACTCATCTCATTTTATTGTGATTATTGATCCCTGTGTAAGAGTTTGCTTCAATAGAGCCTATGTTGTAGACATCTTTGCATCACAAATTTCAAGCTCTGACAATTCACTTATGCGATATTTTCTTCCAAATTCACAGTAACCACAATAATATTTTGAAGAGCTCATGTATATTTTTCTACATATACACAGCCTGGTACACGGATACTGATAACATATTGCTCAGAATTTACAATGAGTAAGGTCATAGTGAATATATTAAGTTCAGTTACTTTCTCTTTTATATTTGCTTCACATAAGGCAATTTTCTCCTACTATGGGGGGG
>CM052801.1:25763514-25777291 GCA_028533885.1 Nasua narica
ACCTCCATCAGAAAGGATGAATATCCAACTTTTGTATCAACATGGACAGGACTAGAAAAGCCAGTGGTTTAAAATAACTATTTATTATTAGAATTCCCTGGGTGGGGGATCACCTGGTTTAGGTTAGACTCAGCTGGTTGGCTCCGAAGTCGGGCTCTGTTATGTATCTGTAGTTAACTAGTACGCTCTGCTTGGAGAGCCAAGAAGCTTAGTTGCAAAGCTCAGTTCCATATAGCTTGAATCCATGAACTTTGAGCACCCCTGTCTAATTCAAGCTTCTCCATCTAATTGAAGACTCTTATCAGTTTGGGTTCTCTGAAAAGCAGACAATTCAATGGTATTGGACACATAAGTGACTTATTAAGAGAAATACTTCTGAAAGATAGAAAAGAATGGGAACAGGACTACCTAGGGAGAAATTTCCAACTGCAATGCAGGTCTGGCCCCTGTGAAAGAGGAGAAAGAAGGAATGAGAATGTGGTAGAAAGACACTCAGAGTGCAGGCATGCTTTGAGAAAGTCTTGGCCAGATGAATGAGCAGTCACTAACCCAGAACATAGATGCCCTTTAGAAAACTTCCATGTTGGGCAGGGATGTTTTGGATCTTGTATACTCACTGTGTTCAGATACTCACTGGGACTGGCCTGAAAACAGTATACCCTTGAAAGAATGCAGACATATATCCAAAAGGTGTGTTAGCTGAAGGCTCTCACCCAATTACTCTTCCCCTTACAAGTCCTCTTTCAAAAGGAAATTTGAGTGGCATGTTAATGATTGCTACTATAACCCTTTCCAGAAAATGGATATTAGAATTTCTTGATTTATAAATCAAAAAGACTAATGGATTTATTCTGTGTTATTTACAGTGTAAATTTATACTTCTTGATTAATAAAACCATAAGAGAAAGAGAACAACATATTTTCTCTTGGGGAATTACTTAATGCATTTCTTTACTATATATGTTCTTGATTGGTAAGTTAAAGACAAACAACCTATAATAGCCAACACAATACTGAAGAATAACAATGTTAGAAGACTGGCACTACCAATTTTAAGACCTACTATAAAGCTGCAGTAATCAAGATAGTGTGGTATTAGTAGAAGAATAGACAAATATATCAATGAAACAGAACAGAAATCCCAAAAATAGACCCATAAATACAGTCAATTGATACCTGACAAAAGAGCAAAAGCAATTCTATGGAGAGAGGATAATCTTTTCAACAAGTGGTACTGAAATAACTGGACATTCATATGCAAAAATTAAATATAGACAAAGACCTTATACCTTTCAGAAGACTTAACTCAGGATGTATCATAAACCTCAATGTAAAATGGAAAAAAATATAGAACTTTTAGATAAAGCATAAGAGATAATGTAGGTGGCCTTGGATTTGATGATTAGTTTTGAGAAACAACACTGAAAGCATGGTCCATAGAAGAAAAAAAAAATTATAAATTGAACCTCACTGAAATTAAAATGTTCTGCTCTGTGAGGCACTGTTAAGAGAATGAAGAGACCAGCTACTGACTTGGAGAAAATCTTTGCAAAGTATATATCTGATAAAGGATTTGTATCCAAACTAAATGGCAAAATCTTAAAACTCAGCAATAAGCAAACAAACAACCCACTTAAAAATAGAAAAAAGTGTGGACAGACATTTGCCAAAGAAGTTAAACAGCAAATATACTCAACATTATATGTTATTAGGGAATTACAAATTAAAAATGAGATAACACGACACACCTATTAGAATGACTAAAACTAAAAAAATAAAAATAAAAACAACACCTGATGATACTAAATGCTGGTGAAGATGTGGAGCAACAGAAACTCTCATCCACTGCTGGTAGAAATGCAAAATGGTATAGCTACTTTAGAAGTCAGTTTGGAAATACCTTTATAAAACTAAACAAAGATTATCAGTCAGCCCAACAATCATATTCCTAGGTATTTATAAGAATGTGTTCAAATCTTATATCCACACAAAACCTCCTACATGGACGTGTAATATAGCCTTATTCATAATTACCACAAACTGGAAGCAATAAAGATACCCCTCAATAGGTGAATAAATAAAACTGTGGTATATCTATATAAGTGGGATATTATTAAGCACTAAAAAGAGAGGAGCTATCAAGCCATAAAAAGACATAGAGGAAACTTAAAGGTTATTGCTAAGTACAAGATGTCAGTCTGAAAAGGTTACATACTAAGTTCTTTCAACTATATATTTTGGAAACAATAGAACTGTAGAGTAAAAAAAAAAAATCAGTGATTTCCAGGGGAAGGGATAAATAGGTGAAGCACAGGGGATATTTATAGCAATGAAACTAGTCTGTGGTGGAACTTTACTGTGAGATACTATAATGGTGGACACATAACATTATACATTTGTCAAAATCTATAGACTTGTACAATACAGAGTAAACCCTAATGTAAACTATTTTTTAATTTAATAATATATCAGTATTGGTTCCTCAATTTTAACAAATGCACAACACTAATTCAAGAGTTATCAATAATAGTGGAAAATGGGAGAGAGGTTGTTTTTTTTTTTTTAATTCTCCATACTAACTGTTCGATTTTTCTGTGAACCTAAAACTGCTGTAAAAAAACCTTAAAGTCCATTTAACTAAAAAATCAAAATCACCATTTGTAGTGATCTTTGTTTCTCCTTTGACAGATTTGAGAAAGACATAAACTGCTTACTTGCTTCTGCCTCTTGGTAGCTCCATATTTTGGCCCTTTCTCTGAACCTTAGTGTTCTCATAAGTAAAATCGTGTTAATAATATCAAATGAATAATGCAGTGGGGATACCTGGCTGGAGGAACACATCCATGGGATCTTCAATACATGTCGTTTTCCTCCTTGTTTTCCAAATACTCTTTTTCCTGTTACTAAATAGGAACAGTCTGACCCAAACATCCTTTGCTTGTTTTCTCCATGCACAATGTTTATTCAATCACTCATTCTCTTTCCCCATCATCACTTAAATTTCTGTTTATTCTACCCTTTCCTGTTTCGTCAGATCCCTGATGGTTCACAATAAGGAAAGGGTGAGTTTTTCAGCATTATAATAAAATTTTGTTTTGTTGAACTGTTGAGGTAGTGGTTGTATCCTAACTTGACTACCATGAGAAGTCCTAAAAGTAATCATGAATAAAACATAATTCCTGCCTTTAAGTAACTCACAGTTAGAAAGAGGAGATGCATGTGAAGAAACAATACTTGATGCAGTTATGAACTCAGTGTGAATTCATTTTAGATACTTTTCTCAGACTATACTGAAGAAGGAGATGTGGTCCCAGCATAAGAATGCTGAGAATTACGGGGCGCCTGGGGGGCTCAGTGGGTTAAGCTTCTGCCTTCAGGTCAGGTCATGATCTCGGGATCCTGGGATCAAGCCCTGCATTGGGCTCTCTGCTCAGCGGGGAGCCTGCTCCCCCCTCTCTCTGCCTACTTGTGATCTCTCTCTGTCAAATAAATAAATAGAATCGTTAAAAAAAAAAAAAAAAAGAATGCTGAGAATTAGGCTGGGAGAAGTTATTCCTAAAGGGAGGTGGCGGATTGAAGAAATTGGAGCTTAGAAGCACTAAGTAATACTCCATTTAGTTTTAAATTATATTACTTGAAAGCAAATACCATTCCTCTCTAAAATCCTATTTTCTGATGGCACTGCAAAATGCAATTATCAAACATTTCCATCAGTGGAAATCAGGAGGAAGAAGTTTTTCAAGTACATTAAGCACTAAAGAAAAATTGGGTTTTTAATCATTTCATGTTGTTTCTAAGAAACTCATTTTGGTCATATTGCTCTACAAAATTAATATTCCTAGAGTTTATTTGGGTTTTATCTTTCTCTTGTATGGATACATTTGGAACATAGGTTCCAAAGAAAAGTTAATGATTTTGTTTTGTTTTACCTTTCCCAATTAAGATGTTACTTATAATCAAACTGTATGACATCACAACTTGTGAGGCTAAAACTCCCTTTAATCTAGCTCTCTTTTTTACTAATATTACTAATGAATTGTATGTTTCCAGCATTGTTTTAATTCCTTTCGTCCGTGAGAGTGGAGAGTCACAGAACATTTCACACATTAATGATACTTGTAGAGTTTGAAAGTAAAATGACCTTCAGGAGCAATTAATTTATTTACCTACATTTTAAATATTCTAAGTATAATTTTCATAACACTTATACTCCTTCATTTCATTAATTAATAAACAGAGTACATATCAGATGGTAATACCCACAATTCTAGGTAGTCCCAAATTCCTGAAGTCCTCCTGAGAAAAGTCATGGGTAGAATTGGATATATATGATATTAACACTTCTTCTGGGTAATACGATATAAAATTAGATCATCCACATGTAACTCTGATCTTACCCTCCTAATTATTCCAGTCCTCATTTTTTAATATAATGAAATGTTTTCATGTTGTTTTGTACAAAGTCAAAGAGGCCAGAAAACGATCCACAAATTCCATGTAATTAAATCTCCCTTTCAGAGGTATTTATTAAACATCAACGTGGCATTCATGACTTTAAAACTCCCGAAAGATATCACAGAATTAAAATCATCATGACAATATTTCCAGCAGTATACTTTTTTCCAAAGCAATACTTTTTATCATCTTTATGTCCATTGAATTTTTATTCTCACTATTTTTTAAATCCGTTATGTTTTAAATAGTAGTTTTATCTTTAAATAGAAAAATAACTATTTCAGGGGTGCCTGGGTGGCTCAGTGGGTTGAGGCCTCTGCCTTCTGCTCAGGTCATGATCTCGGGGTCCTGGGATCAAGCCCCACATCGGACTCTGCTCAGCAGAGAGCCTGCTTCCCCCTCTCTCTCTCTGCTTGCCTCTCTGCCTACTTGTGATCTCTCTCTCTGTCAAATAAATAAAATCTTTTAAAAAAATAACTATTTCAATATAGAGACTCATAAAGAACAATACAATAAATGTCATTATTGGCTATTAGGCCAGAATTTGGACAAATGTTATTCTTACACTAAATATGGGTATGCTTATGAACCTATTGCACTACAGAGATTAAAATTTTTACAATAACAATGGATACTCACTAGTTGGTACAAATAGGAAGGATATATTATGAAGAATAAAATGAACAATTTCACAGTAGATTTTGGATTTTCTGCAATGAGTATATCCACAATAAAATAGGGAAATTACTTTATCAGTAGTAGTAGTAAAGTTTGGGTGGAGAAGAAAGCAACTGTGTCCCAGATGCCTCAGGAGAACATTAGTAGCATCATTACAAATGTCAGATATTCACTCTTCTATCAGTGGCATATATTTGAAATTCACTGTGATCTCGAAGTTTCCAAATATTTAAATTATGCTTGGTAAGGTAATTACCATAATAATACTTGCTTTGGCCCTAGAGATATTCCTCTTTTCAGGGTTAAAGCATAATCATTCTATTAATAATAATTGACTAAAATACAAATAGTTAACAGGGGATGATATTGGCCTAATTGATTTTGAAGATCAGCAAATTGAACTTGGCAATTTGATTAAAAAAAAACACATAAACAAAAAAAGTAATATCCAGCTGATAAGGCCTTGTAACATCAGGTAACAAACTCCATTTCAGGGTACAGAACACTGTTGGGTGATGTAATGTTTAAGACCATCAGTATGTATAGTCCATCTAACCACCTTTTAAAAATAACATTTCCTTTAGTGAAAAGGATGCTTGCTACTGAATTGAAAGGCATTAAACATGCAAGTGTCATACTATGTAAGAGTGGTGTTTTAAAAGTATTCCATTGGGTTTGTTTTGTTTTCTTGTACTGCGTTTTCTGTTCTTCACCTCAGTTTTCTAATTATTGCTCACTGATTTTCAAAATTCTATCATTCCTTCTTTCTTTGTTCTCAAGATCATTTTCCTATATGCTCTCTGGTTTTACATTTAAATCTATTATATTTCAAGCAACTAACTGAAGTTCTAGGCAAAACAAAAAATTAAAAAAAAAAAAACAAAAACAGAAACAAAAAACACCTCATCAAGTAACTCATGGGTTGGGCAGTTCTCACTTTCAAAATGAAGCAGAAGTGCCATGAGGGAAAAAGCAATCCAAGGGCTGCCATGTTTTTTGATTAACCAGCCCAGTTCTAGTTTTAGCTTACGGGGGTCTCCATAGTCATTCTGCTGAGCTAAACTGAGTCAATTCTGGTTGTTTGCGTGAGTCATCATTAATTCTTCTCCTTCTTACTCCACATCTAGTTTATATCAGCCAAAATATTTATAGATTCTGAAATGATCTTACAGCATCAAAATGACCACTGTGGTCCAAGGTCCAAGCACCATCATCTTTCTGGATTATAACATAGCCTCCTTGTTGCCCTGCTTTTGCCTTTGCTCCACTGAAGTCTATTTTGTAGCACCAGCCAGAGAGATCTTTATAAATGCATGACAGATGATGCCATTTCTCTTTTCAAGAGCCTACTTAGAGTAAAAGTAAAAATGCTTAAAAAGACTTACAAAGGGTGTCATGCCTCACCCTGCCTCTTGGCTCCTGTGATCTTATCTGCCATCTGTCTGATGCCTATCCAACTCCATTCCAGTGCTCTGGTCTTGTTCTTCCTGGAATCTCACCATACATTTTTCTCCCTCAGTTATTTGCACCTGTTTCCTTTGCCTTGCAATCTCTTTCCCTAGATATCTAACCGGCTCCCTCCCTCACTTCCTATCATTTTCAGAAGTTGTCCTTCCCCAGTACTCCCTATTCTCTTCATGCTGTCATTTTTATAGCAATTATGACAACCCATTTTAGCACATGTGAATTTATTATGCTTATGATCTGTCATTTCCCACTAGACCAGGAGCTCCATGATGGACAGTGATATTTTTCTCACTAGATCCCCAGTTCCTAAAATAGTAATGGGTACACTCAATAAATACTTGTTGGATTAACTAATTAATACATAACAATTAGATATCATAATTATATAATTAGAATAATAGAATTTCACACAGAAGAAATGCATGATAATTAGAAAGGGATAGGAAAAGAAAATATATACCAAATGGGAATATGAATAAACAGATGGAGAAAATTAATTAAAAATAAAATACACATTTACATTTTCACAATGACAACTAAACTTGGCCATCATTTGTCTAGAGATTCAGTGCAAATATCAGGAATAAAGAGCAAAATACATGAGAATTAAAAGGAAATGACATTTAATAATGATGATTAAGTTAAAATGTGATGGGTTATTATTTGTTTTTATTAGTTTTTTTTAATTGTAGGAAAGAAAAAATATGAAATGGAGGAAGTAATGGAAATGTATGATAGATAAAATTTTCATTATTAATCAAATATGTTGTCTTAATTTTACCACCCATTACTGCATAATTCTTAACTTAATTTCAACTTCTTAATGTATATTTTAAGTTACAAGTAAGTTTCACAGAAATTGTGACTAAGGAAATATACACCACAATGTTAGTACACTGTTGGCAGAAAATAAGTATTTGGACAAAAAAGAGTATTGCTTTTCAAAGAATTTTCTTAGAACAAGCAGTCTCACCACTGAAAATTGAAACCTGATCTAGGTGAACTGATATATTGCTTCCATGAATGATTTCTAAGATTCTAATGGTTTTAGTACTTATATGCTTTTGTTGTAAAACATTTGATCCATAGGAGTGTATATTAGGAGACTTAATCTCAGGAAACAGACTGAGGGTGGCTGGAGAGGAGTAGGGTGGGAGGGATGGTGTGGCTGGGTGATGGACATTGGGGAGGGTATGTGCTATGGTGAGCACTGTGAATTGTATAAGACTGATGAATCTCGGACCTGTACCCCTAAAACAAATAATACATTATATGTTTATAAAAAACACATTCTATCACATAATTTAAGATAAATACAATGATCACAAGAGATATCATTATACTGTTATTTGTATATTTTCCAGGTATTGAGAAGAATTCATAGAAATCCATTCCACCCTCCCTCCTTCCTCCTTTCCTTTACTTAACAGGTATTTTTAAAGTGATTATAGTGTATCAGTACATTGGTAACAAAAATTCAAAATCCTTGCCCTTTAAGACAGACCAACCAGCTTTCTTTTCTTCTTTCCTTTATTATTTCCTCTTTTTCTCCCTTCTTTTCTGTCTCTCTCCTTAAATTATACAATATAGGAGTACACCATTCCTCCTCCTTCATCCCTCCCTTCTTTCCTTCCTTCCTCCCTCCCTCTCTTCCTCCTTCCATCCCTTCCTTCCTTCTTTCTAGAGGTAATACAGCAACATACCTGTAGAAGATCTAAATGATACAAAGTGTAAAGAGTGAGATATAAATATCTCTTTGCCCTCCTTCTTCTATTCTACTATTTAGAGAATCATATTTGTTCTGAGATGAGTGACCATTTGTCCATTTAAGTTTCCTTTACTTACACATGGATACACAGACACCCATGTATATTTTGTTCTTTACATGAGGATTTATAGATTTTTTATTCCCCTAACAATATATATATTTTTAAAATAACTTAAAGCATTACACAGAGAAGGTGTAATCCAATTTATTTAGGCACTCTTTCATGATGGATGTTTTAAATTTACTTGTTTATTTAGGCTATACAGTCAATGCTGCAAGGAATGTCTTGCATACTGATTAATGGAAACATGTGTAGGGTTTCCATAAAATAATTTCTTAGAACTAGAATTTCTTTAAAAAAAAGTATTGGCTTTTTGTATTTTGATAGATACCAATAAATTACCTTCCAAAAATGATTAACAAATTTATTCCAATGAGAATGTATTCGTGTACCCATTTTCTCACATTCCTAGTAACGTCTAATATTATTGATCTTATTATGATTAAGAAAAAAGTATACTTTTCAGTTTTTAATTTGCTCTCTGATAATTTTTAATATCTTTGTGCATATTTTCATATGTTCATTGCCCATTTATATTTTGTATTTTCCAACTTGCCTTCATATGTTTTGTTAAAATTGACTTGTGTCATTTTTTATAGAATATGTAGAAACTCATGTTTTTTAAATGTTTGTCTTCATTTATAAAATGAGTTATAATTTTTTCCTACATTGTATCTCTCCATTTGGCATGATATATATTAAAAGATGTTGGGGCGCCTGGGTGGCTCAGTGGGTTAAAGACTCTGCCTTCAGCTCAGGTCATGATCTCAGGGTCCTGGGATCAAACCCCGCATCAGGGTCTCTGCTCAGCAGGGAGCCTGCTTCCCCCTCTCTCTCTGCCTGCCTCTCTGCCTACTCGTGATCTCTCTCTCTCTCTCTGTCAAATAAATAAATAAACGATGGTAATACTTTTATTTACGACTTCTTCTCTGGCATTTAGGAAGGACTTTCTCAAAGTGACATTTAATGTTTTCAACTAATTTTTTTTATCATGTAGCTCTCTATTCCATCTAGAATTTATTTCTGTGTAGAACTGAAATAGGTCTAAATTAATTGTATCTACTAATGGACAGTCAATTGCACTAGCAAGCATTTATTGATTTGGAGGACAGTTTACTCTTCACCACTGCTTAGAAATACACCACTTTGTTCTAGACCACAGACACTGCCATGATTAGAGGATGCTACTCTTCAACCTCGGAAATTAGTATTTGTAGAGCTCTACAAATAGTGTAGAGCTACAAAGAGTGTAATTTTCATCATTATCTAAACTTGTTTTTCTAGATTTGTTTCACAATTTGCATGATGACCACTTTACCTAATTTAAGTTTAATCTGGAAAATTCTAGTTAATACAGAGATGCACATTTTTTTCCATTTAGAATATGTCTGGTTTAAAAGTCACAAAGCTATTTTTTTTTAGGCACTATTTATTTTAGTTAAATCTGCAAGGTGATATATTAGTTTGATAATTCTTTTTATAGAGTACTAAATATTTCAGGATCAAAAACAGCTTTGTACTTAACTGTGAAACATTACAAATATTGCAAAGGCCTTTGCCCAAAGCATGTAAAGTCTACCTTGAAAATGACTGTTTTTCAAATTAACACTGCTTTAGTTGCTTTAGAATTAACTAAAATTAACATTTTTCTTCAAGAAAGATTAAATTTATATCGGCCAAAGCAATTATGATTGAACATGTGACTGTTACATATGGAAATATTCTCTAAAAATGTGAATTTTGTAGGTTTTTTTCTACATGATTTTAACTATTTCCTTTACTTCTACTAGTAAAATCTGAAAACAAGTGTACCCAAAGTACATAAATATCCTTATGTGTATGAGGAAAAGTTACATAGTTGATATGGTAAGGCAACTATAAATATGTAGAATCAGGGTCTCTAGTTGTATTATCACTCTATTTTTTTCCTTTTCTTTTTTTTAATTTTTATTTATTTTATTTATTTGGCAGAGAGAGATCACAAAGTAGGCAGAGAGGCAGGCAGAGAGGGAGGGGGAAGCAGGTTCCCCATGGAGCAGAGAGCCCTATGCGGGTCTTGATCCCAGAACCCTGAGATCATGACCTGAGCTGAAGGCAGAGGCTTTAACCCACTGAGTCACCCAGGCGCCCTACTATTTTTTTTTCTTATTATGAAACATGAGAGATTCTCTTGGTATCTACCAAGAATTAGTAGGGATTTACTTTACAAGGAGATTATAGTGTATTACATAATAGTGATACTATATGCTTTATAAAATAGTACATATTGTATAATACTTTCTAATTCTCACTCCTTAGCAACAAGAAGATATAAGGAGTGCATTGGATTAGGTATTATAATCACATATTGAATAGTCAACCTCTTTGTTTCTAATTTATCACAAAAAGAAAACAGGGCAACAAATATTTTTCTAAATATGGAATTAAACGTCAGTCAACTGGAAATTTAAAATAAAGCATTTTCCTCTTCCTGTGCTTCTCTATTTTAAAATAATATTTCTTTCTAAAACTGCAAATAAAATGTGTTTATTTTGATAAATTCAGATAATAGAGATATACATAGAACATAACTTTCATACTATTTCTATGCATGTCATACATATACATGTGCATACAGATTTTTTACTAAGAGACTATTAAATTTATATTATCTGTAGCCAATATAGTCCATTCTTTTATCCCTCACACTTGTGACCATGTTATCTTACAATGACAAAAGGAATTCTGAATGTATTATTAGTAATATAATAGACCTTAAAATAGGGAGATTATTGTAGATTATTAATGTGGGCCTAATATACTCATATGAGCCCTTAAAAGAGACATTCCTCTGGCTTGGAAGCAGAAGAGAGATGAGAATGACAGGAAAGTTAGAAAGGTTCTGAGTGTGAGAAGAAATGAACATGTCTTTGCAACCTTTGGTAAGAGTCCAGCCAGCCAACACCTTGATTTCAGCCTTGTGTAATTTGGAGCCAAGAAACCAGTGGAACTAACCTAGACTTCTGAACCACAGAATTGTAACATAATAATTTGTGTTCTTGTAACACTGAAAAAATAAAATAAACATATTTCGGGAAAAAAAAGAAAAAAAATAATCTGTATTGTCACACTATTATTCACATTGTTAATTTAATACTATGATATCATTCTATTCATATATTATCAAATCATATTATACTAAGCTCTATATTTTATACTTATATTTAAATAATTTAATGTAAAGCACTTATCTGTAGAATAAGATAAACCAAAAAACTATTAAACTTAAGCCTTTAATTCAACATGAATGTTCCGAAGAATTGTTCTGTCTTAGAGGAAGAAGGATTTTTTTTTTTTTTACTATAACTTTTTAGCTTTAACAATAGGGTTAGTCAAATATCAGCTGGTTTGGGAATATTTACTTCAAATCGGTTCTCAAAAGAGGAAGGAATCGATCTAGTGAATTGCAGCTGAAGGCTGGGAAATTTACATTTTATCAATAAGTATGGGGAGGATTAGGGGTAAAAGTACGTGAGGGCCACAGTGGAAAATTTCCAATTCTTTGTGGGTCTGTTACTTACATTCCACTTGTCAAATAATAAGACGGTATGAGTCCACTTTGTACATGTTTGAAACTTATCTCCATGAAGAGCAAACTTTTTGTACTTAAATATTTGTGATAGAAAGCTTCCAAAATGGTAACACCAGCTTCCTAAAGGACTTTTTCTTAAGGAAAAAAATCAAATTTATCGATTGAATTTCAATAATGACTTACAACAATAATGTTCTCTAAGATTGGGTTATTTATTTATGGGTTAAAACGGAAACAAAGATCTATGCTTCAGGAATTTGTGTAGATGGATTTTTTTTAATTTTTAAAAGATTTTACTTATATGAGAGAGAGAGAGAGCACACACACACAAGTGGCAGAGGGGCAGAAGGAAAGGGAGAAGCCCACTCTCCACAGAGCAGGGAGCCCAATGCAGGGTCTCTATCCTAGGACCCTAGGATCATGTCCTGAGCTGAAGGTAGACACTTTACTGACTGAGCCACCCAGGCCCCATTTTAAATTACTTTTTAATGTTCAAAATTTTTTCAAAATTAAATTATTTTATTTTTAATCCTAATGTAAATTTTTTTCATTTTTTAAAACTGTAATTTTTGTGCTTTGCATTTCTTTCTACCTGTACTATTTACCATCACCTTTTTCTTATTTTTCTACTCCCTCTTTTTTATAATTATTGTATACAACATTATAAACATTATGAACCATATACAACATTATAAATATACTATCAAAATTGGAGGGCAAAATCCTCTTACCACTTTCTTCCCATTCTCCCAATTTGAAGCTGATTCTTCATAGCAGTTTGCTGTGCAATGTTCTAAATATATTCTATGAATGTTCAAATAAAGATAAGGCAAAGACAAGCATGTATATATACATATGTATCATATATATATAATATATATACATATATCTAAGTGTGTGTATGTGTGTACTTTAAATATAAATTAAATGATATAATTCTGTTTTAAAAAATGTATTAAATTCTTTAGACATTTTCCCATCTCAGTACACAGAGATTTATCACATTCTTTAGTAAGTATTATAAGTCTACCTATATCTTGCAGCTGCTTTGCACTTTCTAATTTAGTTTGGCTTCGTAAATCAAAGAATCTAACCACTTAGAACTGTACTGTATTTATTTACTAGATGTGACGATTGCCTAAAACATTCTCTTATGAATAAAAGGGGCTGACCCTTTGAAATTTATCTCAAATAATTCCTCCTCGGAGCAGCCTTCACTGACCATTGTCCATAAAGTTGTACTTCCCAACACACATGCCTACCTCTATCACACTCTGTGTATTTCCTATACAGTAATTGGCATAATATGAAATTATTATGTTTTTGCTTTAGAGTCACTAATCATTAGTAAAATGCTTCTCTGTCTGTCCTCTTTACTCTGCTTCCCTATAGTCAGACACCTCCCTGATGCATAGTGGATATTCAGTAAACATTGACTGAATGATTGGATGCAAGGATGGATGGATGAGTCCCTGTTATATGACTTGTACTTATAGACTTTTCCTTCTTTATTTACCTGTTCTCTCACATTGTGGAAAATGAGAATGCCAGATTACTGAACCCTAAGAAAATGACCAAAGATGAATACAAACTAGAGGATCTGGACTCCTAAGAGTAATTTCATGAAAGAGCTAATTAAAATTGAGCTAAAACTTGAAAAAAATCATTAAGAATAACATACAGGGAGGTTCCTCAAAATATTGAAAATAGAGCTACCCTACGACCCAGCAATCGCACTACTGGGTATTTACCCTCAAGATACAAATGTAGTGATCCG
>CM052801.1:25777391-25788111 GCA_028533885.1 Nasua narica
CACTGGGGAGGGTATGTGCTATGGCAAATGCTGTGAAATGTGTAAGCCTGATGATTCACAGACTTGTACCCTGGGGTAAATAATACATTATATGTTAATAAAAAAATTAAAAAAAAAAGAATAACATACAGGGTTTTAAAATCATTTTCAGAGCAAGCTCACAACAATAAAAATCACAGTTTAATTTATTGGGAGTGCATAGGGCAATGTTATGAAGTGAGAGAAAAAAGTCTCAGCTTCTATTTTGTTTCAATTTTTTAAAGATTTTATTTATTTAGTTGAGAAAGTGAGAGAGAGACAGAGAGAGAGAGAGAGAGAGCACAAGAAGGGTGAGGGGCAGAAGGAGAAACAGGCTCTCCGTTGAGCAGGGAGCCCCATGTGGGGCTCTATCCCGGGACTACCGGGTCATGAATGGAGCCAAAGACAGACACTTAACTGATTGAGCCAACCAGGCACCCCTCATTTTTTTTTTCCTGTCAGACTGAAAGCATTAGACTGGAAGGAATAGAGCAAATACTGACATGAAAAAAACTGAACCTTGAAACAAGCGTTTTTGGGGCGCCTGGGTGGCTCAGTGGGTTAAGCCTCTGCCTTCAACTCAGGTCATGATCTCAGGGTCCTGGGATCAAGCCCCGCATCTGGCTCTCTGCTTAGCAGGGAGCCTGCTTCTCCCTCTCTCTCTGCCTGCCTCTCTGTCTACTTGTGATCTCTCTCCTCTCTGTCTCTCTCTGTCAAATAAATAAATAAAATCTTAAAAAAAAAAGAGTTAAGAGGTAGAGAACATTGTATCAGATGAGTTGTGTTATAAGACTGAAGGTGGGGTCTTGGCACGGGATCCCCTAAAAGTCAACTTTAACACCACGAAGTAGGTGCAGGTAATTGATTTGAAAGATTATCTAGGGAAGCACAGAAGGGAAGGGCAAGGTGAGGAAGGGAGAAAGTCAATCAAAAGCATATCAATGAGTGGTTTATACCATACTGACACCATATCTGTCAGACCTTCCACGGTTGGGACCAAAGCATCAGCAACTTTTAAAGTTCCCCAGGTTATTCCAATATGCAGCCAAGTTTGAGAGCCAGTGTTCCAATCCTTATTATGTAAAGTGTGTTTCTTAGGGCAGCAACAGAAGCAGATGGGAAATACTGAGACTGTAGAATCTTGGGTCCAGCCTCAGACCTGCATAATCAGAATCAGATCTTTAACAGGATCCCCAGTTATTCATATGAACATTGAAATTTGAGAAACTTTCATTACTGTACATTGGAATCACTTGTGGAGCTTTAAAAGTACCAATACCCCAAGCCAAAAGGCACCAACTCTAGAAATACTGATTTATATAGTCTGGGGTACAACATAGGCATCTGGCTTTTTACAGTCTCACCCAGCTGATTCAATTAAGCAACAAGGTTTTGCTAATCACCGTTGTAGATAATTTCTGTTGAAGTTATATTTTAAAGTTGTTTATAGTTTTTCCCAGTAGTACCTCAATGCCTAGCTCCTATTAAACCTATTATGCTAATGTTATGGAGTATACTTTTGTGCTTTACTTTCTTGGTCATCTCTGGATGCTGTTCCTTTCTATTTTATTCACTCTAGTACTGTCTCCTCATTTGATACTTCTGAGACCTACATTTACAACTGATTCAGAGTTTTCCATCTTAGCTGCTGTAACAACAAATGTGGAAAGCTTTTAAAAAAGTACTTATGTCTAGATGCTACGCTAGAGATTCTGATGTAATGATTTGTAACATAACCTCTGCTATGTTTTTTTACTTGAAAACTCTCCTGAAGATTTCAATGTGCACTTAGGTTCAAGACCCTCTGAGCTTACTTATATTGTTTGGAACTTTGAGAGACAAGCAGAAAAAACAAGATGATCATGGAACATCTATTAAATGCCTTCCTGTGGAAGTTTCTTAATAGTTCGGTCAGTGCATTTTCTTTTTATTGTTTAGCACTGTAAAGTTATGTTGTTATAGTGCTCAACAGATAATTGGTAGAAAACTGGGGAATAAAAAATATCCTCAAAAAATCTATTAATTGTCACAACACCCCCGAGTTAGATATTTTTCTATGTGGCTGAGTGAAAATCATCAGGAATTTATGGTGATTAAATAAAATGGATCAAGTTATCAATAGTAATGGTTTCCTAGTTAAGGACCCGAGCTGTTCACACTTGCCCCATATTACTCCCAGGGCACATCATGTGTGTCCTGCCAAAACATATATAACCCAAAGGTATCAAATGCTACAGTAGTTCTAAATTTGAGCGCTGCTGAATTTCCTGGAATTTCATGAAGACACTTCCCATTGAAGGACAAAAGGCAGATTCCTTGCTCTGGGAAGTTCCACTTTATTAGTCTTTTTCAGTTTTCTAAATAAAAAGTGATTTTTGTTTTCTGGTATTCAAAGAAATTTCACTACCATTTATTAAATAGGCACAATGACTACTTAATTGGTTATGATGAGATAAACTATTCATAGCCCACAGTTTCTTGATCTATAGGAGATGTTCAATATTATCAGTACTTAATAGCATCTAAGTAACATCTAATAAGGGGCAGCACTTTGTTTACTATAAATGATAATAGTGAACATGGTACTCATACAATGCTTATACACATCCTAAATTTATTTGTGTGATGAAATGAGTCTAGAGTTCCCCAAAGTGAGAAATGTGAAAACCTGGTCCCCCAAAATATTAACTAACTTCAGTCTCAAAAAGATTCTGTGATCAAAAGTGTTTGGAAAACATTAGGATGAACAACTTTCAATAGATTTCTCTCTGAAAGACTATTCAAATCCTTTGGTATGGTCTTATTAAATTAGAATATCCTGGAGGGTTATAGTATAGGATACAACATTTCACAAACATATGTGGGCATTTTGATCATCTTTTTAAAATTATGGAGTTTGTACTCTCTGGAGCACATTTTGGACATGGCTATTAATGAAACCATTAATGTTTGCTACATCAAGTTAGTCAGGCTCTTGAACAATTGACTTTTCTGAAATGTGGTTTAGGGGCACCTGGGTAGCTCAGTGGGTTAAGCCTCTGCCTTTGGCTCAGGTCATAATCTCAGGGTCCTGGGTTCAAGGCCATCATGATCTCAGGGTCCTGGGATCAAGCCCCGCATCGGGCTTTTTGCTGAGCAGGGAGCCTGCTTCCCCCCTCTCTCTGCCTACTTGTAATCTCTATCTCTCTGTGAAATAAATAAATAAAATCTTTAAAAAAAAAAGAAACATGGTTTAATGTTATATGCTCAGATTCTCTCATACTTTTTTTTTAAAACATTTTATTTTATTTATTTGACAGAGAAAGAGAGATCACAAGTAGACAGAGAGGCAGACAGAGAGAGGGGGAAGCAGGCTCCCTGCTGAGCAGTGAGCCCAACATGGGACTCAATCCCAGGACCCTGAGATCATGACCTGAGCTGAAGGCAGAAGCTTTAACCCACTGAGCCACCCAGGCGCCCAGATTCTCTCATACTTGATAAGAAAGATTCCTATGATATATAACTGTCACTTTTAGTATAAAATGTTAGTGTAGTCAGTATACACTTTATCATACAATGTTTTTAGGTAAATTTCTATTGAGAATATTTAGGACTTTATGTCTGAAAATACTTATAATTCCCCTGAATAAATGGTATACTTTCCCATGCTGATTATGAGAAGTAGGTCAGTATGTCACATTTGGCATTCCTTGTCCAAAAGTCAAAAGTCAAATTTTATGTACACTCACAGCAAATTTAAAAGGCTCTAATTTGGGGGAATATTTTAATTGCTCCTTGCCCTGAAGTCTACTCTGTACTCTTATTGTATATGGGTTTTGCTTGAAGCCCCCTCAAACAACTTCAGAGAGATGTGGCATAGAAGTAAACTTTATAAATGGAATTCACTGTCTCTTATCCATTTTTCATGCTTCTTATAAGCTATCTGTAATTATGCCCAAGCTTCAGTCACTCTGTGGTTTTCATTCTGACACTCAGCAGGGACCATTTTTTTTCTCCTCAGGAAACCTTGCCGTTTGAGTAGGAAAATGCCTCCTTTCCAGGCAAAGCTATCAGAAAAACATTCCTTTCTTTCTCTCTCAACGGTCTTTGCATGAAAGAAATTTCTAGTGGCAGAAAGTCCTTTATATTAAAATGATTAAAAAGCAAATTATAATTACAAGCTTCTGCCTTTATTACTTTGATGAACATTTATAGAGTTTATACAATCTTTTCTCAGGTTAACTGTAGTTTCCATATATGATCTCTTGACATTTCCTGTTGAACATCAGCCCTGCCATGTTTTTAAGGATTGATCAGTCATCTCTTTACCCTCAGATCCATTCTTGTCCTTCCCCTGCTTTGCCCTGCCTAATCAGATATCAACCACTGAAGACTACATTTCCCAGGTTCCTTTGCCAAAAGAATTCCTGTTAGATTCCACCCACAAGAGATACCAGCAGGAGACTGGCAGGAAGGAGAAAGAAGTATTTCCACCTACTCCCGCTGAATAAGCAGGGTCTCCATAAAGTTGCTGCTTCCACAACATTGCCTCTGTGATTCCTGCTTTCAAAGTCAGGCTCTTCATTCATGGTCTTCATTTATACCTCTCTACCCCAGTTGTGTTACTTTAACACCACTTCTTACCTTACCCCCTTTTTAATTTTTCCCAGCTTTATTGAGATATAATTAACATAATACTGTGTAAGTTTAAGGTATACAAAGAGATGATTTGATGTATGTATATATTGCAAAATGATTACCTTGATAAGGTTAGTTAACAGAGCCATTACCTCAGCTACTTTTTTTCTTCTTTTTTGTGGTGAGAACTTTTAAGATCTCTCTTAGTAATTTTCAAGTATACACTAGAGTACTGTTAATTATGGTCAACATGCTATATGGTAGATCTTCAGGACTTAGTCACCTTATAACTGAAAGTTTGCACCCTGTGTCCACTTTCACCCATTTCCCTCATCCCAAACCTCAGGCAGCAATCACAAATCTATTCCCTGTTTCTATGAGTTTTCTCTTATATTCTACCCATAAGTGATATCGTACAGTATTTGTCTTTCTCTCTGCTTCCACTTAGCATAATGCCTTATTTTTAAAATTTATTTATTTTAAAGATTTTATCTATCTGTTTGACAGAGAGAGAGAGAGATCAAGAATAGGGAGAGAGGCAGGCAGAGAGAGAGGGGGAAGCAGGCTCCCTGCTGAGCAGAGAGCCCAATGCTGGGCCCCATCCCAGGACCCTGAGATCATGACCTGAGCTGAAGGCAGCCTAACCCATTGAGCCACCCAGGCGCCCCAGCATAATGCCTTTAAATTTTATTCCTATCATCACAATGGCAAGATTTCTTTCTTTGTAGGGCAGAATAATATTCTATTATGTATCTGTATCTATATCTATCTATATCATCTATCTATCCCACATTTTCTTTAACTTTCATCTGTTGACATGTAGATTATTTCCATGTCTGGGCTACTGTAAATAATTCTGTAATAAACATGTTGGTGATGGGGGTGCAGATATCTCTTCAAGACAGTGATTTCATTTTCTTTAAGTATATACCCAGAAGTGGAATTGTGGAATCAAATGGTAGTTCTTTTTTTTTTTTTTTTAAGATTTATTTATTTTTATTAGAGAAAGAGAGAGAGTGAGAGAGAGCATGAGAAGGGAGAGGGTCAGAGTGAGAAGCGGACTCCCTGTGAAGCTGGGAGCCCGATGTGGGACTCGATCCCAGGTCTCCGGGATCATGACCTGAGCCAAAGGCAGTTGCTCAACCAACTGAGCCACCCAGGCGCCCTCAAATGGTAGTTCTATTTTTTAATTTTACGAGGATACTCTGTACTGTTTTCCATAGTAGCTGCACCAATTTATAGCCCTACCAACAGTGTACCAGGGTTCCTTTTTCTCCTCATCCTCACCAGTACTTTATATCTCTTGCCTTTTTGATAATAGTCTTTCTAACAGTTGTCAGGTGAGATCTCATTACAGTTTTCACTTGCATTTCCCCGATGACTAATAGTGATATTGACTACTTTCTCAAGTACCTGCTGGCCATTTACATCTTCTTTGAAAAAAAAAAGTCTATTTAGGTCTTTAGCACATGTTTTAATTGACTTAGTTGGTGTTTTTGCTATACAGTTGTATGATCTCCTTTCTTTCATTTAAATACATGTTTTTTTATTTAAGTTCCGGTTAGTTAATATATGGTATAATATCAGTTTCAGGTGTGCCAGGTAGTGATTCAGGGGCACCTGGGTGGCTCAGATGATTAAGCATCTGCCTTCAGCTCAGGTCATGATCCCAGGGTCCTGGAGTTGAGCCCCAGGTTGGTCTCCCTGCTCGGCAAGGAGTCTGCTTCTCCCTCTCTTTCTGCTTCTTCCTTCCCCTGCTTGTGCTCTCTCTGTCTCTCTCTCTGTGTCAAATGAATAAATAAGATCTTTAAAAAAAAAAAGATAGTGATTCAACACTTCCATACAACATATAACACGTGCACTCCTTAATCCCCGTTACCTATTTAACAGATTCCCCAAACACCTCCCCTCTGGTAATCATCAGTTTGTTTTCCACTGTTAAGAGTTGGTTTCTTGGCTTGCCTCTCTCTCTTTTTCCCCTTTGCTCATGGGTTTGTTTCTTAAATTCTACATATGAGTGAAATCATATGGTATTTGATTTTCTCTGAGTTATTCCACTTACCATGGTACTCTCTAGCTCCATCCATATCATTCATTGCAAATGGCAAGTTTTCATTCTTTTTATGGCTGAGTAATATTCCACTGTGTGTGTGTGGGGTGTGTGTGTGTGTATCACTTCTTTATCCATTCATCAGCGAGGGACACTGGGGCAGTTTCCATAATTTGGCTATTGTAGATAATACTGCTATAAACATCAGGGTGCATGTAGTCCTTTGAATTAGTATTTTTGAACTCTTTGGGGTAAATACCTAGTAGTTCAATTGCTGGATCAAAAGGTAGTTCTAATTTTAACTTTTTGAGGAACCTCCATACTGTTTGCCGCAGTGGCTGCCCCAGTGTGCATTCCCACCAACAGTGTAGGAGGGTTCCCCTTTCTCCACATCCTTGTGAATACCTGCTATTTCTTGTGTTGTTGATTTTAGCTATTCTGACAGGTGTGAAGTGATATCTCATTGCAGTTTTCATTTGTATTTCCATATATATTTTAGAGATCAGCTCCTTACCAGATATGTAGTTTATAAATATTTTCTCCTTTTCTGTACGTTGCCTTTTCATTTTGTTGATCATTTCTTTTGCTGTGAATAAACTGTTTAGCTTGATATAGTCCCCTTTGTTATATTTTTGCTTTTTGTTGAAGTGCTTTTGGTGTCATATCCAAAAAAATCATTTCCAAGACCAATGTCAAGGAGATATTCCCCAATGTTTTCTTGTAGTTTTATGGTTTCAGGTTTGACATTTAAGTCTTAAATCAATTCTGAATTATTTTTTTCTAAGGGTCTTGTTCCCATTATCCTCCATTCCCAGGAAGGGAAAAAGCTTTGCAACAGTGAAAGTCTCTGGGTTACTTCAGGTTCTTGGTTTGCATTTTCATTTTTTCCAACATGTTTAAATATTTTCTATTGAATAATCTGGTAAGGGCTTTCTTTTCCTTCCTGAAATCTGACTGATACGAGGATAAAAATATTATTTTAATTCTTCTGAATTTTACTATATCCTTAACAAACAATATATTCAGATTTTTGGATAAAAATTTTAACCACTATATTTTAAAATGTTCTCATGAAGTGGTGACATACTTATATTGATCTATTATTCTATTCATCTATACATCTACAAACATTAACAGATTGTGACTTTGGAGTTTGGCTGCACTAGTATCTGTACACAAAAGACATGTATTTACTAACAAATTTTAACAACTCCTTTTGCACATACTTAAGGTTTGTGTTAATTTTATATTCAAATTGAAAGTACGGAAGGAACATGTGTTCAAATTCTATATCAAAATATTTGGTGTGTCTCTTGCATTGCACTGTTTTCCAGAATTAATAGGAGTAGAAAGATGCAAATATTGCATGCAGTAACAGCTAAGCATGGCCAGTAATAGTTGGCATTATGGTTAAGAATTATTGCTGAAATATACCATTCATAATGGTTGCTGCTGATGTATAAGTAATTTTGTTGGATTGCTGCTGGGAATCGGTTTTATTTTCCATGCTACATGCATATTTTCCATTTCATTTGAATAAACACTTAAGTATGCAATGGTCTCATGAGTTATATTTTTCATTTATATTATACAAGAATGAACATCACTACTTGGCTCTGAAAGCTGGTTTGACTTGCAAGGTTTTACTTCTCTTTCCTTCTGAACTAACATGTTCACAATAGAATAGAGATCAGAGAGAGTATAGGCTTAAAATTTAGTTTCACTGAAAGAATGAAAAGGGACACTCTGAGTAGTTAGAAAGTATCATTGATTTTTCTCAGCATGATGATTGGTACAGAATCTATTCTGGAGTTTCTTTTTCATCAAAAAGGACTTAAGGTAGACATAGATAAAATTATAGTATTATGAGCAACTTCCATAGAGAGGAAAGCATTAGAACATAGATTTTCACAATGTTATTAAATGTACTTATGCCATATAAGTAATGGGACCCATATTAGCCAGAGGATTTTTCTATCTTCTTAATATTGAGTTTCAATCAATGGCTTTTTAAATTTATTTTCAAAATATTAGTCATAGTTAGTAAAGAAGGTTTAAGGAAGCAAAAATTGCCACCTCAAAATGTGTCTCTTTGTCAGGTAGATTATTCGAGGCTAATTATTTTTAAGAAACAGAAGCCTTGGGACTAATCTTTGACCTTTCTCTCAAATTCCTAAAATAATTTAGACAGAGGATGTGCTCCAGGAAGGAAGCTGCTATCACCATAGGTAAATGCTGTATAAAATGACCCAGGGGTGGTAGACATGGAGGAATTTAGCAAAGTCTATTTATTAAAATTCATCTCTGTGTCCTATCATTTCTGTATGGCCCAGCACATATTTGTTTACCAAATATTTACTCTTTTCATCTTCCTGTGAATTGCCTTCTATCCCTCTGAAGCCCCAGACCTCTACTCCCATATCCTTAGCTTTGAATGGCATATTAGCTTCAACTGCTTGGCTGCTTGTGGTCCTCATATTCTTATGAAGCTACCATGCATACATAATTATAATTGATTTACTTCTGTTAATCTGTCTTATGTCAGTTTAATTCTTAGACCACCCAAAAGAATCTTGAAAAGGAAGAGAAAAATGTTTCTTTCCCAACAAAGGTTATAAATAACACTGGTAACACTTGGGAAAATAGGGACAAGAGTGAGAAGTAAGGCAGATGACTTTTAAACTCTACTCAAAGCAAATTTATTGGGTTTTCTTAATTTACTTGCTGATATGGAAATAAGTCACCCTCTCTCACCTGTCCTCAGGATTTTACAGTCTACCTTGGGAAGGAATTCTCAAAATAACTTTTTAGGGTATAAATAAAGTATACTGCAGTAATGGCATCTCCAGTTTTGTAAAACCGTATCTCTAGAAAATGAACTTATTTTTTCTTAAATAAAGTGAAGTTTTCCTTGGTTTTGGTGCAAAAAAAAAAAAAAAATCACTGAGGGATGCAGATTGTTTCAAGAACCCTGAAATACTGAAGACTATTCAATTAGCATACATCTGGCTGTCCTTGACTTGCTTGCTTATACTTTTGACTAAAATAGTTAAAAGAATACAGAAAAAAAAAAAAAAGGAAAAGGAATTAGGTGGTTAATTACATGAATCCAGAAGAAATACTAATATCAAAGGCTGTGAAACAAATATACTAGTATTAAAAAGAAGATATTACAGAGCTATATCAGCTTCTTTTTTCTTTGGCATCAGTGAAAAATCAGAACACTATGTAGTTACTTAGCGATCAAAAGCTAATATTCGAGGCATCATAGGCTGGGTCATTTTGGTGCCCCTAGATTCATCACACACATAGTAGTTCAGGAAGCTGGATCATGGACACGAACTGGTGATCACTGAAGGGGAGCCAAATTTGTCACCCCAAAGTAGACCTCTTTACATAAGGTTTTATCTTGGGATCGTTATTTTTAAGAAAGAGCAGACATAGGACAAGCTCTAAAAAACAAGTAGAAGTTACACTTTTATAGGAGACATTTGTATGTGTAAGTGAAACCTCCACTCTCATAAGGTATCTCCTTCTCTGTATCAAGAAGACCAGGAGGACTCTAAATCTCTAGAAACTTTTATCAATGGACTTAAATCTTCATAACAACCTTGCCTTTGTTTACTGTGATCTGATAAACCTCCTATAAATGGCCTCTCCATCAACACCTTGTTTTGTCTTGCTGAAGATGGTATTTAAGGTGGTACTTAAGCCCATTTGAGCGAGTTACTCAGTTTTCTTCCCTTTCTCTCATATACGCAGGAGGTATATATGTTATTAAACTTCTGTTTACTTTTCTCCTGTTAATCTTTTATTCCAGGGGTTCTCAGCCAAGAACCTAGAAGGGTAGAGGGAAAATTATATTTCCTCCCTATATATGATAAACATTTTGGGAAGTATCATTTTTCACAAATGAAGTGCTAATGCAGGAGTATAATTAGGAAAAATTCTAGTAGGAGTAGTATTCTCCAAGACTCTGCAGTGTCCAGAATATGGAAAGAATCAAACTTCAAATCTTTGTTCCCCATTCTCAAT
>CM052801.1:25788611-25810817 GCA_028533885.1 Nasua narica
CTGATGCAGGGTTCAGTCTCTTGACCCTGAGATCATGACCTGAGATAAAATTAAAAGTTGGACACTTAACTGACTGTGCCACCCAGGCACCCCTAACCACAGTTCTTTAAAATTTGAAGTTAATAACAGTTTAAAATAGCAATTTATAATAAAAATATTGAAAATTGGAAAAGCATTTTTCTGCATTTAGTAAAAAAGTAATGAGAATACAAAATTCTACAAAATAACTTTTTTTCATTTCCAAACTTTTTCTTAAGATTTTATTTATTCACTTGAGAGACAGAAAAAGAGAGAACAAGTTGGGGGAAGAAACAGAAGGAGTAGGAGAAGCAGACCTCCTGCTGAGCAGGGAGCCCTAAAAGGGGCTTGATCCTAAGACCCAAAGATCATGACCTGATCCAAAGGCAGATGTTTAACCATCTGAGCCACCTAGGCACCCCTCATTTCTAAACTTTTAATAAGAATAGTAATAAACAACTAAATGAACAAAACAAAATAACATCTAAATTAAACAAACAAGTCTAAGGTATTCCAAAGAAAGGAAAGCAAAGATGCAGGAACTTATTGCTCTTGTTTCGTATTATAGAAATTAATAAGCTATAAAATATGAGGTTGTACCTACTCAGTCAAAATCCTCAAATATGGTTGCTTTCAAAAAAGAAACATAAAACAAAATAGAATTAATCTAAAATCTAAATCAAAAATAAAAGAAAGCACTCCTTGTCAGTCGGCACCGCGTGCGGGGCTAGTGGCTCTGTGGCGGCGGCGGCCAGTCAGCGGCACCATGAGCGGCTTCAGCAGCGAGGAGCGCGCCGCGCCCTTCACCCTTGAGTACCGAGTCTTCCTCAAAAATGAAAAAGGACAATATATATCTCCATTTCACGATGTTCCAATTTATGCAGATAAGGATGTATTCCACATGGTAGTTGAAGTACCACGCTGGTCTAATGCAAAAATGGAGATAGCTACAAAGGACCCTTTAAACCCAATTAAACAAGATGTGAAAAAAGGAAAACTCCGTTATGTCGCAAATTTGTTCCCTTATAAGGGGTATATCGGGAACTATGGTGCCATCCCCCAGACTTGGGAAGACCCGGGACACAATGACAAACATACCGGCTGTTGTGGTGACAATGACCCCATCGATGTGTGTGAAATTGGAAGTAAGGTATGTGCAAGAGGTGAAATAATTAGGGTGAAGGTTCTGGGCATACTGGCTATGATCGATGAAGGGGAAACCGACTGGAAAGTCATTGCCATTAATGTGGATGATCCCGATGCAGCCAATTACAATGATATTAATGATGTCAAGCGGCTGAAACCTGGCTACTTGGAAGCTACTGTGGACTGGTTCAGAAGGTACAAGGTCCCTGATGGAAAACCAGAGAACCAGTTTGCTTTCAATGCAGAATTTAAAGACAAGGATTTTGCAATTGATATTATTAAAAGCACTCATGACCACTGGAGAGCATTAGTGACGAAGAAAACCGATGGAAAGGGAATCAGTTGCATGAATACTACAGTGTCTGGGAGCCCCTTCAAGTGTGACCCCGATGCTGCCAAAGCTATCGTGGATGCTTTACCACCACCATGCGAGTCCGCCTGCACAGTACCCACAGATGTGGATAAGTGGTTCCATCACCAGAAAAACTAAGGAATATTCTGTGGAATACAAGCAGACATTGCTACACCCTATTCATGTGGAGTATTAGATGCAAAAATAGTAGCTTCCCAAAACTTTACATTCATAGAACTAATCTAAGACAAATTCTGCTGCGACCAATACATCCAGAATGTTATGCATCTAAAAGCGTTTTTCATATCTCAACTAAGATACCTGTTAGTACATGTTTCAGTATCAAAGCAGTTGTTGGAATTTGGAAGTCATTTGTGAATAAATGTGCAAGATGAATGCATGTTGGATGTATATGTTTACCATGTGTTAGAAAATAAAGTTATTTTGCCGAAAAAAAAAAAATAAATAAAAGAAAGCAATCACAAATACATTTAGTAATCAGAAAGTGGTATAAACATGTTTACAATTATATTATTGTTAACAGATTTCAACATTCATAAAAATGGATCATTTTCTAGAAATCATGGAATTAGTTAAAAGAAGAGGTAGGAATCTTGAAGAAGATAACCTTGGAAGAGATGGACAAATGTTTAACTATCATCTCTAAAACTAACTATTGAATGGATTTTGGGGTGAATATTTTAAAGTTTCATAGGAAAAAAATAATTCCCTTACTTTAAAAAGTTAAGAAAGAGAAAGATGAAACATCTAATTTTTTATTTTATAAAATTGATAAAGCTGAGAATCATAAAACAAATTAAGAGAACTACTGACCAAACCTATTTATAAACACAGATTTTTAAAAAGTCTTAGTAAATTACTCTAAGTTAAAAAAAATCATCGTCTAATATAATGGAGATAGTATTATAGGAATAAAAAATATTTTCCAATACAGTTTAAAATTTTAATGTGATAACAGATTTCCTAGAAAGAGAAATACTCCCAATAGATACAAAAAACTGCATTTGAGGACATCCATCACCTATTATTTATTTTTTGGTCACGCAAAAATGTTTTACTAGGCATTCTGGAAAAAAGGTTTCATGTTAAAACAAGTTTGTGAATATACATACACTGGAGTACATGGAAGGCATATATTGATCCCTTGGTTTCATCTGGAGTCTGCCTTTCTTGCTTCTTCTTTTTTTTTTTTTTTAGTATTTTTTTTTTAAGATTTTATTTATTTATTTATTTATTAGGAAAGAGAGAGTGAGAGAGAGGATGAGAAGGGAGAAGGTCAGAGTAAGAAGCAGACTCCCCGTGGAGCTGGGAGCCCGATGTGGGACTCGATCCCAGGACTCCGGGACCATGACCGGAGCTGAAGGCAGTCGCCCAACCAACTGCGCCACCCAGGGGCCCCTCTTTCTTGCTTCTTTAGCCAAACATGTAACCCTTGGTAGACTAATTGTCGAGCACCGGCATCAGTGAATGTTTCAATATGAAGCACAAAACCTAACTGAGTCTACTTAAAGCTCTTTTATATACACACATACAGATTCAACAATCAAATAATGCAAATCTACATATGTTAGTGGTCCTTTTCATACTGCAAAGAAAAACTGAAACCAAAATAAATAGAAATAAATTGAAAAAGAACTAAGAAAATGATAGCCTTCGGTGATAAAAATTTTCCTCGTGGATACAGACAAGCTATAGACAATTTCTCCTATAAACTAACTGATAAAAGTAATCCATTCTCTAGAAAATTTGAGTACAATTTGTAATTATTTAAAATATTTTAAAGCTCTAGATATTAATTAGAACATATTTCTCTGTCATATAACATCACAGAAACTTTTTTTTAAGATTTTATTTATTTATTTATTTATTTGACAGAGAGAGAGATCACAAATAGGCAGAGAGGCAGGCAGAGGGGGGGAAGCAGGCTCCCTGCTGAGCAAAGAGCCTGATGCCTGGCAATGTGGGGCTCCATCCCAGGACCCTGAGATCATGACCTGAGCTGAAGGTAGAGGCTTTAACCCACTGAGCCACCCAGGCGCCCCCACAGAAACTTATGTTAATTTGCATCATGAATCTCCAAGAAGGCTGACCAAATTTATTTAACTATGGAATGTACTTTTCTTTTCTTTTCTTTTTTTATTTTCTTTTTTTTTTTAAGAACACATGCTAGATAACACTACCTCATACCCTAAAACAGGAAAACTTTTCTCTTGATCTGTTTGTCTTTACACTTGTTTTTCTATTCCTTTGCTCAAAATAAGCTAGTCGCATCTATAATGTATGAATATCTATAGTATTGCATTTTGAAATTGTATCTTTGTTGAAGATATGGTGAAGAAGAAAAAAATGAACCTAAATGACAATTTTACAAGCGGTTAGTGACAGCTGTATTGATTTTTATTTAGCATACTGCAGGATTTTAGTTGCCGAGCTATGAGGCAGAACACTCTACTACTTTGGACCTTAAAAGGCAAAAATACTTCTAACTATAATCATGGGTATCCATGTTAAAGCATTAGTTGGTATTATACTGAAAATCAGAAAAGAGGGCAAAATGAATGCTATTATTATTTTAGAAAATGTTAAGGAAAAGGTTTGATCTAAATCAATATTTAAGTAGTAATAAAAAACATTAATAATGTACTAAAAATAACATAATTTTTCTTTTTGGTACACGTTATGCCTTGAAATTCTAAAATAGTCTCTGGAAATAACTGGTAAATAATGAGAGTGCCATAGAGTGAATAGGTATTAGGTAAATAGAGGATACTAGAAGTGGTATATGTTTATAGTTATTAAAATTATTTCTTAAATGTTATCGGTTACAGTAGCAACAAATCAAGAACTGTAATGAATAAATTAATAATCTGTGAAATATATTTGAAGACAAAAATATTTAAAAATGTTTTAGAACCAAAAAAATGATATACATAGAAAGAAATACCATATTTCTGAGCATGATTATATTTACATATATGCATATACACTCTTATAAATTATATGTATATTCTTACAGTTGTGATTGCAAAGTAAACTTCAATGAAGTATTATTATTATCATCAATTTCAAATTTGGCCACATGATTCTGAAGCTCACCTTCATGGGAATACATGTGTGAAGAGAGGTAACACTTTGCAAATGAAGAGTGTTGTTGCCTTTTGTGGTATAAAACTGATGAATTATAATATTTAAATGTGTGATAATCTGTAGACTGAGAAAGAGAAGAGAATACGTACAGATATAGTTTTCAAAAATGTTAAGGTCTGATGAAGATAGCATAAAGAAGTAATGAAGAAGAAATGAACTAGACCACAACTATCACAGGTTAGTTTTTCCTGAAATAGATGCTGGAAGTGTTTAGGGTGAAAGTTGTTTGTCACAGATCAGTATTTGTGAAGGGAAGGGGGAGGAAACGAGATAGGACACAGGATCAAGTCAGACTGCAGTGGAGGCCTGACTATCCTCAGCCATCCCAGCAGGAAGCTCTGGAGTGAAGAGATCCCACAGTTTCCTCAGTTGGACCTAAAGGACAGGCCTTTACACCAGACTCAGGGCTGCCCAGTAGAGAGCGGTGCTTTAATTAAGGCAGCTCTCAGTGAAAAAAACAGACCCTGATGTGCGGCTGATGGTGTAAACTCTGGCGGACCATACTCCCAGCGGCTGGGCAACAAGTACTTTCTTTAAAAGGGGGCTAGGTTGCCCCTCGACAATGTTGTTGACTCCACTCCTTTCATTCATAACTAAAATCTTTCTCTCTGATTTTATTTATTTTGTTTTAAAGATTTTATTTATTTCTTTGACAAAGAAAGAGAGCTAGAGTACAATCAGGGGAAGCTGAAGAGGGAGAAGCAGGCTCCCCACCGAGCAGTGACAGTTCAGGAAGATGCTTAATTGAATGAGCCACCCAGACACTCCTTTCTCCTTGATTTTAGAGATATCTAGTAATATCTGTAACAACAAAAGAAATGACAAGGAAAAGGACTAACAGATAAATATAACTAGGAATATCTTCTAATTTCATTGTCAGCAATATGGAAATAGTCTCTATTCCAAAACATTCAGAAATTCTATATTTCTGAAAGGACTGAGACCTAGTTAGAATATTAGAGAGTACCATGGATTCAATGTGTAGTTTTGCAGAGATTTTTGTAATCCCAAAAGAAAGGAAATCATCCTTTCTCAAGGTACACCCTTCTCAAGGTGCCCCACTTCCTAATACAGACTAAGATATGATGTAAATAGGAATTATAACTGAAAGCAGTAAATAAAACCAGAATTTTCAGACAACACATTCAGTAAGAAGTAGATTAAAAAAGTCTTTGCTCTGTCACAAGGAAATGGCAAAGAAGCTTGTCTGCCTTGGCTTGTCTCAGAATGCAGGTGGGTGAAGGGCTAGATATTTTCCTATTAAATTTAAAATCATAAGCCTACCTACAACGAAGTTCATAGTTCAATTTTTCACTGTTTAAATGAATAAAGAACTCCCAATACAAAAATTAAAAAAAAAAAAAGAAAGAGAATAAAATGATTCCAGGCTGATGACACTGCTGAGGCACCAGGAGGAAGCAAACACAAACCTTTTCAGAGCAACCCACTCTCAACTCAAGTATCTAAAATTAAAAAGTATTAATTTTTTAAACATGGGTAAAACTCAAGAACACAATAGTACATGAAAAACAAATGTTGTAGAAAATTGTAGAACTAATTTACATACGGATTGAAAACAAGCAAATCAACTGTTTGGAGATAAATATCAGTTATGCGTAGGATTCTGTATTATGAATTCTGAATGGTGGTTTATTCCAAGGAGGGAAGAAGGAGAGAGAGAAATGAGTTTGGAGAAGAATATTATGGAGTTTCAAGTCTATCGTGTTTTATTTCTTAAAAAATAATCTGGAGCAAATATGGTAAAAGAAGGCTATGCTTTGGTTTGAATCTTATTTTCATTTTATTGTTTTTGACTACTTGATAGAAAATATACATCTCAGTGATAGAAAAATTCTTGTCTTATTTTCTTCAAAATTGTCTCTGCTTCCCTTTTCTGGAGTTTCAATTAAGTGGATAGAGAGGATTGTTAGGTAAATAATGAAAAGTCTTTAGAATGGTGCATGAGCATTTTAAGTGTTATAACTGTAACAGTTACAATCTTTACTACTTTTTTATTTTTTAATTTCATTATTTATTCTGTCCTTTCAATAGGTTTCTTTAACTTTACCTTTCAACACTTATACTGAACTGACTGCTCCAAATAAATCCTAGTTTTATATAAGGATTTTATTATTTTTTAACACAAAAGTTTACATTTTTACTGTTATTATTCATATGTGTCAATCAGTCTTTTCCTCTGTGGCTTTTTGTTTGTTTTTAATCTTGTAAAAGCCTTCTCCATTAAAATATGATAAACACCTTTATTCTGTTAGTGGTTCCAGGAATACCAGCACCATCATTCTTTTAATGCCACACTTTTCCCATTCTTGAATTTTTCACTTAAATCCTATTTTGGCTAGGTGGAATATACCTTTGAGTAATGACGCCAGAAGAGGCATTACATCCTGAACCATCACATGTTTGAAAATTTGTCTTTCTCATTTGCAGAACAATCTAAATAATTATAGAATGTTTGGATCACACTGTTTGCCTTCCAGTCTGTATGCATGTCCATTATTATTATATCTGTTTCAGTGCGTATCTGTCAAATATGAGGTATTAAAATAATAGAAATGTCCCTGAACTGAAGAAAAATTAAGCTTTCCAATTGATATTACTCTGCAAGTTCTAAGTTGAAAGAAAATCTTATAAACTTTCAGATAGTGAATAGATAACTTACGAAGATATATCAGGAGCATAGTTATAAGAAATTTAGTATCAGAAAGTGAAATTAAAAGCCAAATGCATCAAATATGACAAAAAACATATTTTGATATAAAAAAGATGATATGCAAATCAAATATAACAGCCATAGGCTTTTATGTGATAAAGGACACAATTGTGAAGTACACAAGAAAACATCCTCCTAGAAATAAAAGGAAAAACTGACAAATCTGTAATGGTTGTAGGTTTTTAAATATTCCTTATAAAATTTGATCTATCAAGTATATAAAATGTAAGCAAAGACATAAAGATATGAATGCAATAAACAAAGGCAACTGAAGATTCATTCATTCAGTAAAAATATATCAAGCGCCTACTCTGAGGAATGGGGAAAAAATTCAGTGACTAAAATGGACAAGGTTGGTATCCTCATTATGCTTATATTCAAAATGCAGAAACAAAAAATAAAATAAAAGACATTTAAAGTTTGTTGTAAGATCTATGATAAAACTATTAAGTGTTAGATAACGGAGAGTAACACAACCCCGTCTGGCTGGGGAGAAAACAAGGAATCAAGGGGAGGATAGCCTTTAGTTCTCAGCCTCTTCAGGGATCACCTCAACTACAGAGAGCTGCCTTGCCCAATGCACACCCTTCTCAAGGTGCCCCACTTCCTAATACAGACCAAGATATGATGTAAAGTCCAACCACTTCTCCTCAATGGAAGATAACTCTGATGAGTAGTTATATTCTCCCAAGCACCACATGGGACTAGCTAAGCTGTCAGACTTTTATCAGAGCACTATATCTCCCCCTGCTTGATCCTGTTTTTTTCTGCTTCCTACAGGTGATAGTCCCAAGGACGTCCTATAATAAAGACACCATACAGTAAACTTTTTTCAGAGTATTCATTCAAGAGACAACCTGTGGGGTAGACAGGAAATAGAGAGTACATATAGACCTTACTAGGCCACTGTACCAAGTTTGGTTTTATTGAAACTTCATTAGAATTCAAATGAGACTGGGGCACCTGGGTGGCTCAGTTGGTTAAGCATCTGCCTTTGGCTCAGGTCATGATCCCAGGGTCCTAGGATTGAGCCCCACATTGGGCTTTCTGCTCAGAGGGGAGTCTGCTTCTCCCTCTTCCACTGCCCCTCCCCTCCATTTGTGTGCTCTCTCTAATAAATAAATAAAATCTTAAAAAAAGAATTAAAATGAGATTTTTAAACAAAGTGTCCACATATCCAAGAAATAGTTACTAATATTGATCACATACATGGCTATTAAGAATACCTTAATAAGCTCCAAAAATTATATATAATACATACCATATTCTCTTACTTTAATCAAATCATCTGCAGGTGCTTGGATGAATGGCAAACCACCAGTAGAATACAACCAAGGACCCCATGGCATCCAATGATCTCTACCTGCCTCCACAATATTTTTTTAATTTCTTAAACTTTTCACATTCATGAAGTCACTCCTGATCTACAAGTGTTCTTTCCTTTGGATGAATGAGCGCTAGTTTCATGAAATTTGTTGATTCTTATTTAGGCACCTATTCAAGAAGAATTTGTTTAGTACCTTGTCATGTTTCACATACCTTTGTAGAGGCTGGGGATCCAGTGAAGAAAATGACTGTCTTGACCTGACTGTCTAGGAAAGTGAATGAAAAATATTACCTAAAATTCCCTCTCTCTGTCCCTGCCTCCATCCCTACCTGTCCCTTCAATGCCCTCTCTTTTCTTCTCTTGCAGCAAATCTGTATCAGAAATTCCATGCAATTCAACAAATATTTATTGACTGCATCCTACATACTAGGAGGGAATGACCTGTATGTTGAGAATAGAACAGTGGTCTTGTGCCTTCAGAAAGAGGTATTTACATTCAAAATTACATAAGATTTCTTACAGCTGACCTGTAGAATCTCTCCATAGGTCTACTGGGTTTTCTGTTTGCTGTTTCTAGAAGAAGATGAGCTATGTTGATTTTGCTCTTGTTATGACTGCTTCACTGGGATGAAATACATCTGACCCTGATTTGTTATGGCCACATGCTCTCAGAGGAATACCTAAAGCAGACACTTTTTTTATACTGGCTTGCTGAGAACGTGTGTGTGTGTGTGTGTGTGTGTGTGTGTGTGTGTATCCATCAATTTCATGGTAAGCTCTTAGACCTCTGAAAAATGGGATATTCATAAGGTTCTGTCAGAATCTCCACTAATTCTCAGGCTTTGAAATCAGAAATAAAATGTTTACATAAACAAAGGGATATAAATAAAAAGCAAAAAAAAAAAACAAATTGCACTAGAGCAATTCAAAATAGAAATTCTAGTTATGTTCAGATATCCTTTCATTGTTTCCTTTTTTAGGAAGTTTGATGATTCCAGAAATATGTTGAAATGTCCTTTTTTAGAATCTTCATGGTTCTTTATGAATTAAATGGGATATTCTCACAAATTGAGAAGCTTTGATGCTGTTAATAGTTGAAATTAAGTGATATCCTATACATGGCATAGATGACAGATAGGAATTTTAGTCCTCGATGCCATAAGTAAATACGGTCAACATTTGCACCCACAAATTTACATAGGCATAAACTAGTTTTCTTGAGAACAGAGGGATAAGGACCATGGTTGCTAAATTTTTCTATGCAATGGCATTACCTGGACATCTTTAAAAATACTAAAACTTGGCTTCCATCTCCAGACATTTTGATTTAACTTATCTGAGATGTGACCTGGGCATACCTAATGAAAATCACTGAATTCAGATCATAACCCTCCTTCTGAAAATCAGAGGTAAGGATATTTAAATATGTCTGATAAGTTGGGGTGATACCTTTCAAAATCCCATTGTGAAAAGGGACAGTGCTCACTCTTGAAAAGAGATTTATGACAAAATAGGAGCCTAGGTATCAGAGCAATCTTTGGTATGGATGCCAATTGGGGAAGTCTTGCCAGATCCTTTTCCTGCCTAGATACCTCTGTGCCTCATAGGAACTCCATGAAAGATGCCTGAATGCCTTTTGAAGATTCAAAAGGATATTAAAATGAAAGGACTATGTCAATTGGGGCCCTCTCAGTTTTGTTGTGGGGTCCTGCAGGTTGAGCATAATTAAGCATGTTCTATTGTAACTTATCAAATCACTTCCATTGTGGAAAATTGTCAAAGATATGCCCTAGTGACAAATGGTAGACATAGTTTGGTCAGAATGTTATCTCTGTGTTGTGTCTAGGGCTTCAACACTGATCAGAAACTTTAACTATCCAAGACTAGCTTTCATGCAGGAGCACAGACAACTAGACTTACAGGGGAAATCCTTAGGATGTCAGTCTCTGTAGAAGGCAGCTTCATCCCCTGACATACTCTAGGCAGGGAGAAGCAGGTGCCTGAAAGAGGGTGGGGTGGGCAAATGTAAGCAAACTTCGGGATCTTTTGCAATATTAAATAAGGGATAACCTTGTTTATTGATAGGATAACCTATCAAGGCTGAATTTCTTGCTAAATTGGCATAGCAGCACTTGACCAATTTATTCTGGCTATTTAATATTGATTTGACTTTAATAGGTAGTCAGATTTGTTCAGTAATAAACCTGCATTTTGTATATGTCATTTCATGCTAGAGTCTTTGTCTTAATTGTCTACCATCCTCAGTATTTGTAAACCAGAATTTAAAAGCATTTAAGAGTGCCAACCCTGGAACTAGACATTTTAGATTCTAATCTTGACTCAGTCTCTCTCTCTCTCTCTCTCTTTTTTAAGATTTTATTTATTTATTTATTCAAGAGGGTGAGAGAGAGCTAGTGAGAACAGCAGGGGGATCGAGAAGCAGACTCCCCATTTAACAGGATGCAGGGATCATGACCTGAGCTGAAGGCAGACACTTAACTGACTGAGCTACTCAGGTGCCCCTTGACTCAGTCTCTTAAAAAAACGTGTAATTTGATGTTTCTTAATCTGACTATAAAATAAGAAGCTTAGCAGTACATGACAAATAGGGATGTTGTTAGATGTGATGGAAGTATTTTAGATAATGCATTTTGTATTTATCCCGATACATAATAAATTAACAGTTATTAGGTATCATTTACTTTACTTTTATATTTCCTGCAATGGACAGTATATGGCTTCTATATGATGGATATTTCATAAGCATTTTTTTTATTAGAACTATATTCTGATATCACTGATCTAAGAGATTATGTATGACTTTCGAAGTTTGGGAAAGGGGTGTATTCTGAAAGGAGAATCTTTTCAAACACAGATATTTTTTATTCTAAGACAGAATTTTTCTAGAAATATTTGAAACAGCATGATAGAAGAGCATCTATTAGATAGAAAATGCTGAGATTTGTTACGAAAAACCACACAGCAGCTTCAAAATGTTCTGAAAACTTACTGCCCCACACATTTGGAACTAAGCTGACCAGCCGGCTGAGACAATATATTTATATGTACTTCCAATATAAGCATACTGGTATCCCTTGCACCATAAGTAGATTTTTTTTTCTCTTAGTCTTTGATAGTTTGGAAGGAAAAGCAAATAACTTCACAGTGCCATTTTATAGTTTTATTGCTTAGGTATTTCATTCGACTTCTTCAGGCTCAGCTTCCAAAGATTCATTCATCTAAATCAGCCTTAGGCTTCACTTATCTCCAATCCCCCCAAATCATGTTCAGACTGATGGCATAAAGCAGTGATCTCACTTTAAATTTACTTAACCTTCCATTTCAGAAGTTACAATGTGATTTTTTTTTTATTCTGCTCAAGCAATCACAAATTTTAAGTTTCTTTGAGTTTGTTCTTCAGTGGAAGCCTTCAGGATGCACTTAGAAAAATCCATTACGAGCAAGAGTGGCAAGCAAATAGAACACATTTCTTCAGTGTCTGTCTGTTGATATCCCGGGGCTTACCCACCTTGCTGAACTGTTCATGACATTCAAATTTTCAAAATTACTCATCACTAGGACTCTAGTTTCCATTCTCCTTTAGCTTATCTTTTCTCTTTTAGATGGGCCTATACGTGACTCTCATGAATTTTTATCAACTCATACATCAGTTATAATTCCTCTATTTCTTAGACATTTCTCAATCTGAATTTAGCTGATTAATGAGTTAAATGGCTTTAAATACTTTTTCCTCAAATGCTTAAATTTTATGAAAATATACGTGTCACATGAAGCATTTAAGAAGGACATATGCAGTAAAAGATATTTCTGTACAGTGAAATATGAATTTCTATTTTTCTTTGTGTTTAATAGAAAATATACTAGTTATTCAAGTAGCAAAAAAGGTCAAATAATGTGACTCAAAATAGTTTCTTAATCTAACTGTAAATTCTCTAAGACAAGGGAATAGTAAAAATGTGTCCTCTGGAACACTATGAACAAGGTTGAATACACCTTTTTGTGAAAAGAATTATTTTGTACAGATGGGATGTTGGTTTGGCCTGTAAAAAAGATACACATTTATTAGCTGTTTCTTATCTTCTCTCCTATTTAAAACACTTTGAGGGGAAGCATCTGAAATGGGAAATTTTGCCTTTGCAATATTATACAACAAAATTCTCCTTTTCTATATTTATTCAGATTAGGCAGCCAGAAATTTGTGTATGTCTATCTATGTATTCTTGCTATTAACAAGTATAAGAATCAGGTTTTAATACCTTTTGAGACTTCCAGTGGAAAAAAAAAATAAACTTGATCTATAGCCAAAATAGAATGGTAATTAATTACACAAATTCATAACCGGGAATCAAAAGATGATGACAATCTTGAGATAGAATGGAATTAATACAATAATATATCAACTATGCTTCAATTTAAAATTTTTTAAGAAGAGAATGGAAATCCCAGGACTGTGCCTACTGCTGTAGAATAAAACTAGTAGGAGAAGGCAGTTGGAAGCTCAACCAGCCATGATGACATAAACTAAAGAAGGAAGACGCAAGCTTTTCCAGGCCAACTTTTTCATTCTTTACCATTACTGTTGTTCCCTTAGGAGACTGCTTTCCTGGGAACTGCTACTAAAAAAGCAATGTGCTATCATTGTAGAAAAGGAGGGGTTCAAATCTGAGTCCTAACTGCCACATTCTAGTCATGTTGTGCCCAAGTTACTCATTTGCAAAATTATATAATTGCACCAGTCCAATCTACCTCTGTGAATTGTTATAGCAATCAAGTGATATGTAATATATGCAGATTCCTTAAATTACAAATCCCTATAAACATGAGTAATTCTTACTCTGCAAAGAGTTTTTCCTGATATCAAATCTTAGTACTTTGGACCCTTTAAGTTCAAGGAAATAATTAAGCATTAAACAAATATACTAGGGCATTGTTGACTGTTTTGTAATGCTTTTATCATGATCCCCATCTTTAGTTAGCTTCCCTACAACCCTTTGCGGGCTTGGCTGTGTTATCTGTTTTGGTAAATGTGATGTGAGGGGACATGACAAAAGCAGAGTCTTCAAATGTTATTTTACATTTGGTCTTGCCCTCTCGATCTTCTGCCATCACCATGAAAAGAGCCTGCCCCCCCAATCCCCGGTAGTCTGTTGTTCTCTGAAGAATTAGGGGTATGCACAGCAGACCTAAACCTAAGCTGAGGCCTGGAGCCACGCTCAAATGAAACCAGCCTAAATCAGCTGAATGCCAAACAAATTCACAGATGTTTAAGTGGAAAAAAATGATGTTTGTTAAAAGCCACAGAGTGGAGGGCACCTGGGTGGCTCAGTGGGTTAAGCATCTGACTCTTAATTTTGGCTCAGGTCATGATCTCAATGTCAAGAGATCAAATCCTGTGTGGCCTCACACTGGGCCTGGAGCCTACTTAAGATTCTCTTTCTCCCTCTCATTCTGCCCCCATCCCCCGCTTGCAGCTTGAGCATGTGTGAACTCTCTCTCTCCCCCATACAAATGTATAAATATATATAAATATATATTAAATATGCAATATAATATATAATAAATATATACAATATATAGAAATATAAATATATAAATATATATATAAAGCCACAGAGTAGGATGGCTTCTTAAGCAAAATTATGTTGAATATAGTTTAATTTGGGGTTTCCACATTATAAAGTCAATAAACAGAAAATTCAAATGAGTCGCACTCTTAGAGATTTAAAAAAATCCTTAAACATCTAAATTGCTTTTTAAAAAAGATTTTATTTATTTATCTGAGAGAGATAGAGTGTGACCGACCATGAGTGGGGGGAAGAGCAGAGGGAGAGGGAGAAGCAGACTCTCCACTGAGCAGGGAGCCCAAAGCAGGACTCGATCCCAAGACACTGGAATCATGATCTGAATAAAGGGAGACACTTAATTGACTGAGTCACCCAGGCACCCTGATAGGTTGCTTTTTAATTTGCAATTTCACTTCTAGGTATTTATCTGAATAAAATGAAAACAATGTGAAGAGATATAGTCATCTCTATGTTCACTGCAGCATTATTTACAATAGCCAAGATATGGAATCAACCTAAGTGCCCATTGATAGATGAATGGATAAATACACACACACACACACACATACACAGAGAAGAATATTACTTAGTCATAAAAAAGAATTAAATCTTGCCATTTGTGACAACATGCATGGACCTAGCAGGCATTATGGAACTAGAAATAAGTCAGAGAAAGACAAATACTCTATGATTTTACTTGTATGTGGAATCCACCACCCCAAAAAACAAATGAATAAATAAAACAAAACAGAAACAGACCAAAAGTGCAGGGAAAAAACTGTTGGTTAGGGGCGCCTGGGTGGCTCAGCGGGTTAAGGCCTCTGCCTTCGGCTCGGGTCATGATCTCAGGGTTCTGGGATCGAGCTCCGCATCGGGCTCTCTGCTCGGCGGGAAGCCTGCTTCTCCCTCTCTCTCTGGCTGCTTCTGCCTACTTGTGATCTCTCCTCTCTGTGTCAAATAAATAAATAAATAAATAAATCTTTAAAAAAAAAACCTGTTGGTTACAGCAGTGGAGAGGGGTTGGGGGGCAGGCAAAACAGGTGAAGGGGGGGAAAAAGCAATAGGTGAAGGGGATTAAGAGGTAAAACTTCCAATTGCAAAATAATTAAGCCATGGGGATGTAATGTACTGTTTAAGGAATATAGTCAATAGTATTACAATATTTTGTATAGTGGTACATGGTAACTAGACTTATTGTGGGGATCATTTCTTAATGAATAAAGCTATCAAATCACTATGATGTATGCTTGAAACCAACAGAATATTGTTTGTCAATTATGCTTCAATTAAAAAAAAAGAGGGAGGCCTTAGCCTTAATCTGACTGGAGCCAAGCTCAATCAACCCCAGTCAAGAAAAGATGACCCCTTCCCCCAGACACACTTTATTTGCATGAATGAGATACAAATGCTTATAATTATAATCCACTTTTGGGGTTAGTTTGCTTTACAGTATTTTTTTAGTATTGCAACTATCTCATTTTTTTAAGTTTTTATTTAAATTCTCATTAATTAACATAGTGTAATATTAGTTTCAGGTGTACAATTTAGTAATTTAACACCTCCATATAATACTAGGAGCTTCACAACAGTATTTAAAAAATGGCTGATAGAAGCATAATTCCTAGACTAAAAGTGTATAAATCTGAAGGAATCTAATGGATTTCAATTGTTAGTCTATAGAATGAGCTACTAATTTTTCCATGGTGGCAACGTGCCATGTTGGTGTGAAGCTTGTACTGAAGTTTCAAGGAGCAGGGCATGTTTCAGAAACAGAGCATATTTCTGTTTTAGGCTTTTTAATTCTGTCAGCTTTCCTTATCATTATGACTCCTTAGTCTTTCTAGTGGAATAATTTCCTTTTCAGTGACAAAAAACCTTTTTTTGATAAGAAACATGGCAATACTGTGAACTATATGAAGAAACAGGCATCATAGAGCTTCATAGAGCCATGATTGCTGTGTTGAATGTTTTCTTAGAACAATTCAAAAAAATATTAATTGAAGATCCTACATAATAAGTGATATCAATTTCATGGAGTTAATGGACTGAAGTAAAACAGACGTTATATTTATTAAACTAAATAACTCAAATGTACTTCAGCACTCGCAACAGAGACATGATTTCAGAAATGGAGAGGTTTTTCCAAAAGCCTAAAAATAAAGTTAAGAAAAAGATCAATATATTTCTGTAGGATATAATCAATATAAAGATATGTTAAATATACCTGTTGCCTTTCCTAAAACCTAGCTGTTATTTGTAATATATCTTCATATTAACACTGTACCTCTGAAGCAAAATAATATTAGTGGAAGCTGATGGTTCATTTAAATTAAGTGAAATATGTTAATAGGCTTTACAATTTTGTTAATAGCAAAGTTAGAATAATAATCTAAGTCAGATAGGAAATTGACTAATAGGTTTTTCTGTGCAAACTATAACATTATAAACATTTCCATTTGTTGTACTTATTTACCTTTTAAATGTTAGTATAAAATTTTAAAAAATGTACTAACCATGTTCTCTAAACTTATAAACACATGTCCCTTTGCTAATATGGGAACAAATTGTAACTTCTGCTTAACTAATTCCCGAATCTTAATCAAGGTACAAATTCTGTGTTGATACACAGAGAAAACACCCATCCCCCAAAACCAATAGTTTTGTTTTTGGGAATACCTGTTCAACATTGGCAATTGAGTATAAAATTAGCTGAACCACACATATTTATTACTTTGATAGATTTATCAAGCATTTTCTCTGAAATTTGATAGCACTATATCAAACATATACATCTGGCTAGGAATTATAAGTAAAAAATTAATATCAATAAATAATAATAAAATGCACATGATTATTATACATGTAGAGCCAATGTATGATAATACTGCTGTAGAAAACCTGGCACAAAAATTGACTAACTTTCACAAGTTAACTTTGACATATCCAAAAATCTTATTTTAAGAATTAGTAAAGAAGATAAAGAGTTTTTTTTTAAAAAAAACATAAGTTTAAAAAAGATCAATTTTAATAGAAGTTTATAAAAATAGTAATGTTTTTAATGAGTTTAGATGTTACATTCCTTTTGTCCAATTGTCTAATTATTGTCCAATTATTGTCCAATTATTTGAATTCAAGCATATATATGACCAGCCTTTTTCCGTCATTTAATTCCTCAAAGGCTGATCTAAAATAAATCATGTGGTTGGACTTAGTGAATTTTCTGGTAATAATTGTGTCTAAATCCCTGAAGCTGAAACTTAATGCCACTGCAGGGATGCAAATGGATGCGGTCTCGATGTATGACCTGTCCATACATGAAGTGCAGGAGAGGCTTTCAAGACACCATTTCAATTGAGAGTTACAGTAAGAGGCCTTGATCTTACAGTGTCACTGAAATGAAGTTTAACTAAATCATTTAGGAAAACTGAATAAAACAGGGTAATATTTTCACTTAGTGATAAGTACAATATACTTTTATTATATCTTATGTAAGCAGAGTTATTTTGTTTTTGTAAAGAGAAAGCCATTATTCATTTGGTTAGTAGTTTCTTAACATATTGAACCAAACAGCTACTGAGAACATTTGCAGCGTTAATGTTTGTTCCATTTTTTTCCTGTTCATCCAGATTTGTGAACTTTCCTTCTACTTAGAAAACAAAATCAAGTTCCTGCGAGAAAAATTAAGATCGCCACAAAAATGTTCAGTTTTCATCCTAGATCACAGAGATTCTATAAACTGAGATCACAGATGACAATTTGGGAAGCCAAACTTTCATTTTTAAGACAGGGACTTGCTTAGATAAAAGGCACTTGACAATCAAAAGCCTGATATTTGAAAAACCTTGAGCTGATGCCACTTCAAAAGACTCATTAATCTCTAGGAAGAGAATGGAGGAGAGTCCCTGAGCTGGAAAAGAGGGAAGTAGTTGTTGCAAGGAGAGTGTGTAGGACCGCAGGAGCTGGAAAGGAAGAAACCAGATGGAGTGAAGGAGGGGTGGGAGAGAGGGTTAGGTACAGAAAGACTACAGAGCACTACTGTTTCTATCACCAGAAAGCTGCACAAACATGAACTGGTGCTTGTACACTGTATGTTATCATGGGCCCTTGAGTGAGGGTCAGCTAGAATGAGTGGTGACATTCACTGTTTTTATCACTGTTGTTTTTATCACTGTTTATCACACTCCATGATAGCTCTCTGCATCACTTGAAGATTTGATCATTGAAATCAGAATTACTCATGACTGATTTACTTGTTCAGCCCTGTTCCATCTGCATATACAAACAAATCTCTCTGGGTAACAAGTCACAGTTGCGAGGCTTCCAAAACAGAAGGGGAGATCCTGAATATCCAAATGGGGCGCGGTGACAATGGTTATGACTGTCTGTAACGGAAGCCATTTCTAAATTTTCCAGCCCTCCTATTTGTATGATTCCAAAGCAGTGGGTAAAATTTACTACCATTTCACTTGTAGTAACTTGTTTTATGTGCTACCATACAAGAGAATGATTCATGTGGTATTCAGGCAGCATCAAGGAGAGAGTGGGTACTCAGCTGTAATAGATTTTTTTCAGGTGGAAACATGATTATTGAAAGATGAGTAAGAATTTTCTGGTTTTTAGCCAGAATATTGGTTCAGGTGGGTATACCTAACAGAAAAAAGAATGATATTTAAAGCATCAACATACTAAAAAAAACATAACTAGTCTCTACAGATGAATTGAGGGTTAATGATGAGGACTTGAGGAAGGACTACTGGAGAAATGGGGAATTTCTACATCATCACAGTGCTTGTATTATTTTATTGAATTTTATGGGATGACATTGAGGAATTTTAAAGAGGTGAGTGAAATGATAAGATTTGCATTTTAGAAAGATCCCAAAATCAAGGATGTTTAGACAGAAGGAAAACCACTGAAATGTTATAGCCCTTGAGTTTTGCTTGAATTTTAAGTAGAGCAGAGATATGTGATCCTTTTAGATATATGTCTAAGTTATCACTGAGAGAATTCTGCAATCAATCCTTTTAATATTTTGCAAAAATTTGTCATGTGTTTTATTAGTATATTTTTTCATTACCAATTTCTTGGCCTCCTCTTTGTGAACCTTTAATTCTTATGAAACATAAAGTTTCAAGTTTTCCATGTAGTACATACCCACCCATATGCCAACAGGCCTGAGGAGAAGAAGATAATGTAAGTAAGCGGTCAATAAAGAAGTGCTCCGCTAGCTGCTTTTAATTTAAAACTGCCTAAGTGATAGTAAGTGGGAAATAGTGAAATAAGAACAAAAGCTCAGCTACTCTAGGCAGGGATAACAGTTTTTGGTTTTGTACAAAATATATGGTAGTACTCATTTTTCAGCCTGAAAGAATTGTATATTTCATCTTGGATCACAATCAGAAAATAATCTTTTCCTACCAAAGGATTTTAAAACTCCCTTCAGATGGCACAGCACATGAAAAATACTTTTTGTTCTGGTGAAGTAGTGAATACAGCACATGTACATAGGACACCAAGTTCTTAAGACAGGAAAGAAAAACATTTACAGAGTCACAAAGACAGAAATATCAGGAATAAATGCTTGTGAGAAGAAGGCAGAATAACAATGAACCAGAATCAGAATATCCTCAAAAAAGAGTCAACAGAACATAAGAACAGAACATAAGAAATAAGGAATCAAGACTGTATCATAAAAAAATCTCAACCTTTAGGGTACCTGGGTGCCTCAATCAGTTAAGCGTCTGGCTCCTGATTTTGGCTCAGGTCATGATCTCAAGTTCCTGGATCGAGTCTTGCATTGGGCTTGGCGCTCAGCATGGAATCCATTTAGGATTCTCTCTCTCCTTCTCTCTCTGCCCCTCCCCCAGCTCGTACTCTCTATCTTGCTCTAAAATAAATAAATAAAATATTTAAAAAAACTCAACTTTTAGTAACACTAGATCTAGGACATTCAGTTGCTCTTTAGTGAGGGGTAACAGTGAACGTCAATGAAAACTTGATTGGAAAGTATTCCATCTTGCTATTTCTAGGTAAGGCCAGATTAAGCTTTTCTCTTTAATGGAGGTTTTGTTAGTCCTAACAAATTCTGTGCTGTCTTTTGATAAATCTCTTAGTTAAATATGCCATCTAAATATTGTCCTAAATAGACACCTGGACTGGGGGTTCCTTTTTGAATTTTAATAAAGACTTTGATTCCCAAGAAGGAAGCGTGGTAAATCATATTCCTCAGGGATTTGTTTAATAAAGCAGATTATTTCATCTTACACTTAAATTATATGACCATTCTATAGGATAAAAAAATTTTTTTCCACAATTTAAGGAAAAAAAAATGAAGTTCATTTCTTTTTTTCTTTTTCTATTTTCATTACATTATGTCAGTCACCATACAGTACATCATTAGTTTTTGATGTAGTGTTCCATGATTCATTGTTTGGGCACAGATTGCATGGAGCACTGGGTGTTATATACAAACAGCAAAAGTAAAGTTCTGAAAGAATCATGCATCTTAATCATAGCCACATATCTAGTAAGTGGTAGAGATCAGAAATAAATATAAAACAGGCTAATTTTAGATCACATTTTTTCTATACTAGCTTTATCTAGTTATGCATCCTATTTGTGAATGTTCTATTAAACTCCTTACTCAATTTCAAGTGGTATTAGTGTGGGAAAAAGATACATAAAAATAAAAAGTAAGAGAAGATACATTAGTTCACTTATGCATTCAACAAATACTTAGTGCCCACTGTATACCAATTTCAGTCTAAAAGACTGTCCTTGAGATTGTCCTCAAATGAACACTAGATCCTGTGTAGAAGTTGGCATTTGCCAAAAACAATGGGTGGAAACATCAAGCATATGATATGCAGTCTTATGTGAGAATGAGACTTAGTGTTGAAGAGATATACCCAAGTACACTGAGTTTCTTAGAAACTAAAGTTTACAGATTTTGATGACATAATAAGATGTAGCCTTTTGTACATTTTTTTTAAATGACTATGTTCTCCTTTCAGACAGAGGATAAATACAGAGGTGCTTTAAGTCTGAAGTTTTGAAATGTCAGTGTTTTCCTATTCTCTGTTAGTACAAGGTGATATATTTTTAGAGTAATCTCCTTGAATACTTCTTTGGACCAAATTCATTACTAAGTCAATTGATAAAAAGGTTCCCATGCCTATCTATGATGACATCATGAAAGAAGCCAAATTTTCTCTGAACTAATGAAATAGCATACTTAGAGGCTACCAAAATTCTTAACTTTTCTTTCAATATATTTTTTAAGTTTTAATTTAAATTCCAGTTAGTTAACATATGGTGTAATATCAGTTTTGGGTGTACAATTCAGCAGTTCTATACATCACCCAGTGCCCATCAAAAGTGCCCTCCTTAATCCCCGTCACCTATTTCACCCATCCCCCCACCGACCTCCCCTCTGGTAACTATCAGCTGGTTCTCTATAGCTAAGAGGCTGTTTCTTGACTCACCTCCCTTTCTCTTTCTCTTTTCCTTTGCACATTTGTTTTGTTTCTTAAATTCCACATGAGTGAAATCATATGGTATTTATCTTTCTTTGGCTGACTTACTTCGCTTAGCATACTACTCTCTAGCTCCAACTATGTTGTGGCAAAAGGCAAGATTTCATCGTTTTCTATGACTTAGTAAAATTCCATTATACACACACACACACCACCACCACCACCACTTCTTTATCCTTTCATCAGTTGATGGACACTTGGGCTGTTTCCATATTTAGCTATTGTTGATAATGCTGCTATAAACATCATGGTGCATGTATCCTTTTGAATTAGTATTTTTGTATTTTTTTCTCCCCAAATATGTTTATTTTAATTTTCCAGTGTTACAAGATTGATTGTTCATG
>CM052801.1:25811317-25860690 GCA_028533885.1 Nasua narica
CCAACAGTGGAGGAGGGTTCCCCTTTCTCCACATCCTCTCCAGCATTTGTTGTTTACTGTCTTGTTGATTTTGGTCATTCTAACTGGCGTAAGGTGGTATCTCAGTGTGGTTTTGATTTGAATCGCTCTGATGGCTAAAGATGATGAACATTTTTTCATGTGTCTGTTAGCCATTTGTATGTCTTCTTTGGAGAACTGTCTGTTCATGTCTTCTGCCCATTTTTTGATGTGATTATCTGTTTTGTGAGTGTTGAGTTTGAGGAGATCTTTATAGATCTTAGATATCAGACCTTTGTCTGTAGTGTCATTTGCGAATATCTTCTCCTGTTATGTGGGTTGCCTGTTTGTTTTGTGGACTGTTTCCTTTGCTGTGCAGAAGCTTTTTATCTTGATGAAGTCCCAAAAGTTCATTTTCGCTTGTGTTTCCTTTGCCTTTGGAGACATGTCCTGAAAGAAGTTGCTGTGGCTAATGTCATAGAGGTTACGGCCTATGTTCTCCTCTAGGGTTTTTGTATTCTTTAGGCAAATACCTAGTAGTGTGTTTGCTGGATTATAGGGCAGTTCTACTTTTAACTTTTTTGAGGAACCTTCATACACTTTTCCAGAATGGCTGCACCAGTTTGCATTCCTTTTAACAGTGCGAGAGAGGTCCCTTTTCTCCACATCCTTGTGAATACCTGGTGTTCCTTGTGTAGTTGATTTTAGCCATACTGACAGGCATAAGGTGATATCTCATCATAGTTCTGATTTGTATGTCCCTGATTATCAGTGAAGTTGAGCATCTTTTCATGTGTCTGTATGTTTTCTTGGGGAAAGAATGTTCGTGTTTTCTGCCCATTTTTTAACTGAACTATCCATTTCTTGGGTGTTCAGTTTTAGTTCTTTATATATTTTGGATACAAACTCTTTATCAGATATGTCATTTGTAAATAGCTTCTCCCATTCTGTAGGATGCCTTTTAATTTTGTTGATTGTTTTCTTTGCCCTGTAGAAGCTTTTTATTTGGTGTCATCCCAATGATTTATTTTTGCTTTTGTTTCCCTTGCCTCAGGAGACTTATCAAGGAAAAAGTTGCTTCAGCTGATGTCAAAGAGTCTATGTTCTTCTCTAGGATTTTGATAGTTTCCTGTCTCACATTTAGGTCTTTCATCCATTTTGAATTTATTTTTGTATGGTGTAAGAAAGTGGTCCAGTTTTCCCAGGACCATTTGTTGAAGAGATGCTCTTTTTCTCATTATATAGTCTTTCTTGTTTTATTGAAGATTAATTGGCTATACAGGTAGGAATTCATTCCTGGGTTTTATATTCTGTTCCATTGACCTGTGTCTATTTTTGTGCCAGTACCATACTGTTTTGATACCTACAGCTTTGTAATATAACTTGAAGTCTAGAATTGTGATGTCTACAGCTTTCTTTTCAAGGTTGCTTTGGCTGTTCAGGATCTTTTGTGGTTCCATACAAATTTTAGGATTGTTTGTTCTAGCTGTGTGAAATATGCTGTTGGCATTTTGATACAGATTGCCTTAAATGTGTGGACTTCTTTGGGTAGTGTGGACATTTTAACAATATTTGTTCTTCCAATCAATGAGCATGGGATGTTTTTCCATTTCTTTGTGTCACCTTCAATTTCTTTCATCAGTGTTTTATAGTTTTCAGAGTACAGGTCTTTGATCTCTTTGGTTAGGTTTCTTCCTAGGTATTGTATTTGTTTTGGTGCAATTGTAAATGGGGTTGATTCCTTAATTTCTCTTTCTGTTGTTTCATTATTGGTATATAAAAATTCAACAGATTCCTGTACATTTATTTTGTATCCTGTGACTCTAAAGAATTCTCCTATCAGTTCTAGCAGTTTTTTGGTGGAGTCTTTCAGGTTTTCTCCATGGAGAATGCTATCTTCTGCAAATAGTGAAAATTTTACTTCTTCTTTGATTATTTGGATTCCTTTTATTTCCTTTTGTTGTCTGATTGCTTTGTCTAGGACTTCTAGTACTATGTTAAATAAACATGGTGAGAGTGGGTTTCACTGTCTTGTTCCTGACCACCAGGAAGAGCTCCAGTTTTTCCCCATTGAGGATGATATTAACTGTGGGTTTTTCATAAATGGCCTTTATGATGTTGAGGTATGTTCTCTCTAAACCTACCTTGTAGCATGTTTTATCATGCTATATTACAAAGCTATGATCACCAAGACAGCATGGTATTGGCACAAAACAGACACATAGATCAATGGAACAGAATAGACTCCAGAAACGGACCTTCAACTCTGTGGTCAACTAATCTTTGAAAAAGTCAGAAAAAATATCCAATGGAAAAAGACAGTCTCTTCAATAAATGGTGCTGGGAAAATTGGACAGCTATATATAGAAGAATGAAACTTGACCATTCTCTTACACCATACACAAAGAAAAACTCAAAATGGATGAAAGACCTCAATGTGAGACAGGAATCCATCAAAATCCTAGAGGAGAATATAGGCAGTAACCTCTTTGACATTGGCCACAGTAACTTCTTTCAAGACACTTCTCCAAAGGTAAGGGAAACAAAAGCAAAAATGAACTTTGTGATTTCATCAAGATATAAAGCTCCTGCACAGCAAAGGAAACAGTCAACAAAACTAAGAGGCAACCCACAGAATGGGAGAAGATATTTGCAAATGACACTACAGATAAAGGGTTGATATCCAAGATGTATAAAGAACTCCTCAAACTCAATACTTAAAAAACAAATAATCCAGTTAAGAAATGGGCAGAAGACATGAACGGACACTTCTCCAAAAGAGACATACAAATGGCTAACAGACACATGAAAAAACGTTCAACATCACTAGCAATCAGGGAAATACAAATCAAAACCACAATGAGATACCACCCCACACCAATTAGAATGGCAAACATTAATAAGGAAGGAAACAACAAATATCAGAGAAGATGTGGACAAAGGGGAACCTTCTTACACTGTTGGTGGAAATGTAAGCTGGTACAGCCACATGGAAAACAGTATGGATATTCCTCAAAAAGTTAAAAATAGGGTTACCCTATGACCAAGCAATTGTACTACTAGGTATTTACCACAAAGATACAGATATAGTGAAAAGAAGGGTCACATGCACCCCAGTATTCATAGCAGCAATGTCCACAATAGCCGAGCTGTAGAAGGAACCAAGATGCCCTTCAACAGATGAATGGATAAAGAAGATGTGGTACATATATACAATGGAATATTACTCAGCCATGAGAAAGGATGAATACCCACCATTCACATCAACATGGATGGAACTGGAGGGGATTATGCTAAGTCAAATAAATCAAGCAGAGAAAAACAATTATCATATGGTTTCACTCATATGTGGAACACAAGGAATAGCATAGAAGACCATATGAGAAGGGAGGGAAAACTGAAGAGGGGGGAACATCAGAGAGGAAGACAAACCATGAGAGACTATGGATTCCGGGGGAAAAAACTGAGGGTTTCAGAGGGAGGGGGTTGGGGGAAGGGGTAACCAGGTTATGGGTATTAAGGAGGGCATGTGTTGGGATGAGCACTGGGTGTTATATGCAACTAATAAATGAAACACTACATCAAAAATTAATGATGTACTATATGGTGGCTAACTGAACATAATAAAAATACCAGAATTGACTCAATATTTATTTATAGTAAGTCCATTGTTTTATTAAAGCTTGTACAATGCAAGTTTTGAATCATATTAAAAAACCCTGTAACAGTCTTGCAATGAATACCCATAAATCCTCCATCTAGATTCTATATTATAATTTTCTCTACATTCTTTACCACATATCTATCCATTTTCCTATCAGTCTGTCAGTTCTTATTTTTATGATATATTTCCAGTGATGTTGGGGACATCAGTATACCTTATTTTTAAACTCTTCAGCATTCATACTGTTAAATTAAGGTCAACATTTTTTTATGTCCTTTTCCTTATAACTTTATTCAGATGTAATTTACCTCTAATAGTTTGTACATATTTAAAGCACACCATTGTTGAGATTTTATATATATATATATATATATATATATATATACACACACATATGGAGAGAGAGAGAGAGAGTAAAGGGTAACCCATCACTGCAATGAAGATAGTAAAAATTCCCTTCACCCACAGAAGTTCTTTCATGTTACTTTGAAATCCATCATCCTTCCACCTCCTAGACAACTGATGATCTGTTTTATTCAATATAGATTATTTTGCCATTTCTAGAATTTTATAGGAATGGAGCCATAAATTATTGATCATTTTGTCTATCTACCTTCATTTAAAATAACATTATGGAGATTCATCCATGTTGTTATTTTTTTGATAGTTTGTTCCTTTTTATTGCAGAGCGTGCCTAAAGTGTGCTGTTAGGTCATATTAGGTGTCTCTAAAGTTTTTTTAATAAAAACAAACTTGCAGAAATTAGGGCACCTGGGTGGTACACCTGATAAAGCATCCAACTCTTGGTTTTGGCTCAGGTCATGTATCAGGGTCATGAGACTAAGCCCTGTGGCAGGCTCCATGCTCAGGGCAGATTCTGTTTGTCATTCCCTCTCCCTCCCCTTCTACTCCTCCCCACCATGTGTGCTCCCTCTCTCTCTAAATCTTTTTTTAAACAAAACAAAACAAAAACCTGTAGGATTTCACCCAAAGTAGATGTATCATTTTACACTCCTTGTAATCGTGTAAAGTTATGGTTGCTCCACATTCTCAACAGCATTTGGAATTGCCAGTCTTTCTAATTTTAATTACTTTGGCAGGTTTCTGGTGGTATCTCATGTAAAATTAATTTGAATTTCCCTAATAATTTCCAAAATAATCTAAATTAATAGTGAACATCTTTTCAGCTGGATATTGATCATTCACATATCATTTTTTGTGAAGTGTCAGTTCAGATCTTTTGTTCATATTTTAATTGACTTTGTCTTTATTATTGATTTATAGGAATTCTATATATACATTCTGGCTACCAGCGAGTTAACAGATATTTGCCGGGAGACTATTGTCATCTAATTTGAGAGTTGTCTATTCATTTCATTAACAGCCTTTTGATGAGTAAAAGTTTTAATTTTCTAATAAGAAAATCTCAAAATTTCAGGGTGCCTGGGTGGCTCAGTGGGTTAAAGCCTCTGCCTTCAACTCAGGTCATGATCTCAGGGTCCTGGGATCAAGCCCCAGGCTCTCTGCTTAGCAGGGAGCCTGCTTCCTTCCCACTGCCCCACCCACCTCTGCCTGCCTCTCTGCCTACTTGTGATTTCTCTGTCTCTGTCAAATAAATAAAAAATAAAATCTTTTTTAAAAAAAGAAAATCTCAAAATTTCTAATTCACTTTTTCAAATTTTATGTTTATGCCTTTCTGTGTTTTTTTTTAAGATATTTATTTATTGATTGATTGATTGATTTGACACAGAGAGAGAGAGAGAGAGAGAGAGAGAGAGAGAGAGAGAGAGAGAGATCACAAGCAGGCAGAGAGGGAAGGGGAAGCAGGCTCCCTGCTGAGCAGAGAGCCCAATGCGGGGCTCGTTCCCAGGGCCCTGAGATCGTGACCTGAGCCGAAGGCAGAGGCTTTAACCCACTGAGCCACCCCGGCGCCCCTGCCTTTCTGTGTTCTAAGAAGCCACTGTCAATATCAATCATGAAAATATTCTATGTTTCCTCCTAAAATTTTTTATAATTTTAACTTTAACATTTGAGTCTATGGTCCATCTCAAATTAATTTCATGGCATGATGTACAGGAGGGTCCAGGGTTAAATTTTTTTACATACTGATGTTCAGGTGTTCCAAGAAGATTTATTTTACTATTTATTTCACAATCAGATGCTTGTGCATTTTGTCAAAAAATGATGTAACCATATGCACATGGGTCTTTTTCTGGTCTCTATTCTCTTTCATTGATACATTTCTAGCCTTTTATCACACTGTTTTGATTATTATAGTTTACAATGTCTTGAAGTCAAGTAGTGTAAGTCCTACAAATATGTTTATGATTAGTTTCGATATTATCCTAAGATTTCAAATTTCAACCTTCATTATGTAAGACCATTTATTAGAAGTATTTAAGATAGCTATTAACACTTAAGAGATTTCTAAAAATTTAACTCTTTGTAAGTTATATGTTAGATCTTAAAATCAAAAGACCTGAGAAGAGTATCTATTAATGTGGCCAGGAGTTTTTTTGTTTTTGTTTTTCATTTTTATTTGTTTTAAAGAAGAGTTTGGGGTTGGAAGAGTAGTCCAGAAGACAAATGAGAAGACAGAGAGGAAGGGATGTATTTGTCTCCTACTGAGACCAAAGGACAGGGATTTTTTTGCTTCTCCAGGAAAAGGGACTATAAAAAGAAAGTAACTTAATTAACTGTGAAAAATTTAGGATACAATCAAAGCTACTTTAGGGCCCCAAAGGAAAATATTCTAACTGCCTCTTCATTAAGATAATGTTTTGCCCAACGGAAGGGTAATTTTTTTTTCCATGATAACAGCAAGTATTCATAGAGATGTGGAGAGACAGGCTCTTTCAGGCACTGTTGGAGAGATAGCAAATGAATGAATTCTTTGGGGAAGACTTAATATTATGTCTCAAAAATATTAAAATACATATCATTTGACCCAAAAATCATTCTTCTGAAAGGATTTTATCTAAAGAAACACCCATACATGTATATAAATATGTACACAGATATTTTCATCATCTTAATACTGATAAGAATGAAAGAAGGGGAGGAGAGAGAGAGAAAGCCACTGTTATGGTTTGAATTGTGTCTCCTCAAAATATGTTGAAGCTCTAACCTCCAGTACCATAGAATGTGATCTTATTTGGAAATAGTTTAGATAAGACAAGTCATACCCCAGTAAGATAGGTCTCTATGCCTATATGACCAATGTCCTTATAAGATAGAACACCTTGTGAACACTGACACATAGGGAGAAGATGGCCATGTGACTGAAATCATTCATCTACAACACAAAGAACACCAAGGATTGCTAGCAAACACCAGAAGTTTGAAGAGGCAAGGAAGGATTCTCCCTTAGAGCTCTCAGAAAGAGCATGGCCCTGCAGACACTTACATTTCACATTTCTAACCTACAGAGTGAGAGGCAGTAAATTTCTGTTGCTTAGAAAAGTCCAAAGAGGAATAATCAGTGCTTTTATATAATGCTAAATTTCACAGGTGTCATCTCTGACATTCTTGAGATGACTAACCTCACTATTTAAATCATTTCATTTCTGTTTTCTTCCCTGCCTTCTTCTCCTAAATCTATTATAAATTCCACCCTTGTTTTTTAAAATTAATCATCTCACAATGCCATTGTTCCAAATAGGACATCTTTTTTTATTAATAGGAATTCTATTCTTTTATTTTTTTTCTATCAAAAATTTTCTCTCTCAAATCTTAATGATTTTCTTTAATCACTATATAGTTTTTTATATGTCTGCTCAGCCTGGCTCTTTTGTGCTATACAATATCAGTTAATTTATTTTGGTTTCCAATCTACTGTATTCTATGAAGAACAAAGTTAAAAACTACACTGTTAAAAAAAAAAACTACACTGTTGAATATTTGGGAAATAGTGCATGAAAATAAGGTAGGTAATTGATAACACTGATTTTTCAGAAATACAATGAAAAAAGAAATTAGCATTCAGGTTATCTATGACATGTTAATTACAGGATTTCATGGAAACCTCTGTTCTACCATGTCTTAGGGATGGTTAAAAATGTTAAGCAAATATATCAAAAACGATGACATTTTCATTTCTCAGCCACTTCCATTTTTGTCCCTAGGATGAAGCTAAATGTGAATTCATTTTTTTATCATGAATTTTACTCAATATAGCTAGAAGCCAATGTAATTAATTCACTTATTTTCTAATTGTCTAGAAATTACTGAGCTCTAAAAAGTTGGATTGAAATGAAATTGCCATAATCCTATAACTTTTTTCATCATATAAAGCAGATTGTTTATATTTTCAATAGCGAAAAATGAGAAGCAATAAACAAGTTTAAGGGTATACCTCTTTTTTTAGGATTTTCTTACTTATTTGACAGAGAGAGAGATCACAAGTAGGCAGAGAGGCAGGCAGAGAAAGAGGCGGAAGCAGGCTCCCTGCTGAGCAGAGAGGCCGATGTAGGGCTCTATCCCAGGACCCTGAGATCATGACCTGAGCCCAAGGCAGAGGCTTTAACCCACTGAGCCACCCAGACGCCCTGGGTGTATTTCTTTTATTCTCCCCCAACATCATCATTTATGTGATTGTTTTGAGAATATTTGGTTCTTGGAATCATCATCATTGTTAATTGTTAGAATTAGCAGATTTATTAGCCTTTTCAACTGTTTGTTTTTTTTTTTTTAGTTTCACTGTTCCTGGTCAGCTAGGAATTGAATACAAAGTCTACTGTAAATATACTCACATTCATACACACACAGATAGCAATATAGTTAGCTAAAGAACCACCTTTTCTAAAATTAAGGAAGACACAAGGAGCAGCAGTTAAGCAGTATCTTATTGAAGCTTCCCCTGGCTCCTAGAATCCTTAAAGAAGGCACTTCATTGTCCGCCAAGGGATTCAATGTCCATCAAGGGGTATGCCCTAGTTAGAGTACCTATTTCTTGCTATCTCATTTAGAAATAAATGAAGAAAATAACCATGATATGAAATATTAACAGACTTTTGGGACCTGGGACCTTATTGTTCTCCAGCCAAACTTAGCATCAGCAAGCCCATATTCCCTAGGAAGCAAGAAGACAGCAAAATGTCTAGATGTGCAGTCATATTGTCCAGTGAAATGTCGAGTAATATTGTCCAGAAGGTCCCAAACAATGTGGCTTTAGGATTCCAATATTCCAGAAAGGCATTTCCACACCCAAATATTTAATAACAGTTTCATAGCATATTTCCCCCTTGAATTTTGGGGTGATATCAAAACATGGAAATTTGCAAAAATATAGTATTTTATAGGAAAAAATCTTGATTGAGATCTCAGAATTAATATTGTTATGCACTAAACTCAGTGACAGAAGGCATTATATCAAACAACATAAAAGCAGGTGAAGAAACTTGAGAATGATTTCTTATAAAAAAGCCTCATTTGCTGTTCCCGCTTTGAATATTTACCTAAGTAAAAGTAGTAAGATATAAATAATATCTATCTTTAAGTTGTATATTGTGGTTGGTTATAAAATACATTCAAACATTTTTGACACTTCTCTCTTCAAGAGTGAACCATAATTCCCCTCTTCTGGAGTATGGCTCACTAACTGTTCTAATGACAAGAAAACTTGTGATTTGTGTTTGTGATTTCGAAGTTTAGGTCATTTTTTTTAAAGGCTTCCATTTTGAGTTCTCTCTCTCTTTCTCATCCTCTTTCTCTCTCACTTACTCTCTATTTCTGATCACTTATCCTAGAAGAAGCAAGCTGCTATTTATGAGAAACACTATGGATAGGCAATGTGGAAGGAACTGAGGCATCCTGCCAGCTGTCAGTGAGAAACTAAGGTCTGCCAGCAACCAGGTAAGTGAGCTATTAAGTGCATTCCCCAGCCTTCTTCAAGCTTTAAGATGGCTACCACCTGGCCAACAAATTAACTACAACCTCATAGAACAATGAGTCATAAACACCTACCTAATCCAATCCTTCAAGAACTGCATGATAAATATTGGTGTGTTAAATTTTGGAATAAGTTACTATGCAACAACAACTAATAAGTGTGTGTATGTGTATATATATATATATATACATGTATGTGTGTGTGTATATATATACACACAGAATAGGGAAAGAGGGAGGAGAAGAGAGAAAGAGACATAGAGACAGGGAGAGAGGGAGAGGGGGAGAGAGAGAGAGAAAGAGGGAGAGAGAGAGGACTTCTTCTGGCAAGTAAAATTTATATATTGGTGAAAAGGAAATATATTCTGGACAGGGAAAATTCTAAAATACAGTATGTAATAACACCTGTGTCTGTTTTAAGAGAGTAGATCAGAGACCATTGTGGAAACAAATAGTGTGGCTGTTACATAAATATTCCTAACGACAAACTCACAATTATATAATAAAACAGTTCCATATGGTTAACAATGAAAGAGGTTTTATAACTGAAATATCCAGATGGAAAAGGTGAAATTAACATAATTATACTTCCAGCATTAGAAAGCATATAATTTAATCTTCTATTTTTTTTAATTAGGCAAAGACATTAGAGAGCATTCATGGGGAACCTGGGGGGCTCAGTGGTTAAGTGTCTGCCTTAGGCTCAGGTCATGATCCCAGCATCTTGGGATGAGTTCCTGCAACTAACTCCCTGCTCAGCAGGGAGCCTGCTTCTTCTTCAGCTCCCCCTGCTTGTGTTCCCTCTCTTGCTATCTCTCTCTGTCATAAATAAATAAAATCTTTAAAAAAAATTCATGGTTTCCCTCTCTTTAAGCTTAGATTAGATAAGTCTCTCAAACTCACTCAAAATATAGTGTTAGACTATTTTTAGATTAATCTGTGAATAGAAACCAATAACATTTCCTTATTAAAGAAAATAGTTACAAATACCTTGGGTACAAAATACTCCTGAAATTGTTGCCATTTAGTATTTTACATTTTTAACAAAGCTAGATTTATATCATGATATAAATGTCAGTAGTTTGTCTAGGTGGAATAAGAATCTTCTAAAATATTTACTATAATTTTAAGAGAATAAACTGGATTATATAGTAAGGGTGTAAACTTCAGTAAAATTATAATGGGAAAACAAACATAAAAAGTCCAAATTATTGCAATCTTCTTATTCTTTAGTGTTCCTAAAGTTCTATGTGTTGTTTCTCTACCTTGTAAGCTCAACCTTACAAAGACCTTGTTACCAAAGTTAGTAATTCTCTCAAGGGTTTCTATGGATGCGGAGAAAGACAAGAGCTTGGGAATATAATTATACTTGAATTTATGTTTTGAGTCTGAATTACAGAAGGCTTCAACTTGCTTGTTTAAAAAAAATCATAATCTTGGAAACCTTTGTGGGCTGCTAATAGAACATATGTATGTACACCAAATAATCCTGTTTGGATTAAAACACCCAAACTGCTATTGGAGATGAAGTATAATACGATCTACAGATATAATTTTTAATACTGTCACAGTAATGAATCCCATGGCAAAGTAGAAATTCTGTCTTATTAACAGAATTTTTGTTTCCTTCTGTACCTTAACATTGTGTAAAGCTTTTCTCTTCATTAAAGTCTACATGATGACTTTCTAACACCATACACAAAAGAAAATCATAATGGATTAAAGACCTAAATGTGAGACCTGAAACCATAAAAATCCTAATAGAGAACATAAGCAGTAATTTCTTTGACATTGGCCATAGCAATATTTTTCTAGATATATCTCCTAAGGCAAAGGAAACAAAAGCAAAAATATTGAGACTACATCAAAATAAAAGCTTTTGCACAGTGAAGGAACCTGTCAACAAAACAAAAAGACAACCTACTGAATGAGAGAAAGCATTTGTAAGTGATATATCTGATAATAGATTAATATCCAAAATATATAAAAAGAACTTACACCACACCCAAAACCTAATAATCTGGTTAAAAATGTACAGAGGACCTCAATTTTTCCAAAGAAAACATACAGTGGGCCAACGAACACATGGAAAGATGCTCAATATCACTAATCATCATGGAAATGTAATTCAAAACCATAAAGAGCTAACACCTCACACCTGTGAGAATGGCTAAACTCAGCAACACAAAAAACAACAAGTGTCAGTGAGGATGTAGAGAAGAAGGAACACTTCTGCACTCTTGGTGGGAATTCAAGTTGGTATAGCCACTATGGATAATATTATGGAGGTTCCTCAAAAAATTAAAAATAGAAATACTGTGCAATCCAGTAATTCCACTACTGGGTATTTACCCAAAGAAAGCAAAACTCTAATTTGAAAAGATTTATGGACCTTTATGTTTATTGCAGCATTATTTACAATAGCCAAATTATGGAAACAACCTAAATATCCACTGAAAGATAAATGGATAAAGATGATGTGAAACACACACACACACACACACACACACACACACACACACAAATATTATGCAGCCATAAAAAAGGATGAACTCTTGACATTTGCAAACATGGGTGGACCTACCTAGAGGGTATAATGCAAACAGAAATAAGTCAGATCGATAAATACAGAAACCACAAGATTTCATTCATATATTCAATCTAAAAAACAAAACAAGCAAATAAACAAACCAAAGGCAGAATCTGATCTATAAATGCAGTGAACAAACTGATGGTTGCCAAAGATAAAAGGGATGGGGGGGATGCACAAAATGAGTGAAGGGAATTGGGAGATACTTGCTTCCTATTTTAGAATAAGTAAGTCATGGGAATAAAAAGTACAGCACAGGATATATCATCAATGATATTGTGATAGTGTCGTATAGTGACAAATGGTAGCTATGCTTGTGGTGAGCATAACATAGATGTTGAATCACTAAGTTGTATATCTAGAACTATTAACATTGTGTGTTAACTATACCCAAACAAAAAGATTAAAATAAAATAACATTTATGAAATTATATATTTATATATTAAATATATCAAAACCTATAATGCCAAAAAAGTCTATGTAATGATTAAATTACAAGGTTTTAAATGATTAAATATACATCAATATATCCTATCACTTTGTATAAATATATAATTAAGGACATTGGGGAGGCAATCTTTATTCAAAATTCCATAAAGAAAAACCCAAATTTTTATCATGATAGCTATTGTTTCAACTAATAATCTATATTTGGCAAATCATAATTTTGATGGACACTAAATATTCCAAAATAGACTTTCTGGTCTATCATGTCATTATGAGTTCAGCACATTTCTATTAATAAACTAGAATCCAGATCAATGGAACAGAATAGAGAGCCCAGAAATGGACCATCAACCCTAAGGTCAACTAATCTTTGACAAAGCAGGAAAGAATGTCCAATGGAAAAAAGACAGTCTCTTCAACAAATGGTGTTGGGAAAACTGGACAGCCACATGCAGAAGAATGAAACTGGACTATTTCCTTAAACCACACACAAAAATTGACTCAAAATGGATGAAAGACCTCAATGGGAGACAGGAACCCATCAGAATCCTTGAGGAGAACACAGGCAGCAACCTTTTTGACCTCAGCCACAGCAACTTCTTCTTAGAAACATCACCAAAGGCAAGGGAAGCAAGAGCAAAAATGAACTATTGGGACTTCATCAAGATCCAAAGCTTTTGTACAGCAAAGGCAACAGTCAACAAAACCAAAAGACGACCAACAGAACAGGAGAAGATATTCACAAATGACATATCAGATAAAGGGCTAGTATCCAAAATCTATAAAGAACTTATCAAACTCAACACCCAAGGAACAAAAAATGCAATCAAGAAATGGGCAGAAGACCTGAATAGACATTTCGGCAAAGAAGACATCCAAATGTCGAACAGATACACTAAAAGTGCTCAATATCACTTGGCTTCAGGGAAATACAAATCAAAACCACAGTGAGATACCACCTCACACCAGTCAGAACGGCTAAAACTAACAAGTCAGGAAACCACACATGTTGGCGAGGATGCAGAGAAAGCAGAGCACTCCACTGTTTTTGGGAATGCAGGCTGGTGCAGCCACTTTGAAAAACAGTATGCAGGTTCCTCAAAAAGTTAAAAATAGAGCTACCCTAGGACCCAGTAATTGCACTACTGGGTATTTACTCTAAAGATACAAATGTAGGGATCCAAAGGGTCACCTGAATGTTTATAGCAGCAATGTCCACAATGTCCAAACTATGGGAAGAACCTAGATGTCCCTCAACAGATGAATGGATAAAGAAGAAGTGGTATATATATATAATGGAATACTATGCAGCCATCAAAAACCCCAACATCTTGCCATTTGCAATGATGTGGATGGAACTAGTTGGTATTATGCTAAGCGAAATAAGTCAATCAGAGAAAGATAATTACCATATGATCTCTCTGATATGAGGAATTTTAGAGGCAGGGTGGTCAGGCATGAGGGGAAGGGAAGGAAAAAATGAAACAAGATGGGACTGGGGAGGAAGACAAACTATGAGACTTTTCATCTCATGGAACAAACTGAAGGTTGCTAGGAAGTTGGGGGAGGGATAGGGTGGCTGGGTTATGGACATTGGGGAGGGTATGTGCTATGGTGAGTGCTGTGAATTGTGTAAGACTGATGATTCACAGACCTGTACCCTTGAATCAAATAATACATTTTATGTTAATAAAAAATAATAAAAATAAATAAAAATAATTTTTTAAAATTCTTTTAAAAAGTACATTAATTATTTTTGTTAATGACAGTGAAACATGGAACCAGCATTAGTGACTACAGAGAATTACAACAGACTTAGCAAATCTAGACCAAGGACAATTTTAGCGTTTATGTACCTACATATTTTTCCTCTTATAGAGGAAATAATTTTATTCACAAGACAATAACTTGATAAAGTATGCAGAAATTTGTGAATGTGAGGAACTCTCTTGAGAATTCTTCTTCACTTTCTATTCATTCTTTCATAGTTAATTTACCTGAATGCTCTTTTTGTCCTCTATGTGGCTTTTAGTTACTTTCCTTCTTATCACGAGGGGTATGAGTATCTTATAAAAACTGTTGATGCCTCTCTCCTTAAGGATGAAAAAAATCTTACCAAAGTCACATTCATAAACTCTAGTACCTTTTACATTTCTGACTTATTGTATTAGTTTGCTTTCTATATATTGGGTTTGATTCTTCATGTTGCTGCCTCAAATGACCATTCTATCTGAATTCACATTGGAGTTTTATTCCTGGTAATGTTTGTACATTCATTCATACATTTATTCAGGATTCATTATTATTTTTATTTAATTGACATTTACTGATTCCTATGATGTATCAGATATAGTACAAATCAAGAAGACCAAAAAATGAACAGGGCAAAAACAGTCATTACTTTTATGGCACTTTAGCAAGAAAGAATCATTCTACAAAACTAATTAATTTAAATGGTAATATGTGCTATGAAGGAAAACAGCAGAAAAAACTAAGATTACAAAGTTAGGATAATAATCAAGGTCTACAAAGGAAGAAAAAGCTTCACTATAAAAGCAATATTTAGGCAAATACAATTTTAAGTAGCAGGAATTAACCACAGGAAGGAAGTAAAAAAAAAAAAAAAAGTAAGAAATCCAGGCAAAGGAAGTAACACATTAGAAAGCCTTGGCAGACACAAACCTGTTGGAAAAACTGAAAATTCATAATGTGTCTGCAGTATAGCAAGGAAGGGAGAAAATTAGCATGAGATGAGGCTGAGAAATTGAGCAATAGTCAGTGATTTGTAGGCTGTATTATGGATTTTAGATTTTATTCTAAGTGCATTTAGCTGATGGAAAGCTAGAGCAGTGTAAAATTAGGTAATTGGTAATGCTTATATTTCTTTCATGGTTTGCTTTAAAGTTGTGATCTCAGTTCTAATGAGGATGCTAGATGTAAAACTAGCTAAGTAGTTCTTAGGATCCAAGCCTTAGTCAGTTGTTTTGGTACTCATTTGTTAGAGAATAAAAGTCAGATATTTATTCAATACGCTTTAAACATGTGCTATGGTGAGCACTGTGAATTGTGTAAGATTGATGAATCACAGACCTGTATCCCTGAAGCAAATAATTCATTATATATTAATAAAATTTTAAAAATAAATTTAAAAAATATAAAAAATTGCTTATAGCAAGGTTAATATAAATAGTTCAGTGATTTTATTGGTAGTTACCACTTACAACAATATTATAAATTAAATAACTGTGAGTGAGGGTTTTGTTTTATTTGTTTGTTTTTCTGTCCATGGTTGCTTTTATTTTTTTTTAATTTTGTTATTTTTTCAGTGTTCCAAGGTTCATTGTTCATGCACCACACCCAATACTCCATGCAATACGTGCCCTCCTCAATACCCACCACTAGGCTTACCCAACCCCCTACCCTCTCCCCTCCAAAACCCTCAGTTTGTTTCTCAGAGTCCACAGTATCTCGTGGTTCTTCTTCCCCTTCGATTTCCTCCAATTTACCCTTCCTTTCCTTCTCCAATGTCCTCTATGTTTTTCTTAATGCTCCACAGGTAAGTGAGTGGGGGGTTTTTAAAAGTATACAAGGTTTACACAGAAAACTATTAACATTAAAATATATGTATAAATAAATAGATAACATCATACTTAATAGTGGAAAAACTTGAAGCTTTACCACTAAGATCAGACAGATATAAGCAAGTATAGGATATTCCATCTCTACTCCTTTTAAAATTGTACTGAAAGTTCTAGCTAATGTAATAAGAAAAAAATAAAAGGTACACAGGTTGGAAAGGAAGAGATAAAATTGTCTTTTTTCAAAAATTACACCATCTATCTCAAAAATCTGAAATAATCAACCAAAAAACTTCCAGAACTAACAGATGATTATAACCAGGTTTTAAGACACAAATATGCAAAAGTCAATGCATTTCTTTTCTTTCAGGAATAACTCAGTAGAATTTGAAATTTAAAACATAACACCATTTATACTAGTACTCAACAAAGAGAAATTCTTAGCTTTAAATCTAACAAGATATGTATAAGATCTATATGAAGAAAATTACAAAACTCAAATAAATGAAATCAAAGAATTAAATAAATTGAGAGATATTCCATGTTCATGGAGAGTAAGACTTAGTATTCTCAAGATATCAGTTCTTCTCAGCTTAGTGTATAAATTCAATGGAATCCAATGAAAATCCCAGCCAGTTATTTTGTGGCTACCAGAAAACTTACCCTAAAGTTTATATAGAGAGGCAAAAGACTCAGAATAGTCAACACAATATACATAAAGAACAAAGCTGAAGGACTGACTTCAAGACTTATTATACAACTACAGTAATCAAGGTAGCATATTACTGACAAAGAATAGACATTTAGGTCAGTGGAACAGAAAAGAGAGCTCAGAAATAGACCCACATACATACAATCAACATACAACCCACATACATACAAACAACATACATACAATCAACTTTCTTTGACAAAGAAGCAAAGGCAATACAATGGAATCAAGATAGTTTTCTCAAAAAATTGTGTTGGAAAAATTGGATATACACATGTAAACAAAATAAGTCTGGACACAGACTATATTCACCACAAAAATGAACTCAAAGTGGGTTAGAGACCTAAATGTAAAATGCAAATCTATAGAAGTCCTACAAAGTAACACAGGAGAAAATCCAGATGACCTGGAGTCCAATGTTGACTTTTTAGATACTACAACAAAGACAATCCATAAAAGAAATAATTGATAAGCTGGACTTAAAATTAAAACCTTGTGCTCTGGGAAAGACTATATCAAGAGAAGCAGAAGACATGCCACAGAATGGAACATGGAACAAAATACTTCCAAAGGAATATCTGATAAACAACTGCTATCCAAAATATTTAAAATTTAGCAATAAGAAAACATCTCAATTAAGTAATGGGCCAACTCAAACTTAATAGACTTCAAAGAAGATATACAAATGGCAAATAAGCATATGAACAAATGCTCTGTAACATATGTCATCAGGGAAAAGCAAATTAAAACAATAAGGTACCACTACATACCTATAAGAATGGCCAAAATCCAAAACACTGTCAACACCACATGCTATCCAGGATATAGGTCCAGCAACAGGAACTCTTATTCACTGTGGGTGGGAATGCAAAATGGCACAGTTACTTTAGAAGATAATTAGGTGGTTTCTTACAAAATAAAACATACTTTTACCCTATGATCCACTGATCAGGCTTCTTGATACTCCAAAATTTGAAAATGTATGACCAAACAAAAAACCTGCACATGGATATTTATATCAGCTTGACTCATAATTGCCAAAATTTGCAAATAACCCATATGTACTTCTGAATCTGAATGGTTAAATAAGCTCTGGTACATCAAAACAGTGGGATATTATTCACTGATAAAAAAGATGAGCTAATAGACTCAAAAAATAACTGTTACAATGAATCAACAAATTCAGCAAAGTTGCAGGATGAGATATAAAATGAATATGCATAAAATAATTGTGTTTCTATACACCAGTAACAAAATATCTGAAAAAGAAATTAAACAATCCCATTCACAGTAGCACCAAAAAAAATTTAGAAATAAATTTAACCAAATTTGTGACTGATCTGTACACTGAAAACTATAAGACTTTAATAAATTTTAAAAAACACAAACAAATGGAAAGATACCCCATGTTCATGGATTAGGAAAATGAATATATTTTTTAAATTTCCATACCACCCAATGCCATTTGTAGTTTAAATGAAAGTTCCATCAAAATTCCAATGGCATCTTTCACAAAAATAGAGAAAAAATCCTAAAATTTGTGTGGAGCCACAGAAGACCCCAGTTACCAAAGGAGGCCTGAGAAAGAACAAAGCCATAGGCACCACACTTCCTGATTTTAAGCTATATTACAGGGCACCTGGGTGGCTCAGTCAGTTAAGTGTCTGCCTTTAGCCCAGGTCATGGTCCCAAGGTCCTGGGATCAAGTCCCATATCAGGCCCCTTGCTCAGCAGAGAGTCTTCTCCCTCTGCCCCACCCCCTGCTTGTACTCTTTCTCTCTCTTACTCTCTCTCTCTCAAATAAATAAAATCTTTAAAATAATAAACTATATTACAAGGCTATATAAAACAAAACAGTGTGGTATTGACATAAAAAAATACACATGCATGGATCATAATAATTAAGAGCCCAGAAATAAACTTTCAGATACTCTGTCAACCAATAAGTGACAAGGGAGTCAAGAATACTCAATGGGGGGTGGGGGGCACCTGGGTGGCTCAGTGGGTTAAAGTTTTATCAACTTTTCTAGTTTCATTTTCTTTTTATAAAATAATTGAAAAAGAACCAAAAGTGAATTCAGAAGTTCCATAGGTGGATCTTGCCCTTTCTTCATTTCCCCCCACAATAAAACATCTTAGAAGATATTTTGAATCAAAATGTATTGTGACCATTCAAAGTTTACTGTTTTCTAAGAAGCTGAGCAGCTACGAGGGTGTCCTTCAAGCGGCGCTATGCGCACCGCCCGCGAACTCGCTCACAGCTGTGCAGCCGCGCTCTCGAAAGGGCGTCTTGTGCTTGGTGGAGAAATCGTGCAGTGCTGTTTTGGAAAATGAAAGTTCCTGTATAAACTAGTGTTTCTATACATTGGCCTCTCATTTGCTACATGAATTGTAAAACTCGTTATAAAATTATAGTACCTACTAAATACAAAACAAAACAAAACAAAACAAAAACCCTGCCTTCGGTTCAGGTCATGATCTCATGGTCCTGGGATTGAGTCCCGCATTGGGCTCTCTGCTCAGCAGGGAGCCTGCTTCCCCCTCTCTCTCTCTCTGCCTGCCTCTCTGCCTACTTGTGATCTCTCTCTGTCAAATAAATAAATAAAATCTTAAAAAAAAAAAAAGAACAGGGGCCCCTGGGTGGCTCAGTTGGTTGGGCGACTGCCTTCCGCTCGGGTCATGATCCCGGAGTCCTGGGATCCAGTCCCGCATCGGGCTCCCAGCTCCACGGGGAGTCTGCTTCTCTCTCTGACCTTCTCCCCTCTCATGCTGTCTCTCACTGTCTCTACCTCAAGTAAATAAATAAAATCTTTAAAAAATAAAAAAATGAACACTCAATAGGGAAAGGATAGTTTCTTCATTAAATGGTATTGTAAAACTGGATAACAACATGCCAAAGAATGAAACTGGATGCCTATCTCACACCACTTAAAAAAATTAACTTGAAATGGATTATAGACTTAAATCTAATACCTGTAACAGTAAAATTCCTAGAAGACAATATAGGGGAAAAGATCCTTGACATCACTCTTGGCATTATTTCCTTTTATGTCAACAAAAGAAACAATCAACTAAATGAAAAGACAACTTGAAGTGGAGAAAATATTTACAAATGATATATCTGATAAAGAATTAATATCTGAAATATACTTAAAAACTCATACAACTCAAGAGCAAACATAAATAAATAATCTGATTGAAAATAAAGGGCCTGAATAGATAGGTTTCCAAAGAAGACACACAAATGGCCAATACGTACATGAAAATGTGCTCAACATTACTGATCATCAAGGAAATGTAAATCAAAACCACAGTGAGCTATCTCCTCACATCTGTTAGAAAGGCTATTGTCAAACAAGAGATAGGTGCTGGTGAGGATGTGGAGAAAAGGGAACCCTTGTGCACTGTTAGCAGGAATTTAAATGGTAGAGCCACTATGAAAAACACTATAGTGCTTCTTCAAAAATTAAAATTAGAACTACTTTATGATCTAGGAATCTCGCTTTTGATCATATATCCAAAGGAAATAAAAACAGGATCTTTTTTTTTTCAGTGTTCCAAGATTCATTGTTTATGTACCACACCCAGTGCTCCATGCAATATGTGCCCTCCTTAACATCCACCACTAGGCTCGCCCATCCACCCACTTCTCACCCCTCCAAAACCCTCAGTTTGTTTCTCAAAAACAGGATCTTAAAGAAATATATGCACTCCATGTTTATTGCAGCTTTATTCATAATAGTCAAGATATGGATACAATCTAATTGTTTGTCAATAGATAAATGGATTAAAGAAGGTGTGCTATATATTTACAATGGACTATTACTTAGTTAAAAGGAAGAAAGAATTCCTGACATTTGCAAAAACTTGGATGAACCTTGAGGGCATTATGCTAAGTGAAATTAGTCAGACAAAAACAAATGCTGTGTAATATTACATATGTGGAATCTAAAAAAGCTGAACTCAGAGAGTAGAGTGGTGGTTACCAAGGGCTGAGGAATAGGGGAAATGAAGAGATATTGGTCAAAGGGTACAGACTTCTAGTTATAAGATTTGTAAGTCCCACATATCTAATGTACAGTATAGTGATTATAGATAATAATGCTCTATTATATACTCCAAAATTGCTAATGGAATAGACCTTAAATGATCTCACCACATAAAAGAAGGTAATTATGTGATGGGTTAGAGGAATTAGCTAAATCTACAGTTGTCATCATTTTGCAATATATAGCTTATCAACAGGTTATATACCTTAAACTTATACAATGTAATATGTTAATTATACATCAATAAAGCTAGAAAAAATAAATAAAAGAATAAATAAAAAAAGAAATGAACAGTTAAGACATAAAAAGACATGGAGAAACTTTAAATGCATTTATAAGTAGAAGAAACCAATCTGAAAAGGCTAAAAAGGTAAAACTATGAAGACAGTAAAAAAATCAGTGGTTACCAGGTTAGGCAGAGGGAGGGGGAATAGGAAGGGCATAGAGGCCTTTTAGGCATTAAAAATACTTTGTATATCATGATGGGTGCAAGCCACTGTACGATCGTCCAAACCCTATAGAATGTACAATACCAAGGGTAAACCATAATACAAACTATGAGCTTTGGGTGAATATGATGTGTCAATGTAGGCTTATCTTATGTAACAAATGTACCATTCTATACATCAGAAAGGATGAACACTCAACTTTTGTATTAACATGGATAGGACTAGAAGAGATTACGGCGAGTGAAATAAGTCAAGCGCGGAGAGTCAATTATCATATGGTTTCACTTACCTGTGGAGCATAGGGAAAAACATGGAGGACACTGTGAGAAGGAAAGGAAGGATGAATGGGGGGAAATTGGAGGGGGAAATGAACCATGAGAGACTGTGGACTCTGAGCAACAAACAGGATTTTGGAGGGGAAGGGGTGGGGGTCGGGTGAGCCTGATGGTGGGTATTGAGGAGGGCATGTATTGCATGGAGCACTGGGTGTGGTACATGAACAATGAATCTTGGAACACTGAAAAAAAATTAAATTAAATTAATTGAAAAAAAAAAAAAAGGACCATTCTGGCAGGGGATATTGATAATGGGGGAGGCTGTGCATATTTAGAGACAGGAAGTATATGCGATATCTCTGGACCTTCCCCTCAATTTTGCTGGGACCCTTAGACTTCTTCAAAAAAAGTCTTTTTTTTAAGATTTTATTTATTTATTTGACAGAGAGAGAGAGAGATCACAAGTAGGCAGGCAGAGAGGCAGGGGGATGCAGGCTCCCTGCTGAGCAGAGAGCCCGATGGGGGGCTCGATCCCAGGACCCTGGGATCATGACCTGAGCTGAAGGCAGAGGCTTTAACCCACTGAGCCACCTAGGTGCCCCTTCAAAAAAAGTCTTAATAAAAAAATAAATCAATGGAAGGATATATCATGTTTATAAATGGGAAGAATTTATAAACACGTTAATTCTGACAAATTCACATATACTTCCAGTGAAATCCCAATTAAATTTGTAAGGACTTTTTTTGGTTAAAATTTAAAAGCTGATTCTTAATTTAATTAATTATTTAGAGGTGGGGAGGGGCAGAGGGAGAGAATCTTAAGCAGGCTCCTGCCCAGTGCAGAGCCCAATCTCTCCATACTGAGATTATCACCTGAGATGAAATCAAGAGTCAGACACTTAAATGACTGAGCCACCCAGCCACCCCAAAAGGTGATTCTTACTTTCATATAGAAATGCAAGGGATGAAGCCTAACCAAAAAAAAAAAAAAATCTAAGTAAAGGATAATATAGGAGGAGTCATTTTAAAGGACATCAAGGATTATTACAAGGCCTCTATAATTTATACAGTATGCTCTTGGTCCCAGGATAAAATGTAAGTAAATGAAATAGTACAGAGTCAAGAAAAAAAAATGCATACATATGTGAACATACGTTAATGACAAAAAAGTATTCAGATTATGGAGACAATGCTATTTATCTTTTTTTGTTTGTTTTAAAATAAGTGACACTATGTTAATTGAATGCCCATATAGAAAAAAAAACTTGACCCTTACATCACTTTTTCCACAAAAAGTAATATCTGGTGGATTGTAAGTATGAATATGGAAGATAAAACAACAAATTTTTCAGGAAAAAAACTGCCTAATTTTTGGAATGAAATTGATGTTGAATATTCAAAAAATATTCAGCATCACAGCATTTTCTATACTTGCTGCCTATTATCAAGGAGAATTTCATAGTTTGGATTTTTTCTAAAAACAACTTTGTAACCCTCTCTAACCTTTTGTAAATCAACTTTGGTATACTACATTGATTATTAAACTTATTTGTAAATATGTAAATGTTTTCTTAAAGTTTAGGTGTCTTTTACTGAAATTGGGAAATCTTTCATCAGAGTGTTCCATGAATGCAAAACAAAGGAGTTCAAGTTCATATTTTGAAGCTATAAGCATAATGAAATAGTTGAAAAAAAAGCTTAGACACTTAGTGGCATTAATTCCTATTAAAGCAAGTAGGAACTAAACAAATAAAATAATGCAAGTGCAAAGGTCCATGAGATCATCTGAAATCCTGAAATGCTGCTGTGCAATATCTCCACCTGTGGAATGAATCCTTTGATCAACCATCTATTTTTAACTGGTTACATTTATATTCTGTACTGCAATAAAAGGAAATCAAAGAAGTTTTTAGTATCTAAATCTGAAAACCTTCAAAATAATTATAAAAAGACATAAATTATTTGATTTCTATTTGTTAAATTATTTTTTAAGAGAGATATTCTAAATTGAGGCAAAAGCTAACTGTGAAAATACTGGGGCAGAAATGCATACATATTTACCTATAAAAACAGAACTGTGAATATCCTGTGTATAGCAGAATTTCCTCTGAGTTTAATAGATACAATGGCACCTATAGTTAAAATATTTTCTTTATGAGAATATTATGGACTACAGGAAATACTCAGAAGTATAAAATATATTAAATTCTAACTATAAAATGCAATTTTAAAGAATATGACAAGCTCTGCTAAGTAATGAGTTAAGTTAAATTCATTGAATACCTAGATCACTTCCCAATAAAATAATAAAACATTAAGTACTGAACATAGGTTTATCTATTTTTGTGTTATTACGGAGAACCTAAAGATAACCTTGGTATGTTAGTAAAACATGTTTTGTGCTTTATTGAAAGACTGCATATGAAGAAATACTTTTCTAAAGTATAAAATGTATTAATAAATTTGCCAATCTAAAGAATTCTGATTTAACAGTTCACAATTGTTTACTACTTAGTTTTCACTAGAAATTAAGGTTTCTAAGAGTTGACAATTCTAATAAATGTAATCAAGACTACTGAAAATAATATGGAAAACAACTCTGTATGCAAACAAAGACACATTTTTGCTAGGAAGATGTATGAGGAAAAAAAATACATTTTTGTTAAGAAAAAAAAGAAAATAATTTTGTTCTAACTTAAGTCTGGTTATTTAAGGAGGAAAGATTTAGGACAAGTTCTCAATGTAAAAAAGTTTTGGAAGATTTATGGAAAAGGAATCTTTGGAAAGGAATTTTCTGTGTGGTCAGTAATAGCCAAGATTAGGATATAGTTAAGTAAGTAAATGAGCTTTAATATCCAAAGTACAATGATACAAAATTAAGATTTTGTTTTCTCTTTGTTAAAAAGACAACTTTTTTTTCCTCGACTACTGGTCTGCTCTTTTTTCCTGTTTTTTTTTTTTTTTAATTTAATTCAGTTAGCCAACATATAGTACATCATTAGTTTTAAAGGTAGAATTCAATAATTCATCAGTTGCATCTAACACCCAGTGCTAAACACATAACGTGTCCTTCTTAATACCCATCACCCATTTGCCCCATCATCCCACCCACCTCACCTCCAGCAACCCTCAGTTTGTTTCCTATAGTTAAAGAGTTTCTCATGGCTTTTCTCCCTCTCTGATGACATCCCATTAATTTTCCCTCCCCTCCCCTATGATCTCCTGAGGTCATCAAGACAGTACAGTGCTGGCACAAAAACAGACATACAGATCAATGGAACAGAATAGATAGCCTAGAAATGGACCTACAACTCTATGGTCAACTAATCTTTGACAAAGCAGGAAAGAATATACAATAGAAAAAGAACAGTCTCTCCAACAAATAGTGTTGGGAAAATTGGACAGCCACAGGTAAAAGAAAGAAACGACCATTTTCTTACAAATAAACTCAAAATGAATGAAAAGCCTCAACATGAGACAGAATTCATCAAAATCCTAGAGGAGAATACAGGCAGCAAACTCTTTGACCTTGTTTGCAGCAACTTCTTGCTAGACATATCTCCAAAGGCAAGGAAAACAAAAACAAAAATGAACTATTGGGACTTTATCAAGATAAAAAGCTTCTGCACAGCAAAGGAAACAGTCAACAAAACTAAAAGGCAACCAACAGAATGGGAGAAGATATTTGCAAATGACATACTAGATAAAGGACTAGTGTCCAAGATCTATAACGAACTTACCAAACTAAACACCCCAAAAACAAATAATCCAGTTAAAAATGGGCAAAAGACATTAACAGTGTTTCTCCAAAGAAGAAATACAAATGACCAACAGACACATGAAAAAATGTTCTACAACGCTTGGCATCAGGGAAATACAAATCACAACCACAATGAGATATCCCCTCACACCAAACAGAATGGTTAAAATTGTCAGGAAACAACAAATGTCGGCAAAGATATGGAGAAAGGGGAACCCTTTCAAACTGTTGGTGGGAATGCAAGCTGTACAGCCACTCTGGAAAACAATACAGAGGTTACTCAAGAAGTTAAAAATAGGGGCGCCTGGGTGGCTCAGTGGGTTAAAGCCTCTGCCTTCAGCTCAGGTCATGATCTCAGGGGCCTAGGATCGAGTCCCGCATCGGGCTCCCTGCTGAATGGGCAGCCTGCTTCTCCCTCTCTCTCTGCCTGCCTCTCTGCCTTCTTGTGATCTCTCTCTCTCTCTCTCTCTCTCTGTCAAATAAATAAATAGAATCTTAAAAAAAAAAATAAGTTAAAAATAGAGCTATCCTATGACCCAGCAAATGTACTACCAGGTATTTAGTCATCAATATTCACAATAGGCAAACTATGGAAAGAGCTGAGATGTCCACTGACAGATGAATAAATAAAGAAGATGTGGTATGTATGTATATGTGTGTGTGTGTATATATATATACACATGTACATATAGTGTATATTAACATATGTAATATATATAATATATATAAATATATATTTATATATATTATATTTATATATAAATATTTAAATAATGGAATATTACTCAGTCATCAGAAAGGATGAATACTTATCAAATTGACATGGATGGAACTGGAGGGTATTATGCTGAGTGAAATAAGTCAATCAGAGAAAGACAATTATCATACGGTTTCACTCATATGTGGTATATAAGAAACAGTGCAGAGGTCTGCTCTTAATAAGCAATTATAAACAAAAGTTCTTTTAAAGTAATTTGCCTTTAAAAACAAACAAATAAAACCAAGAATTCTAGGTTTTGCCAAAATAAATTCCTTTGTTTGTCAGGTCTTTGTTACTTAAAAAAATATCTGAGTCTTAATATTAAAAGAGGTAAATTTTGTTCACAACTGTGTAACCTTCTGTATTTGCCTCTGAAATCTTTTAATGTCACTTTGGTTAAATGGAGAATTAAAAATTGTTTCAAAATGATTTGTAATCCTATTTAATGAAATGTTCAAACCCTTTTGATATTTTTGATAAACTTCCCCAAATCAAAATCTAAAATTACGTCTTCTGACCACAGTTCAACTGAAATTTTCCAAAAGAGTCCTTGGAACACTATAAAAGATTTGTTTTCCTCATTTAATTAATTAGGCGTATTTGTTATGTTAAACTATACTGGAAGAATTGCCAAATAAGTGGTACTAAACCCTCTTAGATTATATTTGCATAAATATATGTTATAAAAATAAGTGATCTAAAAATATGAAACTCCTAAGAAATCTGGTATGTCCTGAAATGTTATTATCTTGAAATTTTGTGTGTCACAAAAATAACCAAATTTCCTTCTCAACTACATTAAAATGAACTCTCATCAGATCTTTAACCCTGGGCATTTTTAAATGTTTTATTATTTATACAAAGTCATACTTTTACCCAGATGCTTTTATAAAAGCTTCCTGTAAATGTTTTATCTCAAGGAGTATAGGTTTCTAATAAACGTAATATCATAAAATGGGTAAAAATTTCTAAAACCAAAGGAGGAACTAAATTCAAGCAGAACAAGAAACAGTAACATTGGACTAAATGAACTAAGGAGGGTAATTATAATTTTTATAACTTTTTTAAAAACATAGATGACTTTTAAAAAATGTTTTATTTTTCCAGATTTAAGAACCCTTTTCTCAGGGCACCTGGGTGGCTCAGTGGGTTAAAGCCTCTGCCTTCAGCTCAGGTCATGATCCCAGGGTCCTGGGATTGAGCCCCACATTGGGCTTTCTGCTCAGTGGGGAGCCTGCTTCCTCCTCTCTCTGCCTGCCTCTCTTCCTACTTGTGATCTTTCTCTCCGTGTCAAATAAATACACAAAATCTTTTTTTAAAAAAAAAAAAGAACCCTTTTCTCTTAAGCTAACCGACTTAACAATTTGATAAAATATATCTCTGTGAACAAATTGAAACTTCTCTTTTCCCCCCTACCTGATCCCTACAGAATTCAGAAACTCTCACTGAGTAATTTATTTTCATCACAATATTTATTTGCATAAGTTCAATAAGAATCTGTCCTTCCTGTAATAGGACACAATTAGAAACATTGCTTATGTTATCACACCTTTGACTGTAATATGTAGGGGCCGCTTTGGCATAAAGGTTATTTTGAGTCAAAAAGAAAGCCAAACAAAGGAGATTCAAAAAAAGCTCTTTTTTTTTTTTTTTAAGATTTTTATTTATTGGGGCACTTGGGTGGCTCAGTGGGTTAAAGCCTCTGCTGCCTTCGGCTCAGGTCATGATCTCAGGGTCCTGGGATTGAGCCCCGCATCGGGCTCTCTGCTTGGCAGGTAGCCTGCTTCCCCCTCTCTCTCTCTGCCTGCCTCTCTGCCTGCTTGTGATCTCTCTCTGTCAAATAAATAAATAAAAATCTTAAAAAAAAAAGATTTTTATTTATTTATTTGACAGAGAGAGAGAGAGATCACAAGTAGGCAGAGAGGCAGGCAGAGAGAGGGGGGAAGCAGCCTCCCTGCTGAGCAGAGAGCCCAATGTAGGGCTCAATCCCAGGACCCTGAGATCATGACCTGAGCTGAAGGCAGAGGCTTTACCCACTGAGCCACCCAGGCGCCCCCCAAAAAAAGCTCTTTACCTCCCCCCATAACTGCCTAAAAACAATTTAGATAGAGGACCTGCTGTAGAAAGAGAGCTATCACCATAGATAAATACATCATGATAGGAACTATCTGTGGTAGACAGGGAGGAATGTAGTAAGGCCTATTTGATCAAAGTCCTCTGTGACCTGTTGTTTCTGAGCAGCCTAACAAATATTTGCTTACCAAACATTACTCTTTTTTATCTTTTTGTGAATTCTATTCCTTCCCTTTAAAGTTCCAGACCCCTATTTCCTTCTCCTTAGTTCAAAATAACATATATACCTCTTTTTGCCTATCTTTGGGATTTCCAAGTCTGTATGGATTTCCTGTATGAACAAAAATTAAATTTGGTTTTCCTATTTCTCTATCTCATGTCAGTTTGATTCTTAGTTTAGCTATAAGGACCTTGAAGGGTAGAGGAAATTCTTCTTCCTTGACAAAAGAGAGAATTGCAGAGACTAAGTTATGATCTGACAGCTTTAAGGTACTAAGGTTGACTTAATGGAGGCACTGAAGACCCTTGGAAATCTCAGCCTGGTATCTTACTTAATTCTCAGGGGCCCTACCAGGGAGTAAATAAGGTCACTTCCTGCAGGTTCAGGAACCTTAAGACACTTTAAGGATTTCAAGAAGAGGGAAATTCATTCAAATCTATAAGCATTGCGGGTAAAGTCTAATGGTAAGTATTTGGTGTGGTTTGGCCTTGAGAGACTATTAAAAGGTCAATCTAGAGGTTTCTGATAAAAAATTCCTGAAAAGCAGATTTTTAAAAGCCTATGTGATAAATCACTACTCTTGCTACACTTAGGTAAATAATCAGGCCAAGCTTATTAAAGCTACACTTATTTTGTAAATAAATTGTCTTAATTTAGCTATCTTTGGTAAAATGAGGGTGATTATAGAGAGAAAAATTATGTTTCAGTAACACCTCTTTGTACATATTAATTTCTAACGCAACTCATTATAAACTGAACTAGATCCTCATTTCTTCTTCTTTCCTCCAATATCTGGTTACAACTGTTGCAGAGTATCTTTTCCTTTAGTGCTCACAGTTATTTGTTATGCTGCTTCAAAGAATGAAGAGGTAGACCAGCAAAGAGTGGTGGGCAGCAAAGCAAAGTTTACTGAGCGACAGTACTAGCTCCCCAAGAGAAAGGGGACCCAAGAGGGTTGCTACTAGAGTTTCTAAGTCTAGGGTGTTTTATGAGCTCTTTGGCGTGGGTTGTTTCAATCTGATTAAATTGGGTGGCTGTCACCCAATCAGGTTTTTGTCCACAGGCTCACCTACCTATTAGGTAGTTGTTCACATGGGAAAGTGTGGAGGACTCCTGTCCCTTATTTTATGCTTGGCATAAAATCCTTTCAAGGGTGGTTTCCTCTTAGCTTGGGGGCCCCTTCCTTCATTTCTTTCGACTATCCTCCATTACAATTCTCCAAACTAAGGTTTTTAATCTTTCTCTCACTTTTCTGACTTAAAATCATTTGAGAACTAATACTTCCCTTTTTCCTAAATACATCAAACTAAATATGAATCACTTGATGTAAGTTTCAGAAAAATCACAATAGCTCACAAATAGACAATGATTAGACCTGTTGCTCTATGGGCCACTCAGAGATCACCAGAGACATTTGATCTACAAACCAGGAAGATCTGTCAGATTTCCACTGCCTACTTTCACTCTGTCTGAAGATATTTCAAGCCTAACATCTAGAAATCTTTACTGGCTGTCCTAAATACTCAGAAGCTGATTTATAATTTAATCTAAACATTACCCATTGTTTTCCTTTTGTTTCTATAGCAATGTCCCTTATTTAATATTTGATTACTTAAATCATAGGCCTAACTTCGAAAGCATAGCTGAATTACTGCGTCCTGAAATGAGTTTAACTGAACTGACCTACTGTAAGGACTAAGAGATTGGTTCAACAAATGGAACAATCTACCTGCTCAACTTTTAATGTGTGTCAAACTTCAAAAGAAATTTCAGAAGAGATAACTTTAGGGGTCATGGGCAGGCCACTCCAAAATGTACCACTTTGGCCTATTGATTATCTTAAATAAAAGTACTTAACAAATAGTTTAAGAAGGACACTCAGTTACCCCTCTGTTTCAATGAAAACAGGAAATAAATCTCCCATGTGAAAGTATGTATACCTATACCTATATCTATACCTATACCAGGAAGTAAAAAGATATCCTTATCATCAGAGATAGGAAATTTAGAGCAAAGAAGGCTATATAAACAACCCTGCTTACTTTTTACTAACTTACCGTCCCAGCCTAAATTATTCTACTTAGAATTTCTTACTAATTGAAGCTCCCAAAGATGTTTCTTTGTTTTGCCACTTCCTCACAGATTTATTGTCTCTTTGGTTATAAAGTATAAAAATTGCCTGCTTTGGTCATTTCTTTGGGTGTCAATTTTATTATTGGGCCTCCATTGCCCACATACTGAAACACTGCTGTTTTTTTTTTTCTCCTATTAACTTGTCTAATGTCAATTTAATCTTTATTCCAGCTGGAAGACCTTGAAGGATAGAGGAAGATTTTTTTCTTTCCCTATTACTATTACCTATTGTTAATATTTACTATAATTCATGGCCTCTTCTAGTTAAAAACTCATGACCACACTGTACTTAGAAAACCTGAACCAGTGATTAAAAGCTTCGACTGTGATTCCAATCTACTCAAACTTCACATGTCCCTACAGTGTTGAAATTAATGCTTTTACTATGGTCTTATAGGTCAATTTGTCCTGTTTGACTGACTTGACAGCTGTTATGTTTGGATCATATATTCCAATATGGCCCCCCACTAAGCTACCTGGGAACTGTCACCAACACCAATTTTAAATCATTAAAAATGTTGTTCATTATGTATTATACCTACCATAGTCTGGGAAAATCATGGTCTATAACTGTCCCTCAAAACAATGTACTACTTAAAATATAACTATGAGAAATTGTATTACCCTGGCAAGCACACTTAAATGTTACCTTAAGAAAAACATGCATTGCATGGAGCACTGGGTGTGGTGCATGAACAATCAATCTTGTAACACTGAAAAAATAAAATAAATATATTTGGGGAGAAAAAAATAAATGCAAACCACTGCATAAAAAAGAAAAGAAAAGAAAAGAAAAACATGCATTAGCAACAGGTCTCTAAGGAAGAGGACAAGATACATCCTAGAAGCCGAGCAGCTGGGGATGCCCCTCTAGCTCAGGGCGGGACTCCGCCTGCTTCTAGGAAGCCAAGCAGCTGGGAATGCCTGGCTCGCTCAGGGTGGACGCCGCCTGCTTCCTTTTTTACGTTATCTCTCCTGCATCAGGGACAGCTTACTTTTAATCAAGACTATCCTCTTAATTGTGCTTGCTCAATTTTAAATTCTATACTGCTTGACCTTAGATAATCTACTCTCCTTACTTATCTATGAGATTTGTAATCAATGTATGACTCATAGCCCTTTCTTGTTTACAAAGCATATGGTTAATGTATAGCCATTTTCTGCCTCTTTGTTTGTTGTTATCTTGTATCCAATAAATACAGGACTGAGGAGTTTTTTGGGTGGCAGTCTTTTCAAATGTCATCCCCTGCTCCTGGTCTCTTAAAGCTGACTTGTTTGTGCCTCCTTCTCCCGGGCACCTAGGAAGCGGCAGTGGTCAACTTGGACTCTCACTACACTAGACAAGAGAGACTGACTTATTTGATAACTAGAACTTTTCAATGTCTTCTATGCTAAGTAACAAAACTAGCATTGGTGGAGCCTCTACATAAGGCTTAAGTCTTCATAATTGCAAGCTTATCTTTTGAAACTTAAAGAGCTATATATTACAAAAAAAAAGAGCTATATATTACAAATATTCATAGACAAAGGAGTCATGGCCTGGTTAAATGTTCTCTTAGTCCTAAACCTCGTATCTTATAAATCTTAGATTGACAGTTGTTGACCAGCTACTAATAATGGCCTCTTGGCCATCTTCAGGAAACAAACATCATTAAGCCTTAAGATAAAGACTATATACGTCAGCATTGGGTTCAGTCAAGTCATTCATAAAAGAATCAGCAATTCTGAATGGAAACATTCTTGGTAAAATAAAGATCACCAGTGTTTCCTGGAGTTTTTCAGATACTACCAAAGTTGCACCCTACTCTATCCCTATAGAACATTCTTATTTATCCTAAATGTTCAACTTGCCGGATATAAAACCTTTCCTGGACCTTGTGTCTTGGTGGGAAGGCTTTTCCCATGGAAGACTCTGCCTTTCATCTTTGGTATGTGACAAAATGAGTTAAAACCTCCAACCATGACAATGAGAGGACACCCTGTCTCTCATCATTTACTCAAGTGAGGAGAGATGACAGGATCTTATAAGCTTCCTTTTATCCTAACTTCTTTTTCCCTATTACCAAGGTTGTTAGTATTCTCCAATTTTTTTTTTAATTAAAGAAATAAAGATTCTGGAAATCAACAACTCATTTCCATGATTAAGAGGAATTCTGTGTCAAATATCCTATTGTTTTTCATTAATAATAATAATTTAATAAGTTTAAGGAATGATTAATCCATCTGATTGTAAATGTAAATATTTATTCAAATAGCTGAGATTTATCTTTTGTCAGGGTTCAAAACCAAGAATGATTCTGCAATAGACTATTATTTTATTAGCATATGTATTTAGTTCATTGTTAAATAGAATAGGCTTAAGAGTTTTTATTTATTTTATTTTTGTATACTGAAATTAGACAACTCTAATGGATACTTCAAGGGAACACTCAGTTCTTGCTAAAACTTTCATTAGTTTACTTATAGCTTTGAGTAATAAGTTCAGTGTTGTACCTAGGGCACTGTATATATTGGATATTGGTATACTTGAAAGCCATAGGAAAGCAGTTTTTTTTCCCTTTCTACAAGTGTATCTAAAAGACAGAAATAAATATTACATGTGAGTGATTTAAACAAATGTGAAATTTGCTTTGATAACAGCATCAGTCTTCAAACAAAAAAAAATTTGCTCATGGATCAAATGTCTTTGCCACCTCAATTGAACCTCAAATGACAATAACATAATTATTAAGTTTCTTTTAGAATATTAAAAAATAAACAGTTTGGGATCTGATTTATTTTTCTTTTTTTTAAAGATTTTTTTTTATTTATTTATTAGAGAGCGAGAGACTGAGAATGAGAGGGGAGAAAGTCAGAGGGAGAAGCAGACTTCCCGCAGAGCCGGGAGTCCGATATGGGACTCGATCCCGGGACTCCCGGATCATGACCTGAGCCAAAGGCAGTTGCTCAACCAACTGAGCCACCCAGGCGCCCCTGATTTATTTTTCTTAAAAAAACATTTTTTTAAATATTGCTTCTGTCATATAATCTGTTTCAATAAAATTTTTGTTGAAATTTCTATCAAAAGTGAATTTTTACTTGCATGGAGTTTCTGAAAGTCATTCAGATTGAAAGTATTTTCTGCATTTATTTGGCAGGATTTTTTATTAAAATTGGCTTTGTGGTTTGATTTCTTAGAACAACTGCTATGCAGAACACTTTCAATTCTTCAAGGCTTATAATACTACACAGGAGGAAGGCTAAAACAACTAATTAACTTGAAAAGTCAATACAGGTAACCCTCGCCTTTCAAAAGTTCATGGTGTGTCACTTTGCTTTTACTAAAGACTTGCAATAGTAATGGTTTTTGCTAACTGAAAGAAATCCAAAGAGGATTTTTGATTTTATGAGAAACCACAAAAAGTGAAACTAGCATTCTGAGTTTGTTTTGCAGTGAGCTGTTAGAAGAGGCAGCGGTGCACCTAAGTGGTGGAAGTGGCCCCACAAAGCTCTTTCCCAGGATATACTCAGTATCTCAGCATCTAGCTGCCCTAGCTTTGAACTGTGTGAGATTTGTGCTTTATCTTGATTTACTTTAAGCATCAGTTATCAGAAAACCCTAAGAGAGGCTATTTTTTGGACTGGAAACGCTCAAAATTTCTTACATATAAATTAAAGGTAATTGCTTTTTTGCTTTAGGTCATTTTGGCTTACAAAAGGTTTCATAGGAATTCCCTACACTCAGATAGCAGGGGAAACCTATACACTAAATTAGAAAGAAAAATGAAGAAAATAAAAACAAAATAGGGAGCAAGGAAAACAACATTCATGTCATGATCTTTAGGGTAGAGTATAACATAATAGATTATGGTTTGTAAAACATGGTGATTCAACTGAGGATATATAATTTCCAAATTTTAAAACAAGGAAAAACAAAGTTTTTCCAATTTCTTTGGGATTGCCTTTAACTTCATTTGGTTTTGAATCATGCTTTAAATATCTTATCAAGAGGCTCCAAGTGGCTCAGTCAGTTAAGCAGCTGCCTTCAGCTCAGGTCATGATCCCAGAGTCCTGGGATCGAGCACCACATCGGGCTCCCTACTCAATGGGCGGCCTGCTTCTCCCTCTCCACCACTTGTGCTCTCTTGCTTGCTCTCTCAGTCATCAATACTGTGCACTAAAACTGCACTAGGTGACTGATGTCAGCCGTCTGTGACCTTAGGGAGAAACCAAGAACAAGAACCAGAAAGCCACTTAAGGGGAGGCATGTAGGCAATATTTTTGAGCAATCAGATATGATAGAAACATACTGTATTAAGATGACCTAATGGTCTTTCTCATGTCTATGTGGAAATCAGTAAATAAGCCTTACAGAGCAAATTATATCTATGATACACCTTGGAGAAGTGCTTTCAGGCATGTGTACCCCTTTCCCTTTTTGCACATAAGCCCCTATAAATGGACAAGCTTCAAAGCAGTTCTTTCAGAGCAATCTGAAATACTGTCTCCTGTGGTTTTAATCTTCAGTAAGACCATTAAGCATTTACTAACCTACTTTGACATTGGCTTTTTTTAGTCAACTATTTGGGGACCACAGAGGGACCCCAGGAGAAATGCCACATTTTCCCCTGAACTCCATGAGAAACTGGAGACTTGGTTCCAGCACAGGCCCCATGGGTTCAACCTGACTTGGATCGAGCCAAGATGACTGGGTAAATCCTTTCTGGGATCCCAACCTCCTTATGTGGTATACAGTCCAGAGCCTTATTTGTTGTCTCCTTTTTCCTGTGAAGTCAGGAAATTACAATATTCTGTGTATGACACAGGTTTCAGGTCTTATCTTTGTCGGCTCCATTCTGTGTAGAGTGCAGGTTGCATGTCTTTTGGAGGGAAGAATCCTCATCCCAGAAATTTAAAAATTTTTAAATTTTTCACAGTATTTCCAATTTGAATGCTCAATGCTACAATTACATAAATGAGATTCTGAATGAATTGGAAGACAAGAGACATGAGCTCCTCTAATTAGAGAGTGGTGGAGGTCAACCTCATGCCATGCAGTGGTTCCACAGGGATTCTCATTTGTGATACAAATTATTTAGTTGCTCTGACAGGGGATGCTACTCAGCTTTCTGAGCACTTTTGATACAGCTAGGCTCAACCAAGAGAAAACTGAGACAAAAGGTAAATACTATCAACCAACACCAGGATGACACGTGGAGGAATGGGATCCCTCTTATCAACACATGGGTTGACAACTAAAACCTCTTAGGTAGTGCTGAGCACCCAAACCCACTAGGATGGGAAATAAACCATCACAATAGGATAAATGGGATGGAGAACCACCTTCCGAGACTCTAGCTGGATTTATCTTTAAAACACATGGATCATACATTTTCAAGTTCATAAAAAAATGGAAAATTATACTGGGGATAATTTTAACACTCAAGTGGCCTAAATGAAGACCCTTTGAAGTACCTACTTAGTTTATCTGCAGACCTAACTCAAAAAAGTTGACTATTCAACTAAACAACCGAGTGGGATGCATAGTGTGACTGGTATTTGGAAGCTTCTAAGAGAATACTGAAAAGATATTATCTATGTCTTGTCAGTGTGGACAAGTTAGATATGTAACTATTAAGAAACTTTCTGAAATAGTGACAAAATTGACTCAAAATGAACAACTCTTGAAGTACTTCTAAATGCTCCATCTCCTTATCCTTTAAATGGGCTACTAGGGAACTAGGCATTAAAATCAAAGACACATTTCCTCACCATGTTAAGGCAATTAGGGCTCCACTGTCAAGAGTTGGCCAGATTGAAGCTGGTATTCAGAGTCTGATAGGAATTTTTTTAACGTCTTCTCCCCTCAGTTAAAATTAGAACTATGTACCCAGAAGGGAAGAAGGAAACCAGATGGATAAATCAACCTAGAATGTCATTTAATTTGCAACCCAATTCCTCGAAGGATTAAAAGCAACTATCCTTATCTTACAAATCTTTACAAAACTAGAAATATGGCCCCAGAAATAATTCAAAGTTCTTCAACCTGTCCTTTTTGCCAATCTCCAGAACTCCTATATTTATCTCAAAAGCCTTATAACCTCTCTAGGAACTCCTATTTAGAGAATCTCCTATTCCTAAAACTGAAGGGAAAACAAGAAAAAGAAACCTTTTTAAAAAATGCAAATGGCTCTAGAAGCACTCTTGCCCAAAATCTAGCCCACAGCTTCCTTAAGGTTACTTATTAAGAATAAATACAAATCTTAAGTGTCCTCTCCACAAACGTTAACAGAAGAAAGATTTAGCCATCTGAACAGGTGATTTTAAATTATTCTATCTGCCAGAAAACCAGTCTGGATCAAATCCTTGTTTTATAAACTAGAGAGTTCTACCTTATAACAATCTCATCACTGAACATTTTAAACCATGATTATAAGGTTTTTGTTTGTGTCTGTCAGCAAGTATTATAGATATGTGGCATTTTCTACCATCATATGGTTTTGCCAAAATTAATTTGTTAAAGAGCTCTATTTAACTGGCTTAGAGAAAATTAAGCACCTACATGAATCTCAAAATACAATAGTGCTAACCCAAATAAGTTCCAAGTTCACAGGATCCAAGATTAATATTTAAAAAAGCTAACTGAAATGTGTTAGTTTAATTAAAAGAGGTGGTTTTTTAGAACTGTCAGCATTAAAGCTAATACTTTTGTTCTACCTACGTTTACTAAAGTCAAATAAGCTCAAGTTACCTCTGTTACATTATTTGTTAGCAAGAACAACAACTTAAAGATGATGGTTAGCCATTTAATGTCATGAAATTTTCATGACTAAACATAATTATTAAGAACAAGTCAGTTAAACAGAGCATTAAATTTTATGAATTTTTAGCAATATTTACGTCCACTTAAATAGTTTTACCAAATCTTTTCTTTTTTTTGCTAAGTTTTGCTAAGCTAAATTACATGATGGATAGTGATTAAATATCTAGATCCATTTCCAAATAAGAAAAAAATACTGAAAAATAGTTATTAGACATTACTTTAATCTACTTTTGGCTTCCTATTACAGAGAAACTAAAAATACTTGGGCCAGTTAATTAACATATTTTGTGCTCTATTGAAAAACTACTGTGAAGAAGCATAGTTTTAAAAAATTATGAAATGTAATCATGAATTTTCAATCTAACAAATCCTGATGTTACAGTTCACAATTGCTTACTATTTCATTTTCACTAAAAATTAAAGTTCTTAAGAGGTAAGCATTCTACTAAAGGTAATTGACACTACTGGAAATAATAAGGGAAACAATCATATGTAAGGAAAGTAAGATATATGTGTTTGCTTAAAAAGGGGGGTTATGAAGAATGGGAATCCTTTAGATTTAGAGGGTAAAATGCTAAGTGAAATAAGTCAGAGAAAGACAAACACCATATGATTTCATTCATATGTGGAATTTAAGAAACAAAACATATGAACAAATTAAAGAAGAGACAAATAAAAGCTGAGTTAACTCTAGGGAACAAACTGATGGTTACCAGTGGGGAGGTGGGTGGGTTACAGGGGTGATAGGGATTAAGGAGGACATTTATCCTGATGAGCACTGAGTAATGCATAGAAGTGCTGAATCTCTATCTTGTACACCTGAAACTAATATAACACTGTATGTTAATTATATTGCAATTTAAAAATAAATATTTTTTAAAAAGAATGGGAATATATTTTTATTGAGGATAAAGAAAACAATTTTGTCCTAAAATGAGACTGGTTGTTTAGAGAGTTTTCTCTAAACAAGGAAACTTGGGAAAAATCTAAATGTAAAAAAGTTATAGAAAGTTTATGAGAAAGGAGTCTTTGGAAAAGACTTTTATAAATGGTCAGGACTGAGACTGGGATGAGTAAGTTTTAATATCAAAAGTACAGTGATGTAAGACTGGAATTTGGTTTTGTTCTCCACTAAAATGACAGTTTTCTTTGATTATTGGTCTACTTTAATAAGAAATTATAAACAAAAGTTTTTCTTTAACTTTAAAGTAATCTACTTAGAAACAAAGTATCTATGCTTTGTTTTTAATCAGATCTTTGATTTCTTAATTTTCTCAATGTTTCAAAGAGCTAAGTTTGCTAACAACTATGTAACCTATATTTGCCTTTAGAATCCCTACTACTTTAGGTTAACTAGGTAATTATTAACCATGCAATTTTCTGTAATTCTATTTAGGCATATGCTATTAATTTTTTTTTAATATTTAAAAAAATATTTTTGACAAACTTTCCAAACTTCAAATTCTAAATGAAGTCTTTTTAACTAATTAAGCTTGTTTACTTGGTATGTCAAATCACATGGGAAGCACTGTCAGATAAGTGAAGATAAACCTTTTTAGTTTATACTGTATGGGTAAATCCTATTACTGTAACTGTTCCAGAAATTATATGAAATTCCTTAAGTTCTGATATGTCCTGGTATAACGTCATCACTTGAATTCTAATTAGTGAGGTGTTTTATGTCATGGAAATATCTCTTTGTAAACTGCATTATGATGAACTCTCACTGCACTTCAACCATGGTTATTTTTGAGGGTTTTTTTTTTGTTGTTATTTATTGACTCTGAACCTCTTGCAAATATGTTTCATCTTTAAGGAGATGGAAAGGACTTTTGACACATACAGATTTCTGATATTCTTAAGGTCATAAAGCTAAACTAAGTAAGAATTTCTGGAACTAGTGGGAAGACTTGACTCAAACACAGCAAGAATTCATAACATGGGGCCTAACTGACTGAGTCACCCAGGAGTCCCTATGATCATACAGTTTTAAGGAACTAAGGTTGACTTCATGGAGCCAAGAAAGCCCCTTGGAAAAAATCGGCCTTGTACCTTGCTTACAAGGTTCTTGAGAGCCTCACCAAGTAAGTAAAGAAGGTCACTTCCTGGCAGGCTTAGTAACCTCAGAATATTTGGGGGATCTTGAGAAGAGAGGAAGTAAGCCAAATCTATAGGTATTAAAGGTGAGTCTAATGGCAAGTATCTGGCTTGCCTTTTTAACTTCTGGGGGTTATTAAATGTTTAATCTGATATTACCTGTGATAAGTTCTAGCAAAGTCAATTTTAAAAAAAGAAACACTATGGTCAGTCACTACTCTTGCTGCACTTAGGTAAGTAATCAGGCCAAGTATTTTGAAACTGGACTTATTTTTATTTTTTTTAAAGATTTTATTTATTTATTTGACAGAGAGAGAGAGATCACAAGTAGGCAGAGAGGCAGGCAGAGAGAGGAGGAAGCAGGCCCCCTGCTGAGCAGAGAGCCTGATGCAGGGCTGGATCCCAGGACTCTGAGGTCATGACCTGAGCAGAAGGCAGAGGCTTTAACCCACTGAGTCACCCAGGTGCCCCTGAAACCGGACTTATTTTTAAACAAATTAGTCCTAATTCAGGTATCTTTGGTAGAAATAAGAGTGATTTTACAGAGAAACATTATGCTTCAGTAACACATCTACTTCTGATTAACTTTCTCTGAATGTTATTTTTTTGCTTACAAAACAGTTGTGGGTCCTGAATTCTTCTGATTTCCTTGGATACCTGGCTATGACTCTCCAAACTAAGGTTTCCAACTTAATTTCATTCCTTTTTCTTCATTTTAAAAATTTGCACTTTAAAAAAAATTATTTTAGGGACACCTGGGTGGCTCAGTCAGTTAAGCATCTGCCTTTAGCTCAGGTCATGATCCCAGCGTCCTGGGATGGAGCCCCACATCAGACGCCCTACTCAGCAGGGAGCCTGCTTCTCCCTCTCCTACTCCCACTGCTTGTGCACTCTCTCTCTGTCAAAATAAATGAATGACATCTTTTAAAACAGTTTTTATTTTAATTCCAGTTAGTTAACATACAGTATTATATTAGTTTCAAGTGTACAAATTAGTGATTCAACATTTCCATGCATCACCCTGTGTTCATCACAGCAAGTACCCTCCTTATTCCCCATCACCTATTTCACCCATATGCCCCCCTCATTCTTTTGACTTGGAATCACTGAAAATAGTAACTGCCCGTTTTTCCCTGAAGCCCTGCAAACTGAAGCTAGACAACTTAAGGTCAATTTCTGAGAAATTGCCACAACAGCCCATGTGTATGTGGTCTCCATGGTTATTGCTGTTTGGGCCATTCAGAAAAAAAAACACCAGAGACATTCAAACAGCAGACCAGGAAAATCTGTCAGATTGCCACTGTCTGCCCTCACTCATTCTGAAGATACTTCGAGCCTGACATCTAGTGATCTCACTAGCAGTACTTGGAAAACAGACACTAGGTTTCTAATTTGCTCCAACTTAACTTGTGTTTTTCTTTTGTTTCCATAAGAAATGCCTCTTATCAAATTCCTGAACCTTGAGAGCCCACTTGAAGGACCACCTGTTAAAATGAGACAGCTGTTTAACGGAACTAACCTTTTCTCAAGACTAAGACTGGTTCATGAGATATAGAGCAGACTTACTACCTAAGGTCCTGCTACTAGGGAATAATGTTGATTGTGATATTTTACTAAACACAAAAAAATTTGTCAAAAGGATAGAATGTTAATTTGTAGGACTTTTCAATGAAAACTTATTCCAGTTATGGAATGGATTAGGATGGATAATTCAGTTGTGGCAGATTAAGTCAGAGGGCTCCATTAGGCTGGGAATAATCTAATCAAACTATCTGCCTAAAGTGACCCAACACCCATATCAGGGAAATCTTTAGTTAAATGATTTAGTTCTGAATTCTTGGCTTAAATATATTCTAATATTTCTAGCTATGCTATAAGCCTTTTTACTGTTAACATGATGTCTATATGAATTGTTAGCCTTTTGTATGTCACAGTCTACACAGACCGACACTAAGCTAATAACAGTAAAACATGTAGATGCTATAAATAACATGTATAATTCTCTATAAAAGGTTGACAATTTATACCTAGACACAGTGAAACATCTCAGGCTATAAAAATCCTCAATTTGAACAAATTTAGAGGTTTAGAGATGGTTATCCTTTTTAGGACATGCTTGCCTCACATATATCGAAACAACTAGGAATGAGCCTTCCTAGTGGTATGGAACAAAAAGGTCCTTGGTCACCACTGTCTCCCATAGGTTACAATTTGACCCAAAGGAGGTGATGTGCACTAAAACTGCAGTACGTTACTGATGTCAGCCTCTTGTGACCTCTCAAGTGACCTCAGAAAGAAACTTAAAACAAGAAGAACCAGAAAACCAATTAACTGGAAACATGCAGTCAATATTTTGAACAATCACATATGACAGAAACATTAATCAATACACCTCAGTTTTTTTTTCTTTTTCTTTTTTTTTTTTGCTAATGGCAAATATTTAATCCTCTTTTCTTCATCATATTTTTAACTAATTACCAACACACTAGAACTTTCCTAGTCGCAAGAAAGTTATAAATTTCTGTTATTTTAAATACTTAAAATTTTATATTAACTTAAATTATTTATCAGCTAAAGCTTTTTTTAACCTTTATTTTTTTTTAACAACAAAACAAATCATACTTTGTAATGCTCAATTATACCTTGGAAGACCTGCTTCCAAACACACATACCTCCTCCCCCTTTTCAATATAATCCCCTGTGAACTCAGCTTCACAGCAGTTCTTTGAGAGCAGCCTGAAATACTGTACCCCAGACTATTAGTCCTCAGTAATACAACAAATAAAGCATTTACTAACCTACTTTGAGGTAGGCTTTTCTTTCCATCAACAATACCTAACTGAAAATGTAATTCATTCAAGTCAGGAAATTCTTGGGTCTGTTGCTCACAAAATATGGAAACACATAATCATAATTGCATAGTTTAAGATCATAAAAGGCATCTGGTTTCAATCTTCAGTATATAAAGTTATTTAATGTGTTCATTGAAGAGTTGTATTCCTTATTGTCTTGGAAGCATCACTTTTTTTGTAATTAAAGATAAACAAATTTCCTTTTTTCTATACAAGCAGTCAATATTTTATTAAAAGCCTTGTAAAAGAAATCTATTATTTTCTTTATAATCAATTGTATTAAGGACATTTGTAAACGTCACTTGTGAAATTCTATTTTATTTAAATAAATAGTTTCTTCCTGGATGTCAAGTAATTTAAGTACTTGAAATAAGTTAAAACATTTTTTTAAAGATTTTATTTACTTATTTGACAGAGAGACACAGCGAGAGAAGGAACACAAGGTGGGGGAGGGGAAAGAGAGAAGCAGGCTTCGTGTGGAGCAGGGAACCCAACACAGGGCTCAATTTCAGGACCCTGAGATCATGACCTCAACAGAAAGCAGATGGCAGATGCTTAATGACTGAGCCACCCAGGTGCCCCAAGTTAAAATGTTTTAAAACAACTGATTTATTTTGTATCGATAATATGAATGATACACTTTCTCAATTTTCTTAAAATAATAGAATAATTACTCTGAAATCTGTGTTTTGTTTGCCACGGGCAAAATGGACCAGGTTTAATGAAAAATAGAATAAATCCAAATAGGTAATTTGGGTAATTTTGATCATCAGAGAGGAAAAGCAAAACAGAAAAAGCAAATAAACAGACAATCATATTTTTCTTATTTTTTTTCATTCTGGCAGTATATGCAATATAGTCATAAAGACAGGATACATATATATACACATACATATATATATAGATATACACCAATGCTTTTATGTAAAATAAGTTCAGTGCTTCATAGAGACAATCTTTGAAGGCTCTGTAAGCCTTCTAAAGAAAAAAAAATTTTTTTAAAGATTTTATTTATTTATTTGACAGAGAGAGATCACAAGTAGGCAGAGAGGCAGGGAGAGAGGAGGAGAGAGAGAAGGAAGCAGGCTCCCCGATGAGCAGAGAGCCCGATGCGGGGCTTGATCCCAGGACCTGAGATCATGACCTGAGCAGAAGGCAGAGGCTTTAACCCACTGAGCCACTCAGGCGCCGCGAGAAAAAAAAATATTTTTAACAAACGAGTTAATTCCTTAAAAATATAAATCAGTGGCATGTGCTAGCTTTGTCATTCACATTTTCAAGAGGTAAAGTTTTGTATAACCTTAGTTTATTTCTATGGATCAGATTCATTTCAAGAAATGAAAGTTAGTAACAATTGAGCACCTTCCAAAGAATGTATCACTGGCTCTTCTCAGTATGTCCAAAAGAGAAAGTTCACAAAAATTTTGAGAATAGAATTTCTGCTGAACTGAGGGGAAAGTTCTGCATGGTGATCATTTTAAAGCATTTGTATATAAAATTTTCACATAATTGTTTGAAAAATAAATAAACAAAATAATTCCTACTATACTACAAATGCATTGTAACTTTTGAAGCTGATTTTTTAAATGAAACACACTTCATATTTTAATGCTGAATAATAAATACTTGCATTTCTATCAGCAAGTGATTATCATTCAACATAAGTAATATGATTTCTTACAATTAATTAAGAGTAGCTTTTAAAGAAGATTTTACTTTTTTTTTCAGTAAATTAGGGACTCAGGCTACTTAATTTTTTTACTAATGACAATGACATTCAACTCACCATTTTAAAGTATAGATTCTTAAAGATCAATTTAAAAATACATTATTAGTTTATGAATATCTCAAATACCTAAAATTATGCATAACTGCTGCTGAGGGGTAATGACCATTCAATGGTCATGGTATTCGGGATGCAAAATATTGTTCAGGGACATATGAGCACAGATTCTAATAGTTTTCCTGCATAAAAAAAATGTCCCCTTGTTGATGCTGAATTCCATCCAATACTGGAAAATCCCAGCACTTATTAACATACATTTTGTTTTCATCATGTGAGTCCTCCCTGAATAGAGATCGACATGCTAAATATAAAAAGCAACATAAAAATAATAATTGAGCTTACCAGGTCTGGTGAGACACTATTTTCACAATCTTGTCACTGTAAACCCTGTGTCATCTCAGGTCCCCTGGAAGCCAAAAACAGTTTTGCTAAGTATCCTGCATCTGTGGCCATCTTATTTCGAGTAAAATTCAGAATCCTTGCTAAAATAAATCAGAAATTTATGCTGTTACAGAATAAGTATGTATTTATAATTTTCATGCTGATCTAGTTTTCTACTCCAACTATTCAGTGTTTTATACTATAGGGAGATGGTAACCTTCCAGTGTTGCTTCTCATTAAGGGTTTGAGGTAAAGGTTAGAGAGGATGAATTTTTTTAAAGTGTGAGGAGTGATTAAAAGGAATTTTTCTGGTGCTTCAGACTTCTCCAGTCTTTCCATTCACACTGAATTCTCTGCAGCTGTAAGTCCTTCGTACTTTACTGACACAATTTATCAGAAAGAGTGGTTGATATACCCAATAGAAATATTAGTTCACAATCTCAAACAATGGAACACCACAGAGTAAAATTATATTGAAAGAAAAATAAACTGCAAAATGGGTACAGATGAGTTAAACTTTCTAAATAATAAAGATAAATGTAAAATAAATAAGGCAATAAATTAGCAATATGAGAGAATAACAACTTGCAATTAAAGAGCACTGGTAAAATGATAATGTGAAAATATATATCACAAGATGAGTGATAGAATGTATACAGCTTAAGAAACATCTGTCCAGAGGAAGGAGCAAGATGGCAGGGGATATTATCAGATTGCAGGAGTTCAGCTAGATACTTATCAAACCATGCTGAACACCTACAAACTCAACAGATCGAAGAGAGGAAGAGCAGCAATTCTAGGAACAGAAAATTGACCACTTTTCAGAAGATAGGACATGCAGAGAAGTGAATCCAAAGCAACGGGATGATAGACTGAGGGGGGAGGGGCCGGCTCCCGGCCAGCGGCAGAGCAGCAGGGCACAAAATCAGAACTTTTAGAAGTCAGCTCCACTGAGGGACATTGCTTCAGAGGCTAAGCAGGGGGTGGAGCCCTCCCAGAAACAGTGTGGTCCCAAGACCTGCGGGATCACAGAAAGACCCAGGGTGTCTGAGTGTGGCAGAGCTCTCGGGTATCAGAGAGGGTAAGCTGCTTGCAGAGATGGAGCTGAGCAGTGGGCTCTCAGCTCAGAATTATCTTAAACCGTGATCCAAGGCACAGTTGGGCTACTGGTCTTCGAGCAGGGACCTCATAAGCAGCAGATCCAGGGAGACCCCCCTCCTTCCTCCTCTGGGAGGAGTGGCACAGGAGCGTGCTGCAGGAATGAGCTGAGTTTGGAGACTCCAAATGGAGCCGTGCGCCAGAGATAGAAATGCTCGGTCATAGGCGGGGTGAGCACAGAGTGCAGCTGGAGATCAGGGATATGGGAGGGATTGACCTCTTTTCTCTGAGGGCGCACTGAGGAGCAGGGCCCTAAACTCTAGGTTCCTCCGGGTCTGAGATTAGGAGGCCACCATTTTCATTCTCCTTCTCCAAAGCTGTACGGAAAGCGTTCAGGGAACAAAAGCTACTGAGAGTGAACCGCATTAGTCTGGCCCCCAGGCAAGGGTGGTGTGACTTCGCCTCAGGCAAAGACATCTGAGAATTGCTGCAACAGGCCCCTCCCCAAGAAGATTAGCAAGAATATCCAGCCAAGACCAAGTACACTGATCAATGAGAACTGACGACCTCAAGAGCTAAGAGAAAGCAACACATAGAATTCATGGCTTTTTTCCCATGATCATTTAGTCTTTCACACTTAAACTTTTAAATTTTTTTTCTTATTCTATTTTTTAAATTTTTCCTCTTTCCTATTTTAATGTTTTTAACTATTTTATCTTATCAATACATATTTAAAAATCTTTTTAAATTTTCATTCTTATAGTCAAACTTTATCCCTTCATTCTATTTAAACTTATTTCTGTATACATATAGGTTTTTTTCTTTAAAACTTTGGGATACAATTTCTTCTAATAGATCAAAATATACCCTAAATCTAGTGCATAGCTTTGTTCTAGTCTCCAGCCTGATCACATTCGTTCCTCCTTTTTTCTTTTTTCAACCAACTTCTTAACAATTCCTTTTTTAGAATATTTTTTAATTTTCATCGTTACAGTCATATTCCATCCCTTCATTGTGTTTACCCTTATTTTTGTGTCTATCTATCTATCTATCTATCTATCTATAAGTTTTTCTTTCTCTACAATTTTGGAAAGGAGTTTCCTCTAACAGACCAAAATACACCCAAAATAAAGTGTGTAGCTCTCTTCTATTTGCCAGTCTAAAATATATATATATAAACATATATGTATATATATATATATTCTTCTTTTTTTTTAAAGATTTTATTTATTTATTTGACTGAGAGAGAGAGAGATCACAAGCAGGCAGAGAGGCAGGCAGAGAGAGAGGGGGAAGCAGGCTCCCCGCTGAGCAGAGAGCCCGACGCGGGGCTCGATCCCAGGACCCTGAGATCACGACCCGAGCCAAAGGCAAAGGCTCAACCACTGAGCCACCCAGGCGCCCCTATATATTCTTATTTCTTATATATTTTCTTATTTTCTTTTTTTTTTTTTACCCCTTTTCTTCTTTAGGCCAAGAAAGCCTATCCCAGCAGAAGAAGAGATAATAAAGATCAGAGCAGAAATCAATGAAATAGAAACCAAAAAAAAGTGGAATAAATGAACAAAACCAGGAACTGGTTCTTTGAAAGAATTAATTAGATTAATAAACCCCTGTCAAGACTTATCAAAAAGAAAGGAGAAAGGACCCAAATTAATAAAGTAATGAATTAAAGTGGAGAGATCAAAACCACCACCAAATAAATACAAACAATTATAAAAACATATTATGAGCAACCATACGCCAGCAAATTGGACAATCTGGAAGAAATGGATGCATCCTGGAGACATATATACTACCAAAATTGAACCAGGAAGAAATAGAAAGCCTGAACAGACCAACAGCCTATAAAAATATTGAAGCAGTCATCAAAAATCTCCCAAAAAACAAGAGCCTAAGGCCAAACGGCTTCCCAGGGGAATTCTAGCAAACATTTAAAGAAGAATGAATACCTATTCTCCTGAAACTGTTCCAAAAAATAGAAATGGAAGGAAAACTTCTTAACTCATTTTATGAGGCCAGCATTACCTTGTTCCCAAAACCAGACAAAGACCCCATCAAAAAGGAGTACTACGGACCAATATCCTTGATGAACACGGATGCAAAAATTCTCACCAAAATACTAGCCAATAGGATCCAACAGTACATTAAAAGGATTATTCATCACGACCAAGTGGGATTCATTCCTGGACTGCAAGGTTGGTTCAACATCCCCAAATCAATCAATATGATACAATACATTAATAAAGGAAAGAACAAGAACCATATGATACTCTCAATTGATGCTGAAAAAGCATTTGACAAAGTACAACAGCCCTTCTTGATCAAAACTCTTCACAGTGTAGGCATAGAGGTTACATTCCTCAACATCATCAAAGCCATCTATGAAAAACCCACAGTGAATATCATTCTCAATGGGGAAAAACTGAGAGCTTTTCCCCTAGGGTCAGGAACACGGCAGAGATGTCCACTATCACCACTGGTATTCAACAGAATATTAGAAGACCTACCCTCAGCAATCAGACAACAAAAAGAAATAAAAAGGCACTCAAATCAGCAAAGAAGTCAAACTTTCACTCTTGCAGATGATATGATACTTTATGTGGAAAATCCAAAAGACTCCACTCCAAAACTGCAAGAACTCATACAGGAATTCAGTAAAGTGTCAGGATATAAAATCAGTGCTTAGAAATCAGTTGCATATCTATACACCAATATTAAGACAGAAGAAAGAGAAATTAAGGAATCGATCCCATTTACAACTGCACCCCAAACCATAAGATACCTAGGAATAAACCTAACCAAAGGGGCAAAGAATATGTACTCAGAAAATTATAAAGTACTCATAAAAGAAATTGAGGAAGACACAAAGAAATGGAAAAACATTCCATGCTCATGGCCTGGGAGAACAAATATTGTGAAAATGTCTATGCTACCTAAAGCAATCTACACATTTAATGGAATTTGTATCAAAATACCATCATTTTTTTTCAAAGAAATGGAACAAATAATCCTAAAATTTATATGAAACCAGAAAAGACTCCAAATAGCCACAAGAATGTTGAAAAGGAAAACCAAAGTTGGCAGCATCACAATTCCAGACTTCAAGCTCTATTACAAAGTTGTAATCATTAAGACAGTATGGTACTGGCACAAAAACAGACACATAGATCCATGGAACAGAATAGAGAGCCCAGAAATGGACCCTCAAGTCTATGGCTGAAGATTTTATTTGATCTTCGACAAAGCAGGAAAGAATGTCCAGTGGAAAAAAGACAGTCTCTTCAACAAATGGTGTTGGGAAAACTGGACAGCCACATGCAGAAGAATGAAACTGGACTATTTCCTTAAACCACACACAAAAATTGACTCAAAATGGATGAAAGACCTCAATGGGAGACAGGAACCCATCAGAATCCTTGAGGAGAACACAGGCAGCAACCTTTTTGACCTCAGCCACAGCAACTTCTTCCTAGAAACATCACCAAAGGCAAGGGAAGCAAGAGCAAAAATGAACTATTGGAACTTCATCAAGATCAAAAGCTTTTGTACAGCAAAGGAAACAGTCAACAAAACCAAAAGACGACCAACAGAACAGGAGAAGATATTCACAAATGACATATCAGATAAAGGGCTAGTATCCAAAATCTATAAAGAACTTATCAAACTCAACACCCAAGGAACAAAAAATGCAATCAAGAAATGGGCAGAAGACCTGAATAGACATTTCGGCAAAGAAGACATCCAAATGTCGAACAGA
>CM052801.1:25860790-25900493 GCA_028533885.1 Nasua narica
TCTAGATGTCCCTCAACAGATGAATGGATAAAGAAGAAGTGGTATATATATAGAATGGAAATGAGAGAGAGAGAGAGAGAGAGAGAGAGAGCAGGGAGGAGGGGAAGAGGAAGAAAAAGAGCATCTCAAGCAGACTCCACACCAAGCATCTGTAATTTTCAATGACATTATCTTTAAAACATGAGATCATAATTAAAATATTTTTAGGAATTACAAGACCACAGAAAATTTGCCACCAAAAATCCCACATAAAACAAAACAGATTTTGGACTATTCAATTAAGAAAAGTTAATTATTCAAATAAAAACAGATTTTTAATTATTCGAATAATAAGGTTATACTGCAAGACATAGGGCAGTAATTTTGAACAAATCTCTTTATGAATGTGGCTTTTTAAACATAAAGAAATACAACTGTACATCCATACCAGAGAAAAGGCAGTATATCCATAAAAGGCTTTAAAATTTATAAACTATTAACATGTTATCAGTATGAGAGATGAGTGAGACTGTAGGAAATGAGATGAGAAAATTCTTAGTTTTTAAGGAGCATTACATAGATCACTTTTTAAGATATGTTGTTTAGAAGACACACAAACCCAAAGAAATTGGAAAGTTTGTATACATAAAGATAGAATAAAGACATAACAACATATGACTAACCCAAAAAGCTGGTGAATGTATACCTACAATCACCTTTAAGAACAAAATCTTGCCAGAAAAATATAACACTCATGACTATGTATTAATAGTGGATACCAACCAGGCAGTGTGACAAGATCCTTCTTCAGGACTGAAGCACTGATTCTCCAGCTTTTGGGAATGTTAGTAGCTAACAGCTTGCAGGCAAGTCCACCTGCTTATTATTGTCCTCAACTGAGGAGTATTGTCTTGTGAGGTCACACCCACATCCAATGACTGGTCAATTCAGAAATATAAAGGCCAGGTTTCCTTTCCCAAGTTGGGACTCTTCTACAGGATCTGTCCTAACCTCAGAGTTTCTTGTGGAATTGGCCAGGTCCTTTGTTGTGACTTCACCACAGACCATATTGTCCCTTTGCTAAATACTACTTACTTCAGCCCTCCACAAGTAATATTAAGAATAATTCCTGTGTGGTAAACTCCATCTCAGAGTTTCCTCTCAAGGCAATCTGAACTGCAACACTGGGTGCCTGGATTGTTGCCAGAAAGCAGATGCTAAGGTGATATTTTAAAATTGATCACATATGGCTCAGCTAGCAATGAGAATTCCCTGACTGGTAGAAGATGGAGCCCTAATAACACCTGACACCTAGTGGCATTCCAATGGTTAAAACTTTCAGCCATGGTGACCTGGAATGGTGTACCATGGAAAGGCATACTAGCTGAGGTAATGTATCAGCCATATGATAAGTAAAGAAGAACTAGTCATTGTAAGAATAATGGAATTAGATAGCTGTTTTGGGGGGCAATAAATGCTTGAAAGAGACACAATGAAAGGCTGAGAGTAATTAATCATAGTTGAAGGACAAGTGTGAAACTGAAAAAGCCTCATTAGTAGCACTAAAAAGTATTGAATTCCCTGCTAGAAGAGGAAAGAACAAGTTGAGGACCAATCCCAGGGCCAAGAGTAGCAGAGTTTAAGATTTATTTGACTTCCCAACCCAAGCAGTTCTGCTATGGCAGGGTCAGTTCCCTTATTGGGAAAAGTTGGACCCTGAGTATGATATGGGAGACATCTAAACTGATGCACTTGAAAATCTTGAATCTCCTTAGTCCCTCGAATCCACTGGGCACTCAGGAGAGACCCACTCTTTCCTATTGAAATCCACGACTTACCCTTTTTCTGAAGATGATACAGAGGTTTTTACCTTATAAGAAAATGCTATCTCCTTCAGAATATATTTCTCCCACTCATTCTGGTCATTAGATCAAAAAGTGGAGTGAAGTTCCATTATCACCTAGCCAGAGAAATGTATTACTTCATGAGAAAAGAAGGAGATCCTATTCAAAAGAAGTTGCATGGCTGCATGGTCAAGCCACTATATACCAACAAGAGTCAGAAAAGTATTTCTTTTTTTTTTTTTTAAGATTTTTATTTATTCATTTAACAGAGAGAGAACACAAGCAGGCAGAGAGGCAGGCAGAGGCAGAGAGAGGAGCAGGCTCCCCGCGGAGCAAGGAGCCCGATGCGGGACTCGATCCCAAAAGGCAGGGATCACGACCTGAGCCAAAGGCAGCCGGCCGCTCAACCAACTGAGCCACCCAGACGTCCCAGAAAAGTATTTCTTGAACTGGATTCTGAATGTGCTAGATGAAGCGATAGGAGGGCTGGACATAAACATGAATAAGAAAGAACATATTCCCAGAGTGCAGAATTTAACACCCTAGAGAGGACTCTGGAAAAGGTACTGACTTGCTGCTAACATGACTCTTAGGAGTTTTAAGAAGTTAACTTGGGTCACACCAAGTGAAGTATAAATGTTAGGACTGCCATGACAGAGAGTGGAAGAAGCTAACAAAAGTCTATAGGAAGAGGATATACTAGAGTGGTATGTTATATAAGGATGGAAAATCACCAGATAATTTTGTTATATGGGGGGCCCAGATACTTTTCTGTTTACTGGAGCAGGAAGGAATGCTCTAGTAAGAGGAGTAGTAGTATCATTGTATCAGTTTAGTGATGGCTATCTTCAATCAGCCAATGCTGATGCCAGAAGATTCTTTAACTGAAATGAGCTACCTGATAATGAGAATGACAGTTACCAAAATAAGAGACTATGACACTGTGCTTAAATGTTGGAGGCACTGTATATTGTGTAAGACTGATGAATCAGAGACCTGTACCCCTGAAATAAATAATACATTATATGTTAATAATAAAAAAACATTGGAAGTGAAATTGGCAAAGTTTAATATTTTAATAGTGAAGTCAGCATGACAGCAAGGGTGCCTTGATGTACAGAGTTTTGTAGACATAGTTACTGAAACATGATATTCTTAGAAGCAAGAAAAATGAGTGACCAATAAGGGCAATGATCAATTTATAAAAATAGAAGAAACAAAAGATGGATAATCAAGAGACAGAACAGTCACCCCAATAAAGGTCATAATCTTTTGCCTAGATCCTCAATGAGCACTAGCTTTTGGACCAGAAACCCAGTGACTGAAAGAGAATCTGGTTCCCCAGGAGAAAAGATTCTATAACGGGGAAATATGGTAATTATGTTCTTAGTCCATTCCCCCAAAGATCTATACTGACCTATTTAAGTAATTGCACCCTGGGAAAAGGGAAACATTTAAATGATTAAAGTACTCTTAGACATGAAATCTGAGTTTTTATTGATACTTAGAGACCTAATACATCATCTAGCCATGCCTGATGGAACAGGAGTATATAGAGACCACGATAATACCTGGAATTCTGTTTCAGTAATGCTTAGAAAGTTCACTGGGCTCAAGTACCCACCCGTTTGTTATTTCCTTATCCTTCAAATTTATAATTTAAGTGGAAATACTTGGGGATTGGCATAAATCCCATATAATTTTTTTCTCTCCCTGAGCAGTAAGACCAAAATGAGTTGTGAAGTGAGGTACCTTGGAAACATCCGCTACTGCCCCCGCTCCAATCCAGGCCTCTGATGTAGTAAAATAGATATAGATATATGCTTATATATCTGCATATAGGTAAACATCCAGGGGGGGAATGCAAGTGATCTGTGTCAATTATATATACCTAAAGGTTGCAGTGGTTGTAGTTTCATTAATTCACCAGTCTGGATGCTCAACATCTAGAAAAATCCTGGATGATGTATTAGTGAAACAATAAATTCAACCAAGTATTAGCCCCCATTACAGCTGGGATACAGGTATGTTATTCTTGCTAAGGCAGATTAATATAGTCTTGGTATATGTGGCTATTAATCTCGAGAATGGATTCTCTTCCATGCCTGTCAGAAAGAGTTCACATTTACTTGGAATAGAGGTTCCTGTACCTTCTTTTATAAAATAGAGTAGAAGTGGATATTCTGGACATGTTGCAAAATATCCTTTAGTCCACTATATCAATGATATCTCTTAATGGACCAGGTTATCAAGAAGTGTCAAATACTTTGGAGGTGTCTACAAGGCATGAGCTCTCCACAGGGTAGATGATAAGCTCCATGAGGATTCAAGTTCCTGGCATATCAGTAAAGTTTGAAAGGGCCCATTGGTCTGGGACATGTTGAAGCCTTTTCTCCAAAGAAGAAATTATTTCATTTTACACATTTTACTACTAACAAAGTAGTACAGTGGCTGGTGGGCCACTTTAGGTTCTGGAAGCAATATATACCATGCAAATAGCAATCACAAGAGAAAAGTAGTAGCAATATAAATATCAAACAAAATATACATATCAAACAAACTACACAGAATGTTACTTGAGGTAAAGTGATTAACTTTATCATATTAAAAAGGTTAATCCATCAGAAAAGTACAATAATCTTAAACACATGTGCATCCAATAACCCACTACCAAATACATGAAAAAACGGGCAGAAACGAAAGAACAGACAATTCAGCAATAGTTGAAACTTCAACACACCCATTCAATAATGTATGGGAATAACCATGTAGAAGATATACAAGAAAATTAATAACTTGGATAACATTGTAATTCAGCTACAACTAAAAAACAGCTCCAGAACCTTCCACCCAATAAGAACAGAATATATACTCTTCTCAAGTGCAAAGAAACATTCTCTTAGATAGATCATATACAAAGACACAAAATAAAGCTTATTAAATATAAAAGGATTGAAATCATACTAAGCATGTTCTACAACCAAAATGCAATGAAAATAGATATCAATAACAGATTTGAGAAACTCAAAAATAAGTGGATACTGAAAATCACATTCCTAAAAAATGGGTTAAGAAGGAATCAGAAGAGGAGTGTTGGCTGGCTCAATCGGTAGACCATACAACTCTTGATCTCAGAGTCATTAGTTCAAGTCCCACACTTGGTGTAAAGTTTACTTTAAATAAATAAATAAATATCAAAAGAGATATTAGAAAATACTTTTGGATGAATGAAAATAAATCCACAACATACCAAAATTTATGGGATACAGCCAAAATAATGCTAATATGGAAATTTATAGCTATAAATACCTACATTAAAAAGGGAGAAATATCTCAAATTAATAACCTAAATTTCTGCCTTAAGACATTAGAAAATAAAAACAAACTAAATAAAATCAGAAGGAAGGAAATAAAGGTTTTTTTTAATGTTTTTATTTAAATTCCAGTTAGTTAAGATACAGTGTAATATTAACTTCAGGTGAACAATGTAGTGATTCAACATTTCTGTACATCACCCTGTGTTCATCACGTTAACTCCTTAATCCCCACCACCTATTTAACCCCTCCCCTCACCTTCCCCTCCCCCTCGCCCCCGTAACCATCAGTTTGTTCTTGGTTTCTTGGTTTGCCTCTCTCTTTTTTCCCTATGCTTGTTTATTTTGTTTCTTAAATTCCACATTGAGAAAAATCAAGGAAACTGGAAGCTGTTTTTTTAAACATAAAATTGTGAATACTTAGCTACACTGACCAAGGAAAAAAAGAAGAAAAGTAAAACTTCTAGAGTCAGATATGAAATGGAAACATTAGTACTCACCTAATAGGAAAAATAAATGACCATAAAGGAATACTATGGACAATTTTATGTCAAAAAAGTATATAACTTTGGTGAAGTGGACAAATGCATAGAAACATGCAAACTGCCTTCAAGCTCTATTACAAAGTTGTAGTCATCAAGACAGTATGGTACTAAAAAAAAAAAAAAGACACTATGGTACTGGCCCAAAAACAGACACAAAAATGAATGGGACACAGCAGAAAACCCAGAAATGGAACCTCAACTATGTGGTCAACTAATCTTTGATAAAGCAGGAAAGAATATCCAATGGAAAAAAGACAGTCTCTTCAACAAACGGTGTTGGGAAAACTGCACAGCAACATGCAGAAGAATGAAACTAGACCACTTTCTAACACTATACACAAAAATAAATTCAAAATGGATGACAGATCTAAATGTGAGACAAGATTTCATTAAAATCCTAGAGGAAAAACATAGGCAGCTACCTCTCTGACCTTGGCCCTAGCAACCTCTTATTGGACACATCACTGGAAGCAAGGGAAACAAAAGCAAAAATGAACTATTGGGATTTAATCAAGATAAAAAGCTTCTGCACAGCAATAAAACAATTAACAAAACTAAAAGACAACCTATAAAATGGGAGAAGATGTTTGCAAATGACATATCTGATAAAGTGTTCATATTGAAAGTATATCAAGAACTTCTCAAACTCAACACCCCAAAAATAAATAATCCAATTAAGAAATGGGTAGAAGACATGTGAACAGACATTTTTCCAAAGAAGATATCCAGATGGCTAACAGACACATGAAAAGATGCCCAGCATCATTCAACATCAAGGAAATACAAATCCAAATCATGATGAAATACCAAGTGAGAGCTGTTAGAAGGGCTAAATTAAAAAACAGGAATCAACAGGTGTTGACAAGGATGCAGTGATAGAGGAACCCTCTTACACTGTTGCTGGGAATACAACTTGGTGCCGCCCCTTTAGAAAACAGTATGGTGGTACCTCAAAAAGTTAAAAATAGAACTACCTTATGACCCAGCAATTGCACTACTCAATATTTACCCAAAGGAAACAAAAATACTGAGTTGAAGGGGTACATGCACCCTGATGTTTTTAGCAGCATTATCCACAACAGCCAAATTATGAAAAGAGCCCAAATGTCCATCAACTGATGAATGGATAAAGAAGTGGTATGCATATACAATGGAATATTACTCAGCCATAAAAAGAACATCTTGCCATTTGCAACAACGTGAATAGAGCTGTAGTATATTATGCTAAGTGAAATAAGTCAGTGAGTGAAAGACAAATACTATAAGATTTCACTCCGACGTGGAATTTAAGAACACATATACACATAGGGGACGGAAGAAAAAAAAGGAGAGTGAGGCAAACCATAAAAGACTCTTAACTATAGAGAATAAACTAAGGGTTGATGGAGAGAAGTAGGCAGGGGATGGGCTAGATGGGTAATGGGGATTAAGGAGGGCACTGGTGATAAACACTGGGTGTTAAATGTGAATGATGAATCACTAAATTCTTCACCTGAAACCAATTTTACCATATATGTTAACTAGAATTTAAATAAAATATTAAAAAAAAGATGTAACCTACCAAGACTTACTGAGGAACAGACAATCTGAGCATTCTATAATAAGTAAAGACATTTTATTAAAAATAAAAAAATTTACAAAAAGAAAAGCTCAGGCTCTGATGTGTTTGTTGAATTCTACCAAACATTTAAAGTAGAATTAAGGTCAATTCCTCACAAACTCTTTCAAAAAATACAACAACAGTTTCCAACTTATTACATGAGGTCAGTATAACCCTGACACGAAAATAAGACAAAATATCACCAGAAAATAAAATTATAGACCAACACATCTTATAATTTTGGAGGCAATTATCTTCAACAAAATACTAGCAAACCACATATAGAATCATATAGGGAGAATTATATACTATGATCAAGTGGGACTTATCCTAGAATTCAATGATGACTCAACATACAAAAATCAATTAAAGTTTAAAAATATAATTGTAATAATACACTTTAATAATAGAACAACAACAGCAACAACAACAACAACAAAAACAAGGGCACCTGGGTGGCTCAGTCAGTTAAGGGTCTGCCTTCATCTCAGGTCATGAACCCAGGGTCCTGAGATAGAGCCCTGTGTCAGGCTCCCTACTCAGCATGAAGTCTGCTTCTCCATCTCCTTCTGCCTCTACCTCTCCCCATGCTTGTGTTTGTTCTCTCTCTCTCTTGCTTCTCTCTCAAGTAGATAAATAAAATCTTTAAATAAAACACACACACACACACACACACACACACACACACACACACACACAAACCCAAACCAAAACAAAACCCCAAACACATGATTATCTTTTAAGTTTATTTATTTAAGTAATCTCTACACTCATCGTGGGGCTTGAACTCATGACCCTGAGATCAACAGTTGGATGCTCTTCTGACTGAGCCAGCCAGGCACTCTATGATTATCTTAATTGTTGCGGTAAAAGCATTTGACAAATTCCAAAGCCCTTTCATGATTAAAACAAACAAAAATCATTCAACAAATAAGGAATAGAAAGAAACTTCCTCAACCTTTTAAAGGGCACCTACGAAATGCCCACAGCTAGCATCACAGTTGATGATACAACACTGAAAGCTTTCCCACTAAGAACAGGAACAAGAAAATGATGCTTACTGTTGCCACTTCCGTTCAACATTCTACCGGAGGTACAAATACCAATAAACTAATGAATGGATAAACAAAATGTCATATATGCATACAGTGAACTATTATTCAGCCATTAGAAGTAATGAAGTACTGATACATGCTACCCCATAGATGAACCTTCAAGATATTATGTTAACTGAAAGAAACCCATCACAATAGACCAGTTATCATATGATTCCTTTTATGTGAAATGTCTGGAATATCCAAAACTGTAGACACAAAAAATACACTAGTGGTTACTTAAGGCTTGGGGTGGGGGTGGGTCAATAGAAAAGTGATAGCTAAAAGGCACTTTTTTTAAATTTTTGCTATGGTAAGAAACATATAAATATTTACCATTTTAAACATTTTAAATGTGCATTACAGTATTGTTAACCATATGTACAATGTTGTGCAACTAATCTCTAAAACTTTTTCAGCTTGCAAAAGTGAATCTCTATATCCACTGAAAAACAGCTATCTTCCCCCCTTCCCCTGCTGCAAACAAAAACTATTCTAATTTCTGTCTCTAAGATTTTGAATAATTTAATTTCTTCTTCTTTTTTTTTTAGAGAGCGATAAACTGTGAGAGGGGGGTGGGGAGGGGCAGAGGGAGAGGGAGAGAATCCTAAGCAGACCACACAGAATGCAGAGAGAGATGTGGGGTTCAATTTTACAACCCTGATAATCATGACCTGAGCCAAAACCGAGTCAGACACTTAACTGACTGAGCAACCCAGGCACCCCTTGATTAATTTAAATACCTTGTACATGGTTTCTTTTGAAGAGATGAAAAAGTTATAAAATTGACTGTGGTCTTGTTGCACATCTTGTACATATCTGTGAGTATGCACAACAAATTATCTACTTTAGTTAGGTAGTTTTATGGGATGGAAAGTATATCTGAATAAAGCTGTTTTAAAAAAAAACCTGTAACATCTACAACTCACATGGGACAAAGAGGATGCTTTTACCAGCTAGGGAGGCTAATCAAGTTCTGAGTTACTCAGAGGGTTCTAAATCCTCCCAAACAGTACCACCTTATTTTTCAGGGTCTTATTTTTATCCCCATATCTTTCCCATACAAAACTTGGTGAGGCTGTGAAATCAATCTACACTTTAGTTCAAGAACCATGGGAGCAGACTTTGTAAATGATTTCTGCCTGTGCTAATCTGAAGTATTTTTTTAAAAAATTATTTATTTGAAAGAGTGAAAACACACATGTGCATGAGTGGGGGGAGGGGCAGAGAGGAAGGGAGAGGGCAAGAATCTCAGGCAAACTCCAACTGGAGTACAGAGTATGTGCAGGACTCCATCTCATAATCCTGAGATCATGACCTGAACCATTTAACCCAATGGAGCCACCCAGGCATCCTTAAACTGAAGTCTTTGAACTAAGAACTTTTGGGGACTAATGATAATGGTACCATAAGCTGGGAATTTTAAACTATGAATTTATAATGATCTTTCTTTAAGGTATTCATTATAGTTAAAATCAGCCAGTCTTCCCCCACTGTACCTAAATTTCTTCAACTTTTCATCACAGAAACCCTGTGGTCCACCAAAGTTAGCAGATAAGAGATAACCGGCACTCAAACTGTTAGACTATGAAGGATTCACTTTAATGCATAGCAAAAATTCCAAGTAAACAGATATAAATCAAAAATATCATCAGTTACCCAGACTTTCTTTTTAAGATTTTTTTATTTATTTATTTATTTGAGATAGAGACAGTGAGAGAGAGCATGAGAGGGGAGAAGGTCAGAGGGAGAAGCAGACTCCCTGGGGAGCTAGGAGCCTGATGTGGGACTCGATCTCAGGACTCTGGGATCGTGACCTGAGCCAAAGGCAGTTGCTTAACCAACTGAGCCACCCAGGAGCCCCCCAGACCTTTTTGAAATAAAAAAATATTTAAATGTTCTGTTTTATCTAGGTAACAGCTCCATGTGTCATCCAATTGTCTTTCAATTCCAGATAAAGGACCATTAAATTCCCCAGAGGGTGGGGAGTGGGATTCTTTTGAACACCAGAAAGGTGGGGTTAAGAATACTGCTGAGGGAAAGTCTACTTTTTTTTTTTTCCTTTAGGAAAGTATGTTCCTTTTCTGATACTGAATTTGATTCAAGAACCAAAGTTAATAAAAAATTAAACAAAAGTATTTCAGTCATTGGTGTAAGTTATTTCTATTTGGTGATTCAAGATTTGAGTCAAAGGGGACAGTTTGAAAAAAAGAATTGACCATACCTTGCACAATCCATGTCACCAGCCTCATGTTAGAGACTCTGGAACCAAGATAAATTGATGCAGCTGCTGAAAAAAGCAGCTGAAAACTGCTGCATCTGCTTCTGCCCTAAGCTGCCACTTTACATCTGATAAGAATTTGTACTTTGAGAAAGTTAAATTGGAAAGTTAACCTTTTACTCACGTGAGTGTGATTTTGCTTCCTACTAATCCATAACACGATACTCTGATCCTAAAATTTCATGTATTATCCATTGAAGTGCTTACTCAGAACTTTGTGCATATTAACTTAAATTTGATTTTCGTAAAATCTATTCACAATGAATTCAAGCAAACATCAATAATTGTTTGCCTTTTGTAGAGAGCGAAGTGTCACTCTGCCAGCCATTAACCTCAGGCCAGAACAATATAATTAATTTTGGTAATTACTTATAGTTTTTCAGGAATAATTGAAATTATTGCATCCTTACTTCACTCTAGAATTAAGTTGATGGATTCTTCTTGTGTGAGAACTTTGACCTTTAAGTCTACCTCCTCACAGTATGTTTCATAACTAATGAGATATATTTTTTAAGTCTTCCTTCTCTACAGAAAAACATAATAATCAAAATGTTCTGAAGCATACTTAACTCAAAGATACTCAAGTATATAATTCACATTGAGGCCATTAGTTTTAAATATTTCTGGTCTTATAAGTTTTTACTTGTCTTCTGGGGCCATTTCTCTCTTCCACACATGTGAACATTGGTTTAAGAAACGCATGGACTGTGATGTATAGTTCTAAGAGCCTCAAATTTTGTCAAGGTCTCTCAGTGTCAGTGAATATGAACTTATACAAGCAACTAAAATGTAAATTTAAACTGCAAATAGTCTCTCCAACCAGTAAGTGAATAATCAGCATCTAACTATAGATGTATTAGGACTATTTTTCCATTATTATTTTTAGCATGGTATACAAAAATATTTAATAATATTGAGATTAGTGTCAGACATAGCTGAGTTTTCTAGCCTCTTCCAGTTATTTATTAGCCATTTTGTTTTGGGTTATTTAATCTTTAAGCCCCTGATTTTTCATTTGTATAACTGGAATAATGCCTCATATCCTATTTTATTGATTTAAGAAGATAAATATAGTATAATAATCTAAACATATAAGAAAACAATCATTCAAAAATAATTATGAGTGCCCCCTTTAGAAAATAGCACAATATAATTGAAGGATGGTTTGCATTATTGTGCAATGTTTGGAAATAGAATTATCTACAGGATTCTCAGGTTGGTGATATTAGGATAAAATCTATAAGATGGTGCAGACCATAAGAAACAATCACTTTAATGTCAAAGGATATATATGAGATGCGATTTTTTTCAATAATTTATATTCCTAATAAGTGATCTTAAATGTTTAATGGCAAATGTGTGTATATACATATATATACATACATATATACCATCTATCTATATATCTGTCCACACAACTGTGTATAAAATTAGGCATTATTTTGAAGTTAAGTATCTCAATTCTAAAGAAAATATTTTAATTTGGGAAAGATAAAATCCCGATATTGAAATGAAATTATGTCCTATTTTAATAATAAATATCAGTAAGTATCAGAAGGATTGGGGAAATAACTTCCAATAATCAACAGTGGAGCAATTGATTCTCTTTGAGAAAGGAAGCTGTATATTTTTTAAGTAAGCCAAATAGTAGCTGTTATGTCTACTTAAAAAAAATAACATTGAAATAATTCATATACTTTTGTTTATTGATTTCTAGGCCACCATTACCATTACTGAAGAAAAAACAAGAAATCAGTCGTTATATATTATGGACAGCTTGCTTAGAAAATAAAGGTGATTATTCGATGAAAATGTTGTCAGGTTTATTGTGACACCAATGTAAGGTCAACTCTTTTTAAGTTAATCTCTACATTTAATGTAATTTCATTTAAAAATCTCACAAGAAGTTTATGGAACTTGACTAATGGATTATAAACTGCATAAATGTCCAAGAGGAGCCACAGTCAATTTGTTGAAGAAGAATATGGAATGAGACTATCCTACTATAAATAGGAATTATTATAATGTTATAGTAATTAAAACCATGTGCCATTAGCACAGGGATTGTAACACCCAATGAAAAGAACAGAATAAACAGCCTAGAAGCAGATCCAACAGGTATATGGAAACTCAAAATATGATAAAACTCACATAAAAATAATTGGAAGAATTTTGGGTACCTCAAATGACAATGGTAAAAAAAAATGACTATATATGTTAGGGAATAATTAGGGATTTACTTTCCACTCTGTACAAAAATAAAATCCAGAAGTATTAATGACTGAAACAAGGAAAAATTTGATTTTAAAACTATCAAAATACACACAAGATTAGATAACAGAAGATTTAGGGTAAATTTTTAACTGCATAAGAACTATAATATCTTATGAAATTTTAGTCAGTAGGAAATCTTTAGACAGTAGGAAAATATGTTTGCTTCACTTACCTAGGATTTTAATAAATCATGATTTGCAAAGTTATAATTGTGAATTGAAAATCAATAACTTAACTATGTCATAATATATTGATGGAATGAAAGACAAGGTCTACAAATAAAATCAATTATATGGTCTTTGCCCATTAGTTGACACGTGAAAAAGTTTTACAACATATGCTGCAAAAGATCAGTGGATATATTCATAGATTAAGGGGTAAGATTTCCCCCCTCGATCTCACCCCAATAGAGATATCAACTTAATCTTAATATAGTGCTCAAAATAAAAAGATATTTTTTAAGGTGCAGTGAGTGAAGAAAAATGTAATGTCAAAAATTGCCCATTCCTCTGAGTATTTCAAATTGATCTCAAAGCACCCTTTGCAAAGCCTATAGAATAGAATAGTTACAGTTGTGTGCCGCACTTTTAAATTCCCTTAGAGCACAGCTTAACTATAACTGAATTCTTATTTAAGAACTTAATTTAGAAAGACAATACGGAGAGCAGTCATGTTTCAGAATATCATGGTAAAAATGAGATACCCACTTCTGCTCCTATAGTCAGTTACCAGTGTCCAGTCTTATTACAGATTTTTGTTCCCATATTGCTTCTTCCATGACTAGCAGAAACCTGTTCTATACTGGTCCATTTCACCTAGACTGTGACCTTGAAATGAGATCTCATGCTTACTGGCCTATTAACTCTTAAGGCAAACTCATTAAAATATTACACTATATTTCTTATTAGTTCAAGTACTTAATCTTTCCTGATGAAGCAACTGTAATGAATATTTAAAAGATAATGGACACCTGGGTGGCTCAGTGGGTTAAAGCCTCTGCCTTCAGCTCAGGTCATGATCCCAGGATCCTGGGATTGAGCCCCACGTTGGGCTCTCTGCTCAGTAGGGAGCCTGCTTCCCCCTTTTCCTCTTCCTGCCTCTCTGCCTACTTGTGATCTCTCTCTGTCAAATAAATAAATAAAATCTTTTAAAAAATGAATAAAAGACAAAAAACACCTACCAATAATTACAAACTTATTTTTTTTTACAAAATAAATGTAGCACAGTAAAGTTCAAGCAGAATGCTTATGCAATTCATAGATGATATTTCAAAGTGTGTTCTCTTTCCCTGTCACTATAAATAAAGAGCAAACTTTTCATGATGGTACATAACACCATTGTTATTCTGACCTAATGACTGTTCAGCTATAAACTAGTATCAGATGATATAGTAATGCAAGTAAGTATACTCACATGTCATGTTCACCTCAGAAGACATCAACTGCTTTTACTAATCACAACTAAGAAAGAATGAAAAGAGTGGTAGCTTAACTGAAATTTGAATTATTTGATCTATATTCTTAAAGATGTAACACTTTTGTGGACAGGTGACCTAAAGTAAAATAAGAATACCAAGCAATGGGCCAACAACTCTTAAAAAAAAAAAAAAAAAAAAAAAAAAAGGTTTTATTATTTATTTGAGGGGGGGCAGAAGAAGAGGGAGAGTCTTTTTTTAAATTATTATTTTGTTCAGTAAGCCAGCATATAGTATATCATTAGACTTTGATATAGTGTTCAGCGATTCATTAGTTGTGTATAATACTCAGTGTTCATCACTTGTTAAGTGTATTTTTCTAGCATGGTACTGAGATAGGTGATAAAGGATAAACATATCTGTCCTATATCCATGTTATCAATGTCTTTACAATCTATATATGAAATTAAAAATAATTTAAAATTCATGAAGACATATTATATGGATACCTTCTATATTAATTTTTACCTGAGCTATGATACAGAGAGATTTCCTTCCCAATTCTCAAACCCCTGCTTCTTCCATTCTTCTTTATTTTGTTCATTCTCAATGCCTTTTTATCATTTGCTTTCTTGGCCTAAAATCTTGAACTAGCTTTTTCCTTTTTTAATTTATTTTTCCCAGTCTTATGGAAATACAATTTACACATAACACAGATTTTTATATGACTCGCTTTCTCATCATTCACACTTTGACTAAAATGCCACTATATCAGAAAGTCCTTCCTTGACCACATTTCATAAAGTAGCACCCCATCAACAGTTTCTATTCTATCAAGTACTTTAAAATATATATTTAATTATTAATTATATAATTTAATTTCTATATAATATATATTCAAACCTACAAAAATTGCAAGAATAATAATGGAACCCCTAGATATTCTATACTCAGATTCATAAATCATTTACATTTACATTTACTTTCTTGTTATCTCTGTAAAAATACACATAAAGACAACTTATTTTTCTCTGCACCACTTGAAGGTAATTTTGAGACATTTCCCTGTATTTATAAGTACTTAGTAGATTTTCCTAAGGAAAAAAAAGATTTTCTCTTATGCACTGATAGTTTAGTTATGATAGGTGAAGGGGATTAAGAGTACACTTATCATGATGAGCACTGAGTGATGTACAGAATTGTGAAATCACTTATTGTACATCTGGAACTCATTTAATACTGGAAGTTAACTATACTGGAATTAAAATTTAAAAAGTTAAATTGTTAGAATACTATTTTAATGGTTTGATGGAGCTGGATGATTTAGGAATCTTGTATGTACTTTGTTAAAGTGTTGGTAGGTTGAAGTCAGTCATGGTGAGAGTATTTAGTCCACGGAAATGGATGAACACTAAAATTTAGGACTTCTATTCTGGAGTTCCCACTTAATAGCATACTACTAATATTATCTGGCCCAGAGCCCATATTCAAATTTTGTGAAGTTCCCCAATATTGTCCTTCAGAGCTATTTATTTTCCTCTGTCCAAATTCAATTCAGGATCACATACTGCATTTATCGTCATACTTCTTTACTCTGTTTTAATGTGGAATGTGTCTTCAACATTTCTGTGTGTTTCTTGACCATGACATTTTGAAAAGTATAGTTATTTTGTAGAATATATTCAGAGTTCATCAAATGTTTCCTCATGATTGGGTTTGGCTGTGCACTTTTTGCAGGAATACCACAAATGTGATGTTTTGTCCTTCTCAGTGCATCACTTAAGAGACATATGAGGATAGTTTATAACCAAATCAATAATGGTAGCTTTAAACATTTGGTTAAGGTGACATCTGCTGAAGTTTTCCCCTATAAGGTTACTATTTCCCTTCTTAAAATTAATAAGAAATTAAGTAGAGCTACTTTGAGACTATGTAAATATCCTCTTGCCCATCATTATTTTACCTTCAAGTTTCAGCATTCATTAATGCTTTGGTAATTTTATATTTTCCTATATTTATAATTAAAAGCTATATTTAGTTACAAAGACTGTCTACTTCCACCACATTATTTACTTACTTATTCCTTAATTCATTTGTGTGTATATACCAGTATATTTGTTAACTTACTCAGCATGTTGTCAATTTCACAATCATAACTGTCACATATTTAACCCATTCCCCGAGCCACATCCCCTCTGGTAACTATCTGATTGTTCTCTATAATTAAGAGGCTATTTCTTGATTTGTCTCTGTCTCTCCCTTATTTTTTTTCCCCTTTGCTTCTTTGTTTTGTTTCTTAAATTCCAAATATGAGTAAAATCATATAGCTTTTGTCTTTCCCTGACTTACTTTGCTTCTCATTATAATCTCTAGCCCCATCCATGTCATTGCATAAGTTTCATTATTTTTTTATGTCTAAATGATATTCCATTGTATAAATATATGACATCTCCTTATCCATTCATCAATTGATGGACTCTTGGACCGCTTCCATATCTTGCCTATTGTAAATAATGCAGCTATAAACATCCAAATGCATGTAACCCTTTGAATTAGCATTCTTCTATTCTTTGGGTAAATAGTATGATGGCAGGATTTTAAGGTAGTTGTTCTTTTAACTTTTCTAGAACCTCCAAACTGTTTTCCACAGTGGCTACACCAGTTTGCATTCCCACCAACAGTGCATGAGTGTTCCTTATTCTCCACATCCTCACCAACAAATGTTGTTTCCTGTGTTGTTGATTTTAGCCATTCTGACTGGTGTGAGATTATATCTCATTGTAGTTTTGATTTGTATTTCCCTGATGGTCAGTGACGATGAATATGTTTTCATGTATCTGTTGCCGATCTGTATGTCTTCTTTGGAGAAATGTGTATTTATGGCTTCTGTCCATTTTTAAGTTGTATTATTTGTTTTTTGTTTGTTGAGTTATATAATGCTTTATATATTTTGGATGCTGATTCTTTATCAGAAATGTTATTTGCAAATAGCTTTTTCCATTCCATAGGTTGCCTTTTAGTTTTATTGAGTGTTTTCTTTGCTGTCCAGAAGATTTTCTTTTGATGTAGTCTCAGCGGTTTATTTTTGCTTTTGTTTACCTTGCCTCAGGAGATATACCTAGAAAGAAGTTGCTATGGCTAATGTCAAAGAGGTTACTGCCTGTGTTCTTTAGGATTTTGATGGCTTCAGGTCTCACATTTAGGGGTTTTCCATTTTGAATTTATTTTTGTATATGGTATAGGAAACTGGTCCAGTTTCGTTCTTTTACATGTTGCTGTCCAGTTTAGCCAACATCATTTGTTGAAAAGACTTTTTCCCATTGCATGTTCTTTATGCTTTGTTAAAGATTAATTGACTATATAATTGCGTGTTTATTTCTGGATTTTCTTTTCTGTTCTATTCATCTATGTATCTATTTTTTTGTCAGTACCATAATGTTTTAATTACTACAATTTTGTAAAATACCTTGAAGTACAGAATTGTGATGCTTCCAGCTTTGCTTTTCTTTTTCAAGATTGCTTTGGCTATTCGGGGTCTTCTGTGGCATCATACAAATTTTAGGATTGTTAGTTCAAATTCTGGATAAATGCTGGCAGTATTTTGTTAGGGATTGCATTAAATGTGTAGACTGTTTTGGGAACTATAGACATTTTAATAATATTTGTTCTTCCAATCCATTAATATGGAATGTTTTTCCATTTCTTTGTGTTGCCTTCAGTTTTTTCCATCAGTTTTATAGTTTTCAGAGTACAGGTCTTTTGACTTTCTGTTTAGGCATATTCCTCGGTATCTTATTGTTTTTGGTGCACTTGTAAATGGGATTGATTCCTTAATTTCTCTTTCTGGTGCTTCATTATTGGTGTATAGAACTGCAACAGGTTTCTGTATGTAGATTTTGTATCTTGTGATATTACTGAATTCACTTATCAGTTCTAGTATTTTTTTGCTGGGGTGTTCAGGGTTTCTATATACAGTATCATGTCATCTGCAAATAGTGAAAACTTTACTCCTTCCTTACTGATTCAGATGCCTTTTATTTCTTCTTGTTGTCTGATTGCTGCATTTAGCCTTCCAGTACTATATTGAATAAAAGTAGTAAGAGTGGGCATCCTTGTCTTAATTCCTAACCTTAGGGGAAAAGCTCTCAATGTGTCCCCAGTAAGGAAGAATTAGATGTGTTTTTTTTCATCAATGGCCTTTATTACATTGAAGTATGTTCCCTCTAAATCTCTTTCGTTGAGCGTTTTTATTATGAATGGGTGTTCTACTTTGTTAAATGATAAATGATTTTTTTCCACATCTCATGAAAGGATCATATGGTTTTTATCCTTTCACATACTGATCGGATGTATCATATCAATAGATTCGTAAATATTGTAACACCCTGCATTCCTGGAATAAATCCCACTTGATTGTGGTGAATGATTTTTTTTAATACATTGTTGGATTAGGTTAGCTAATATTTTGTTGAGAATGTTGCATCTATTTTCATCAGAGATACTGGTCTATAGTTCTCTATTTTGTGGTGTCTTTATCTGGTTTGGGGTTCAGGGTCATGCTGGACTCAGAATGAATTTGGAAGTTTTCCTTCCTCCTACTTGGAATAGTTTGAGAATACATATTAACTCTTTCACTACTAAGATATTACCTATAGTATTTTTGTAGAAGTTCTTTATCAAGTTGAAAAATGTACCCTGTATTATAATTTTTAAAAGAATTTATGAATAGTATTAAAGTTGTCAAATATGTCTTCTGCATTAATTGATACTATCATGCAATTATTCCTCTTTTGCCTATTATGGAAGATTAATTGATTTTCAAATATTGAACCCAGTCTTACATCTCTGAAATAAAACCATGTCAGTCATGATGTCATGTTGTATCTTTTTTTTTTTTACATTTCTGATTTCTATTTGATAATATTTTTAGGGTTTTTTTGCATTGATATTTATGAGTGATTTATTGGTACATAGATTACTTTTTTTATATACTGTATATCTGCTTTTGGTATCAGGTTAAAAATAGCTTCATGAAATGTGTTGGGAATTACTCTTACCTCTTGTATTTTGTGGAAATGATTGTGTGGAATCGGTGGTAATTCCTTAAAGTTTTAAAAATTGAAACATAATTGACATATATAACATTGTGTAAGTTTAAGATGTACAACGTGTTGGTTTTGTCCATTTATATTTGCAATATGGTTACCATAATAGTGTTAGCAACACTTCTATCATGTCACATAATTATCATTTCTTTTATGTGGTGAGAAAGTATGATCTAGTCTCTTAGAAGCTTTGAAATTTATAATACAGTATTATTAACAATAACCACTATACTGTGCATTAGATCTCCAGAATTTATTCATTTATTTGCAAATTTGTACCTTTACACAGCATCTCCCTAATTCCCCTTCCTCCCCATAACTGCTATTCACTATTTTTATGAGTTTGGTTTTTAGATTCCACATATAAGTGATAATGGCCAATATTTGTATTTCTCTGAGTTATCTCAGCACAATGTCCTCAATGATGACAATTTTTTTAGGTGTTCGTAGAATTCTTCAGTAAAACCATCTTGTCTTGAAGATCTCATTTTTATTTATGATTTTAAGTTAATAATCCAATTGTCTTAATAGTTATGCATTTATTCTAATTATCTCTTTCATATGGAGTGAGTTGTGGTAATTTGTACCTTTTGAAGAATTGATCCATTCATTTATGTTGTCAAATTTATGCCTGTAGATTTGTTTATACCTTACTATCTTCTTAATGTCTTCAGGGTTTAGAGATATCCCTCATTTCATTCCTGACAGTGGTAAAGTATGACTCTCTTTGTTTCTTTGTCGATCTAGCTAATGTTTTATAAACTCATTGGTCTGTTAAAAAAATTAACTTTTTATTTCATTTCATTAATTTCTGTTGTACTTGTCTTGTGCTTGGTTTGAGTTTAACATTTCCTTAACTGGGCGGTTTAGATTACCGATTTGACATTCTCTATTCTCCAATATAAATATTTAGTGTTATAAATCTCCTCAGTGCAGCATCAACTATGCCTAACAATTTTTGGTATGCAGTATTGTACTTTTCATTCAGTTCAGTGTATTTTTTAATTTACCTTAAGAGTTTCTTTAGGTAGTTTAGAAGCATACTGCTTATTGTCCAAGTATTTTGAATTTTTCTTATCTTCCTATTATTTATATCTTGTTTAATTCCATAGTGGCCAGAAAACAAACTCTGTATTATTAAACTAATAAAATTAGTTTAATTTTATTGAAGTTTGTGTAATGTTCGAAGATACCTTCTATTTTTGTATATGTAACATGGATATTTGAAAAGAATGTGCAATTTGTTGTTGCAGGGTGGGATATTCTATAAATGTCAATGATATATTTTTAGTTGATGGTGTTGTGTTCTTCTGTATCATTGCTTATTTTATGTCTAGTTAACCTATCTGTTGTTGACACAGGGTTGTTGAAATTCCTAACTACAAGTTTGGATTTGTCAGTTTGTGCTTTTTGTTCTGTTGTTTTGGCTCATATATTTTGTAGTTTGGTGCATATACAACCAGAATTGCTGTCTTAGTGGACAGACCTTTATATCATTACGTAAATTCACCTTTCCAGTTTCTGCCTTTTAAGGACATATTAGACTACTTATATTTAATACAATTATTGATATATTGGGCTTAAACTGTCATTTTAATTTTTGTTTGTTTTCTCTCTCCTGCCTTCCTGAATTTTTATTTAGAATTCTATTTTGAATCATCCATGGTTCTTTTAAGATTTTATTTATTTCTTATTTTAGAGAGAGAGCATGTACACAAGTGGGAGGAGGGTCAGAGGGAGGGGGAGAGTGAAAAAATTTCAAGCACACTCCATGCTGAGCACAGAGCCTGAAATAGCACTTAATCTTATGACTGAGCTTAATGAACTGAGGTCCCAGATGCCCCTAAATCATCCATGTTTTTTTTAATGTGCATATATTTGTATAGATTTTGTGTGTGAATGATTGCTATAGATATTATGTTATTTATATACTGTTCATCAGTCTCCTGATGTTGACATTTTACTAGATTGAGTGAAGTAAAGAAATCAAAACTATTCCTGGGTAGTCTCCTGCTTCTAAAAAGATTCAGTAGATACATTATTTCCTTTTCTTCCCATTAAATACAACTAAAATCACTAGACATTATATATAAAACAGCATAAGAAAACAATAACAGTTGAAAAGAAGGCAGACTAGCTAGGAACCCTAGGGTCTGTTCTGGATTGAATTTTGTGTCTACCCCAAATAACTATTTTGAAACTTTAACCCCCAATATGACATAATCCAGTGATAGGGGCTTTATGGAGACTAAGGTTGAATGAGGTCATAAAGATGGGGTCCTAACACAGTCCTAATAGAACTGTAGCTTTATAAAAAAGAAGATCTCTATCAATCTCTCTTTCTCATGTAAAGACATAGCAGGATGGTGGCTTCATGCAAACAGGAAGAGAGCTCTCATAAGAACCTGACCATGCTGGTACCCTAATCTCACACTCCAGCATTCAGAACCGTGAGAAAATAAATTTTTTGTTGTTTAAGCCACCCAGCCCATAGTATTTTTATAGCAATCTAAACCAACTAATTTAGGGCCTGAGTAACAATATGGTGAAAGAAATCTTGTGACATCAGGAAGCAAGAACAGAAAGAGAAATATGATTGATTATAATAAAATAGACTTTCCTTTTTCCTCTTGAGTTTTCTAAATTATGTTTGCGGGTGAAGCAAAAATTATAACAGTCTAATAAGGTTCTCACTATATGTAGAGGAAATATTTGACAATTATATTATAAATGAAAGAAAGTAAAATAATGTATTGTAGTCTTCATTTTTAAAATAACAGCTTTATTAAGATATGACTCATACTGTATACTAGAGAAATATAGATAAAAATTAAATCTGCCAACCCAAAAGGGTTCTCCACAAAAGTAGAAGAGAGAGAAAACTGTTTTATTACTGGATAAGCATTAAACTAGAATGTGATGCACATTATAGTCAAACTGCTAAAGTGATTGCAAAGACAGAAAGAAATTTTATCCTATTACATGGCCAAGCAGAGATATCCAGTTGTATATTTTCTCATGATAATTAATAACTATTGCCCAAGTAAAAGAACATGACATCATCATTTGTCACACATGAGTTATCCTAAGTTCACCTTATATTTAGGGTAGCCTCCTGTGTTTGTTAATTGCTTTTAAAAAGGAAAATAAATTACTCATATCTTTATGATAGGAGCTACATTTGCAACTTGGAGCCTGGCACCAGCTGAAGTTAGATTCTTATCCTCCCACAGAAAATAGAAGACATGGATGCTATCTTTTGTAATTATTAAATTTCAAAGAGATGGCTGCCAGGTTTTGAGAAAAAAAATGTGGCAGAGAGAAGATTCACAATTACATTTTTTTTTCTTTTCTGTAAGTGTTCTAAAAGAGGGGGTAGAGTCTCTTTCTCTTCTTGCATCAAGAGAAATTAAAGATTATTTTCCTTATTTTTAATTTGCATTTGTCATGTACATCTAATTCACCTATTTAAAGCGTACAGTTTGAAAGTTTTTAGTACATTCATGTAGATTAACAATTACCACAATCAGTTTAGATCATTTCATCCTCTAAAAGAAATCAGACCCCCACTAGCAGTCACTCTCCATTTTTGTGAAACTCGCTTTATCAGATCTAGGTAACCACTAATCTACTTTTTGCCTCCATAGATTTATACATTACAAATATTTTATATAAAAAATAATACATTGTGTGATATTTTATGACTTGTTTCTTTTTTTTTACTTGCTTCTTTCATTTAGTGTATGTTTTCAAGGTTCATTCTGGTTGTAACATATGTTAGTACTTCAATCCTTTTATTGCTGAATAATATTTTGTGGTAGAGATATAAACCATTTTGTATATCTATTATCAGTTGATGGCAATTTGGGTTATTTCCACATTTTGACTATTATGAATGATGCTACTATGAATGTTCATGTACGAATTTTTGTTACAATGTCTTTTCATTTTTCTTGTTTTATGGTGGAATGTTCTGTATATATCTATGAGGTCCATGCGGTCCAATGTGTCATTCAAAGCTCTTGTTTCTTTATTGATTTTCTGTTTAGATGATCTGTCAGTTACTGAGAGAGGCGTGTTAAGATCTCCTACTATTAATGTATTCATATCAATATGACTCTTTAATTTGATTAACAGTTGGTTTATGTAGTTGGTTGCTCCTATATTGGGGGCATAGATGTTTACAATTGCTAGATCTCCTTGGAAGATAGACCCTTTAAGAATGATGTAGTGTCCTTCTGTATCTCTGACTACAGCGTTTACCTTAAAATCTAATTTATCTGTCATGAGAATTGCCACTCCAGCTTTCTTTTGAGGCTTGTTGGCATGAAGGATGGTTCTCCAACCCTTCACTTTCAGTCTGGATGTATCTTTAGGTTCCACATGTGTCTCTTGTAGACAGCATATGGATGGGTCCTGTCGTTTTCTCCATTCTGCAAATGTGTGCCATTTTATATAAACTAGAAATATACTCTTAGAAAGAAATAATACCTATTCTCCTGAAACTGTGTCAAAAAATACAAAAAACAGAAGGAAAACTTTCAGACACTTTCTATGAAGCCAACATTACCCTGATCCCAAAACCAGGCAAACACCCCATCAAAAAGAATTTCAGACCAATATCCCTGATGAATATGGATGCCAAGATTCTCAACAAGATCCTAGCTGAGAGGATTCAACAGCACATTAAAAAGAATATTCATCATGACCAAGAAGGAATTTATCTCTGGGATGCAATGGTGGTTCAACACTTGCAAATCAATCCATGTGATAGAACAAATCAATAAGAGAAGAGAGAAGAACCACATGGTCCTCTCAATTGATGCAGAAAAAGCATTGGACAAATTTCAGCATCCATTCCTGATTAAAACTCTTCAAACTTTAGGGATAGCAGGAACATTCTTTAACATCGTAAAGTCTATCTATGAAAAGCCCACACCAAATATCTTTCTCAATGGGGAAAAGCTGACAGCCTTCCCTTTGAGATCTAGAACACGTCAAGGATACCCACTCTCACCACTCTTGTTCAACATAGTACTAGAAGTCCTAGCAACAGCAATCAGACAACAAAAAGAAATAAAAGGTATTCAAATTGGCAATGAAGAAGTTAAACTCTCTCTCTTCACAGATGACATGATACTTTCTATGGAAAACCAAAGAGACTTCACCCCCAAACTAGTAGAACTCATACAGCAATTCAGTAATGTGTCAGGATACAAAATCATGCACAGAAATCAGCTGCTTTCCTATACACTAACAATGAAAATATGGAAAGGGAAATTAGAGAATCGATTCCATTTATTGTAGCACCAAGAATGATTAGATACCTGGAATAAACCTAACCAAAGAGGTAAAGGATCTGTACTTGAGGAACTACAGAACGCTCATGAAAGAAATTGAAGAAGACACCAAAAGGTGGAAAAGCATTCCATGCTCATGGATCGGAAGAATAAACATTGTTAAAATGTCTATACTGCCCAGAGTAATCTATACTTTCAATGCCATCGCGATCAAAATTCCACCAGTTTTTTTCAAAGGGCTGGAACAGACAATCCTAAAATTTGTATGGAACCAGAAAAGACCCCAAATTGCTAAGGAAATGTTGAAAAAGAAAAACAAAGCTGGGGGCATCACATTGCCTGATTTTGAACTTTACTACAAAACTGTGATAACCAAGACAGCATGGTACTGGCACAAAAACAGACACATAGACCAGTGGAACAGAGTAGAGAGCCCAGATATGGATTCACAACTCTATGGTCAAATCATCTTTGACAAAACAGGCAAAAATATCCAGTGGTAAAAAGACAGTCTCTTCAATAAATGGTGCTGGGAAACTGGACAGCGATATGTAGAAGAATGAAACTTGACCATTCACTTACACCATACACGAAGATAAACCTGAAATGGATAAAAGACCTCAGCGTGAGGCAGGAATCTATCAAAACCCTAGAGGAGAATATAGGCAGTAACCTCTTTGACATCAGCCACAGCAACTTCTTTTAGGACATGTCTCCAAAGGCAAAGGAAACTCAAGTGAAAATGAACTTTTAGGACTTCATCAAGATAAAAGGTTTCTGCACAGCAAAGCAAACAGTCAACAAAACAAACGGGCAGCCCACAGAATGGGAGAAGATATTTGCAAATGACACCACAGACAAAGGTCTGATATCTAAGATCAATAAAGAACTTCTCAAACTCAACACTCAAAAATCAGATAATCACATCAAAAAATGGGTAGAAGACATGAACAGACACTTCTCCAAAGACATACAAATGGCTAACAGACACATGAAAAAATGTTCATCATCTTTAGCCATCAGGGAGATTCAAATCAAAACCACACTGAGATACCACCTTACACCAGTTAGAATGGCCAAATCAACAAGACAGTAAACAACAAATGTTGGAGAGGATGTGGAGAAAGGGGAACCCTCTTCCACTGTTGGTGGAAATGCAAGTTGGTGTAGCCACTTTGGAGAACATGTGGAGATTCCTGAATAAATTAAAAATAGAGCTACCCTATGACCCTGCAATTGCACTACTGGGTATTTACTCCAAAGAAGCAGATGCACTACAAAGAAGGGTCACATGTACCCCAGTGTTCATAGCAGCAGTGGCCACAATTGTCAAACTGTGGAAAGAGCCAAGATGCCCTTCAACAGATGAATGGATAAAGAAAATATGGTACATCTATACAATGGAATATTATGCCTCCATCAGAAAGGATGAATATCCAACTTTTGTATCAACATGGACAGGACTGGAAGAGATTATGCAGAGTGAAATAAGTCAAGCAGAGAGAGCCAATTATCTTATGGTCTCACTTATGTGTGGAGCATAAGGAAAAACATGGAGGGCATTGTGAGAAGGAAAGGAAGGTTGAATGGGGGGAAATCAGTGGGGAAGATGAACCATGAGAGACTGTGAACTCTGAGCAACAAACTGAGGGTTTGGAGGTGCAGGCATAGGGGATTGGGTGACTCTGGTGGTGGGTATTGAGGAGGGCATGTATTCCATGAAGCACTGGGTGAGGTGCATGAACAATTAATCTTGGAACACTGAAAAAATGAAATAAAAGTATTTGGGGGGTGCCTGGGTGGCTCAGTGGGTTAACGCCTCTGCTTTTGGCTCAGGTCATGATCTCAGGGTTCTGGGATTGAGCCCCGCATCAGGTTCTCTGCTCAGCAGGAACCCTGCTCCCCTCTCACTCTCTCTGCCTGCCTCTCTGCCTATTTGTGATATCTCTCTCTCTATCAAATAAATAAATAAAATATTTTTTAAAAAATTTAAAAAATAAAAATAAAAGTATTTGGGAAAAAGAGAGAAAATTAAAAGATTTTTAAACAGGTATTGATAAAATAGTTTCAATATGTTAAAATCAGAGAGAGGAAAAATTGAAAAAATAGAATAAGAAAAAATAAAATTTCAAAAATTTAACTTTGAAAGACTAAAGAATCATGGAAAAAAAGCAATAAATTCTATGTGCTGCATTCCCATAGCTCTGAAGTTTTGTAGTTCTCACTGATCGGTGAACTCAGTCTTTGCTGGCCGTTCTTGTTGATATTCTGGGTGATGGACCTGTTGTACTGATTCTCAAGTGTCTTTGCCAGAGGCAGAATTGCACTGCCCTTGCCACGGGCTAGGCTAAGTGGCCTGGTTTGGAGAGTGAATCTGCTTGGGTTCACTCTCCGTAGCTTTTGTTGCCTGAACGCTTTCTGTACAGCTCTAGAGAAGGAGAATGTAAATGGCGGCTCCAAATCTCCAGCCCAGCGGAGCCAAGAGCTCAGGGCCCCACTCCTCAGTGCAACCTCAGAGAAAAGCAGTCAATCAGTCCTGTCTCCCTGGTCTCCAGCTGCACTCCGTGCTCATCCAGCCTTGTGACTGAGCATTTCTATCTCTGGTGGTACACAGCCCCATTTAGAGTCTCCAAATCCAGCATATTTCTGCAGCACACTCCTGTGCTGTTCCTCCCAGAGGAGGAAGAGGGGGTTCTCCCCAGATCTGCCACTTGTGGGGTTCCTGCTCAAAGAGCAGTGGCCTGACTGTGACCTGGATCACAGTTTAAGGTAACACCAAGCTGAGACCCACTCCTCGGCTCCATTTCTGTAGTTGGCTTCCCCACTTGGAAACCTGGGAGCTCTGCCATACTCAGGCACCCCAGGTCTTTTTGTGACTCCGCGGGTCCTGAGACCACACTGTTTCTGTGAGGACTCCATCCCCCGCTTAGCCTCTGGAGCAAGGTCCCTCAGTGGAGCAGACTTCTAGAAGTTCTGATTTTGTGCCCTGCTGCTCTACTGCTTGCCAGGAGCTGGCCCTTCCCCCCATGGTTTCGCTTCCCATACATCAGCTCGGATTCACTTCTCTGCACATTCTACCTTACAGAAAGTGGTTGATTTTCTGTTCCTAGAATTGCTGTTCTTCTTATCTTTGATCTCCTGTTGGGTTTGTAGGTGTTCAGAATGCTTTGATAACAATCTAGCTGAACTCCTGGGACCCGATATTAGGTCTCCTACTCCTCGGCCATCTTGCTTCTCCCGAAGAGGTCTCACAGGGTTTTTGTTTTGTTTTGTTTTGTTTGTTTTTTGTGTTTTTTTTTAAATCCATTCACCAATTGAAGGCGATCTTTGTTGCTTTCAGGTGTTGGCAAAGATGAATAAAATTGCTGTAAACACTTCTGTGAAGGTTTTTGTGCAGACACAAGTTTTCACCTCATTTGAGTAAAGATCAAGGAGTGTGATTGCTGGATCTTGTGGTAAGAGTATGTTTAGTTTTATATGAAATTCTCCAAACTTCCTTCCAAAGTAGCTGTAACATTTTGCATTCCCACTAGCAATGAAAGAGTTTTTGTTGTTCTCCATCTTTGCCTGCTTTGGTATTGTCAGTGTTTTTTACTTTAGCCATTCCAATTAAGTGTGTTGAGGTAGCTTGTTGTTTTAATTGGAAAGTTCTTAAGGACATATGATGTTGAGCATCTTTTCATATGTTTATATTTCATCTGTGAATCTTTTTTTGTGAGGTTTCTGTTCAGATCTTTTGCCCATTTTTTAATTGGGTAATTTATTTTCTTATTTAGTTTTAAGTGTTCATTCACTGTATATTCTTGATAAAAGTAATTTTTTAGATATGTGATTTGGAAACAGTTTTTCCTAGCTTGGAGCTGTCTTTTCATTCTCTTAACTGTGTCTTTTGCAGAATGGAAGTTTTCATTTTTAATGAAGTCCCCAACTTTTAAATCTTTTCTTTTCATTGATCTAGCTTGTGGTGGTGTATCTCAAAACTTCTCATCAAGCCCAAGGTCAAAACTATATTTTTATAGACCACTTTTTGTCATGTTCATTGTTTTCAATCAAAAACTGGCTTTTGCCCTCTAAATCTTATGGAATATTTTCAAATATTTCAACATCTCCTAAAATACATTATAGTCAAATGCTATTTCCTAAATGCTGAATTTAAGCTAATAATAATAAATACTTTAATTTACATTTTCTATAAATAATCAAGAGTGTCTTTCCTTATTTTTCTTATTTGAAACAATGAGCACAAATGCAAAACTGTACAAATGCATTAGAAACAGTTCTCCAATACTAGAAGATATCAATAGAAGTTCTAATTTTTCTAAGTTGATACCCAATTACAAGATTTTAAATTAATTAAATTTGATTAGCATATATTTAACACAAAAATAACATTTTTGTAATGATAATGAAACTCACTCTCACACAGTCTCCATTTTTAGTGTTATGACAATCCTATAAGAAAAAAATAAATTAATAGAGTAGTTTGAGATTAAATATCTTCACATATATCCTCCCTCTTTGGAATCCCCGTCTCACATTTATACCATTAGCAAATACTTTCATCTTCACAGTCCATAAGGAAATTTACAAATTACAAATGAAATACTTTAGTGCCTGCTAAAGAACAGCTATCTCAAGTATATAAAAGGTACAGAAGGCTGGCAAGAAAATTTTATATGAGGATGCTTTGACATCATAATAAAAAAACTCTGAAATTTGAGGAATATATGTTTAATTGTTTAAAATAAGATGTCCTCAGGATGGACTGGATATTTATCAGTAGGTCATGATAACTCTAAAACAGTGTTGGAAATTTTGTTTTTTTACAGAGGTGTTTAATTTATCACTCTGGCAAAATTTACTGAGGTGTCACATTTCTCTCACTTCCATGAACAGAGTACTACTTTTTCAAAAATATCAATAATATGCACTTCAAATGGTACAAAGATTTTTAGGTCTATATACTCCATAGGCACTCACTATGCTATGACTTTACATATGCACTGTTTTTCTGCTTTTGCTGAGATATAGGATTAGAAGCCTAGAAAGTTAATTTTGGAAATATTAACTTACCAAGATTATAGATTGGCTAATGTTTAACATTATAATGATATATTTTCATTATACCAATCAGTGGATATAGAATACTTTAGAGAAAGGGGGAATGAGTCAAATACAACTCAGTTTCTCTCTGAAGTGCAAACACCTAACATCCAAATATCCTATACATGCCCAAAGCCTGCATATCACTGCTCACTCCCCTGCCCCACATGCAGGAGTAAAGATTGACACAGAACTTATCTATTGGAACTTTTCCCCAAAAATCCTTCCTTTCTTCTTATCAAAGAAATTGTATATGGGGTACTTGTATGTTCAAATATTCTCAAATTTCCTGATCGAGCTGAATCTCGATGTTAGGATGTGATTTTGCTTTGCTTTAAAATCAGATAATTTTGCTTTGGATAGATCCTGATAACCTGTTTCTGATGACCTTCATAACTCAGTTTGCTTTAGTACTTGTTCCAAGTGCGGGTTTTGAAATAACCTATTATCTTGGTTGCCTGAGCATACAGAAAGCATGCCATACTCTTTTTGGGGTCCCAGTAGACCATGCAAGTCAATGGCCTGTCTACCAAAGTTCTAAAGGTTGACACATTAGAACAACTATCACCCTATTCCATGCATCTGTCAGGAAAGATTCTACTGTTCATCTTATGAAGTCCCCATCCTTTTCAGAAAGAATGAATTTTGATTGCCAAGATTTGCATTGGGCTACCTGACCCAGTACCTGTCCTATTCCATAGAAAAAAAAATGTCTAATTGTGAATCTGCTTGTCTCATTCTGCTATGGAACACAATCCTGAATTCTGACATAGTACAAGCACAGTGATACTAAATTATGAAACAATTATATAACTTATTACCTACCTTAAAACTATTTAAAAACATTCTAAAAAAGATTTTATCTTTTATTTGTGTTTTCTCATTAAATTTGGAAAACTTCTTTCCACAGCATTGACTCTCAAATATAATCAACAGCTCTTAGAAACTGTGGCATTTTATATTGCTGCAATAAATAAATGTATAAGTGAATGAATAAATAATTTTGGATTATATCATAATGTAACATGAGCTACTTACTAATTTTGAATTTATATTTGGTGGATCTTCAGGTTAAATTTTTTACCTTCCATGTGACCCAAAGTTCAGCTAGCACCTTTGTCATCAATAATAGCAATATTCTCATACTTTTCTATAATTTTGTCAGTGCTTATTTGTCTTGACTTCCCCACAGTCATCATTCCTTTGAATAAATAATATTTCAGTCCATTTTGATTTTTAGTTTTTATATTTATAGTTATAGACCTATAAAATTATATTCCCCATCTATACTCAAGTCCTCTTTAATTTCTTTCTGTCATTCAACTGTGTACATCTTTTTTGAGACTTAGTAATACTCTTTGTTGATCAAAAGCAAATAAGTATAGTTGCCAAATATTATTTTACTGTATATAATCAGTTATTGCATTTGGCTTAACAATTCTCACTTAGTCTGATAAGGTCAAAGCAATTAACATAGTTGTGATAATCTACACATATATTCTTGCATATCATTATATGTAATAATTATTAATACATATATATTTTCAGTCAATCCTCATTATTCATGGATTCATATTCACAAATTTGCCCATTCACTAAAATTTAAGTGTAACCCCAAAATCAATACTTATCCATGTCATGGTCACTTGTGGAGATGTGCAGAGCAGTGAAAAATTTTAGTGAGCCAATGTGCATCTTCCTAGCTGTGACTGAACAAGGCCACACTGTACCTCATTTTAGTTCTCATACTATAAACAAGTTCCTTACTACAATCTCTTCAGTGCCACCCTTCCTTATTTTGTGCTTTTTTGTTGTTGTTTAAAATGACCCCCAAACGGGGGGGCGGGGGCAAGATGGCGGAGAAGTAGGAGATCCTGCTGCAACCGGTCCCCAAAAGTGAGCTGGATATCTACCAGAACACGCTGAACACCCATGAAATCACCCTGAGGAGAAAGATTTCTCACTCCGAGATCTCTCAGAGAGCAGAAGATAGCAGTGGAGAGGTAAAAGCAAAGTGGGAACTGAAATCGGAGGATAAACAAAAGGGGGAGGGAGCCACCAGAAGCTAACCAAGGACAGTAATACCCCAAAGGAAAGTGCCCGGTGGCGGGGGACCAGCATTAACGTAGAGTCCCTTAAAAACACTTAAAAAGAGGGGCGCCTGGGTGGCTCAGTGGGTTAAAGCCTCTGCCTTTGGCTCAGGTCATGATCTAGGGGTCCTGGGATCGAGCCCCGCATGGGGCTCTCTGCTCAGGGGGGAGCCTGCTTCCCCCTCTCTCTCTCTGCCTGCCTCTCTGCCTATTTGTGATCTCTCTTCTCTGTCAAATAAATAAATAAAGTCTTTAAAAAAAAAACACTTAAAAAGAGCTAAAAGTTCTGAGGAGTAACTAGTAGAAGGGGGTGGTCGCGGGCACCAGCGCTTGGACCCACCCTCCCAGGAAGGAGCGCCCCAAAGTGAGACTGGTGGGGGGATCCAGTCGGCGATTCCTGAACCTGCAGCTTTCCGCTCTCTGCAACAATCTGTGGGCTGGGCATGCACGTGCAAGCACCTTTAGAGAGTCTGCCGTGGTCCACGAGCTGAGCAATCCCCACCGGCTGCAGAGAGAACGCGGGCAAGTGGCCTAACCTCCGGGGTCCCCCTCGTGGGTCGCGCGCCACCTTGGACAGGCTGCTCTGTGAGCAGAAATTTCGCGGAGGGGAGTGTGTGTTCTGAACCACACAGAGGGGAGCAGAGACTTGGGGCTTCCTGCAACTTGGAGGTCTGAGTGCTTCTGGGCAGATTCATTGCTTGGACTCTCTGAAAAGGTGAAAAAGCTATAAAAGGCCAAAAACCTTCAGAGAGCGAAACACTGAGAAACCGGTTTCCACAGAGCTCAGCCCCTTGACTGGGGGGCAGGGTGACTCAACCCAAGCAAGACTGACTGGAAAACAACGGGGCAGGCCCCTCCTCCAGAAGACCAACCAAAACACAAAAGGACTACAACCACAGGGTCCCCATAAAATTTTAAACCCCCAACACCACGGGAAATCAATATATTAAGCTCCTGGTAATACCCTCAAACCTGTATATTTCATAGAAGGTTTTTTTTTTTTTTCTCTTTCTTATTCTCTCTCTCTCTCTCTCTTTTATTATTCACTTGCTTTCACATTTCTTTTTTTTTTTTAACTACTTAACATTACAACAAGAGGTTTAATACAACTATAAACCCAGGAAGACCTGAAATAATCTTCCTCACCTGCGAGGAGTTATAACCACCCTCTCATCTTATCCCTCTGTCAGTGTTTCTACGTATTTGCTTTTGTTCTTGGTATTACATAAATCTTATTCTTGGGGTTCATTTTGCTAGGTTCTTTTACTTCTTGTCATTTATTTGTGTTGGTCTATATGTTTGTTCGTGCTTGTTTACATACCTTATAAATCTTAGTTTTGGGGCCCATTCTGGCTGGGATTTCCTCTTTTTTTTCCTTCTCTCTTCTTTTTTTATCCTTATTCTCTCTTTTTGGTGGTAAATCCCAATTGCTCCAAAACCCTCCATGGTGCACCCTGCCTGGATCGGGGGATATATATCCAGCTACACATTCTCTCATCCACTTCTCATCAAAATGACTAGGAGGAGGAACACCCAAGCGGAGAGAGTCAATTATCTATGGTCTCACTTACATGTGGAGTATAAAGAAAATCATGGAGGGCATTGTGAGAAGGAAGGGAAGGGTGAATGGGGGAAATCGGAGGGGGTGATGAACCAGGAGAGACTGTGGACTCTGAGCAACAAACTGAGGGTTTTGGAGGGGAGGGGGTGGGGGGGTGGGCGAGCCTGGTGGTGGGTATTGAGAAGGGCACGTATTGCATGAACAATCAATCAACCTTGTAAAGAAAGAACAATCAATCTTGTAACACTGAAAAATAAAAATAAACATATTTGGGGAGAAAAAAATAAAATTAAAATAAAATAAAATAAAATGACCCCCAAGCATAATGCTAAAGTATTGTCTAGTGTTCCTAAGTGCAAGAAAGCTGTGGTGTGCCTTATGTATAAAATAAGAACATCAGATAAGGTTTGTTCAAGCATGAGGTATGTTTGTTGTGAGTTCAATGCTAATGATTCATGAATAGATAGTAAAAAAGCTATCTAATATAAATGCACATAAAACACAATTACTGATTGGCTGACAAAAATGCTGTGAGCATTGGCTTGCATGAACAAAACTCTGTATTTTGCCTGGAAGCAGTATTTCAATATTCGCTAATTCAGCATTTGTAGAGAACTTATAGAACAAAACTACCATGAATAATGAGAAATTACTGTATACACAGGGAGAATGAAGCAAGTACTTCCATCTCGGTTCATTATCAGTTGCTGTGGATTCACCAGGGGAAAACAAAGCAAATCTTTCTACCTACACACTGAAAAGGAGAGAGGAAATCTTTCGAAATTTGAACTTTCCTTAAAGGTCCCTACTGCCACTCCTTCTGACGCCAGTGAATAGAGTGTAGGTTTTAGAATTATTATGAGAAAATTAATCTTTTCAGCCCAGAGATGGAGGAGGACACTTCGGTTTTAAGTTTAAGAAGTTGAAAGGTTCAAGCTTGTATGCAGCTTCCATGATATACACAAAAAGAAGACTGTGGAGAAAGGAGTCTATGTCCAGCTTACACACAACAAACTAGGATGTGGCCAGATCTCTAATCTGACAGTGGGTGGATGACCTCGATTTGGATACTAAACATAGGTGGATTCGAAAAAGTAATACCCATGGTCAACTATGACAAGGGCACAGTGGAGCTACCTACCATTAATGGCCTTCTTGTCATTAAGTAGGTACCTAATGAAGGTTTGGACAAATCATCCAGAGTGGGGGCGACAGTAGCTTGAATATGAGCGATAGCTCTTCCTTCAAGTTTTTAACTTTTCTTTCATTATTTACATACTGTTCAAGCCCTCTAGGACTTGTATGTGGCACCAGTGGGTTCCAGACTAACTTGGTCTATAAAAATAAAAAAATGTATAACATGTATTGCCCTAGAAAAATGTAGAGCAAAATTACACTCATGTGTACTTGGGTCTCCATTTGCCATTTATTCCTTGCTTTTTAAAAAGATTTTATTTTTAAGTAATCTCTACACCCAAGATCAAGATTCAATGTTCTACCAACTGAGCCAGCTAGGCACCCTAGTTCCCTGTTTTTCAAGTTTATTTTAGCGATTTTTCCTTTGGTCTCATCAACTTTTAAAACCAATAAACTGAAAGCTTCTCTTGTTGAAAATCAGGAGAATAAGAGCATCTAACCAAGCCTTGTTTTCTTGAGTGAAGTCTACACATTCTTAGAGTTCCACATAGGCCAGTTTAAATGCAATGCTTTAAGTAGATATTATCCCTGACAGTGCAAAATATAATGGTGATGTGTGTTTCTTGTGATTTCCCCCCACTCTTCAATTAGGTAGGACCAACCTATTTCCTGGATAATTCATTTTCTCACATGATTCTGCTCAATTTCTTTAGTGACAAACAGATGCTGCAGTTTCAGTTAATAAACTCTACTGTTTGGGTATGAATGATTAGTGTAGTTTCTTACATTTATCTTACAGCTTAAGGAAAATAAACTCTTTGGTCTCTATCAAATCTACCAAAATAGAATTATAATGATTTTCTTATTTTTTTTTAAATTATCTGTTTAGTAATTACTAAATAAAAAGTACTGGAGCACATAGGATCATATCTTTTTTATAGGAGAAATATTTCCATGAAATATTTTTGATATGGGAAATATTTTATTTATTAATTCAGATTATTTTAGATATATGAAAAAATATTATATTTGATAGTTTGCTCCAAGCTGAATTATTTCTATTCATTTTATTTTTAAGTAAATTTGAAGTAATTCTAAGAAAAAATAGAACTTTAGGTAAGAATACTGAAAAAAATCATTGTAGTGATAATTATTGAAAAATAATAAAATGTTCTTTATTCTAGTACAAATCACTAAAACAATAAAATGAACTTGTTCTCTATTCCTTCAAGCCTTTGAAGTTCATAAGCCTGTCAAACACACACACACACACACAGATACATACACAAATACATTTTGATTCTAAAGAAAGCGAAATTTTTAACAAAAATTTGTTTTTTCATTTTAGTATATTCATCCAAATGACAGCACTAATTATTGCTACAGATTAATTTATTTACAAACATTCTTCTAAAATAGGTGGGCCTGTGTCTCCTTTACAGATACTTTAAAAATGTTGGAAGTAAGAATGCCACAGAAATTAGCCAACATTGGAATTGCAGTTTCCTTAGAAACCTTTTTATTTCCTAAGTACCCAAGAACTGCTTTTTTTTAAAGCAGTTATGTAAGATACCCCTTCATTAAACATAGGAAATAAGACACTAATCGTTCAACAGGCAAGTTTTACAGATACTTCCCCCTTTGCTTGACTTTAAATATACCTTAAGTTAACATACGGAATATCAGAAGTGATGTGTAACAATAGATTTCCTTAGTTTAATTATTTCATTCCTTGTCAATTTGCATCATTCTATTTTAAAATGTAATCTAATCCTTTTTTAATGCCAGTAGTGAGTATTTAATGTCATGATAACCTTAAAATACCCAGTATAGCCATTTAATTTTAATTCCTCTACTTACGGGAACATAGGCAATAGGACATCCATCAAAGCTGAGACAAGCCAAACCACAGGATTTAATGCCAATTCTCCAGAGATTCATTTTTCTTGGTAAGTTGAGATAAACTCATTGTGCTTTTCTGTTGAGAAACAACCAAGTCTTATACTAAGCAATCCATCAAGCTAATCAAAGCCCATATTGTGATAAAATTTTATTCTTTTGGTGAAGGGAAAATATTTTTAAATATTTTGCTTAAGCAAATTTTTGACATACCTACAAATTATATTGAATTTCTGATGCATTAACAATGTAATGGATAAACTTAACCTCTGCAAGCCAGGTCTAAACATTTTACTTATTCTCTTAGTGTTTTAAGATGATATTAATTAGTAAGTATATGTATATATACATATATACATTTGCATATATATGTGTATATATATGTGTGTGTTACTTAAAACAGCTAATAACTCATAATGAAAGCTAACTTATATTTATGTAAGCAATCCCATCTAAAAATGTAAATAAGCCTTTTTATGAAAAGCATCAATAAAACCATATTTCATCTCTATTAGTTTACATATTAAGAGAAGCTTTAGAAATAAACGACTCTTGAATAGGTATAGCTGGGAAAAGCTCAAATAATTGATCTAAAATACAATTTACTTGTTATGCATATAAATAGTACGGAAGGAAACAGTAGATATTTATGGTGACTTACAAATTATTATACAAAAATATTTGTTTAAAAATATATTTTGTCTATTCTTTTTCTTCTTTTTATTTAAATTTATTGATTGCTTTAGAGTGTCTGAGAAGGCATTATGACCTATCTATAAAGGATAGAAAATCAATTTTTAAACAATGTAATTAAGTGAAATTAAGAATGTATTTCATTGCCTCTGCCTTTGGCTCAGGTCATGATCTCAGGGTCCTGGGATCAAGCCCACATGAGGCTCTCTGCTCAGAGGGGAGCCTGCTTCCCCCTCTCTCTCTGCCTGCCTCTCTGCCTACTTGTGATTTCTCTCTGTAAAATAAATAAATAAAATCTTTTAAAAAAAAAGACCTTCTTTAGAAGTGAGGTAAAATTTTATAGGTCTTTTTGGTAATAACATTTAGCTTTCAATATAGAATTATATATTTTATTGTTGCTTTTTATTGTTTTTTAAAGTTTTTATTTATTTAAATTCCAATTAACATATAGTGTAATATTAATGTCAGTTGTACAATTTAGTGATTCAACATTTACATGGAACATCAGGTGCTCATCTAAACAAGTGTAATGCTTAATCCCCATCACCTCTTAAACCTATCCCTCTAGCACCTCCCCTCTGGTAACCATCAGTTTGTTCTCTGTAGTTAAGAGTCTGTATTTTGGGGGCAACTGGGTGGCTCAGCGAGTTAAAGCCTCTGCCTTCGGCTCAGGTCATGAACTCAGGGTCCTGGGATTGAGCCCCACATCGGGCTCTCTGCTCGGCAGGGAGCCTGATTTCCCCTCTCTCTCTGCCAGCCTTTCTGCCTACTTGTGATCTTTCTCTCTCCGTCAAATAAATAAAATCTTAAAAAAAAAAAAGAGTATTTTGGTTGGCTTATCTCTTTTTTCTACCTATGGTCAATTGTTTTGTTTCTTAAATTCCACATATGAGTGAAATCATATAGTATTTGCCTATTTCTGACTTATTTCCTTTAGCATAATACTCTCTTTTTCTATCTATGTCATTTCAAATAGAAAGATATCATTATTTTTTATGGCTGAATAACATTCCTGTGTGTGTGTGGGTGTGTACACACATACCACATCTTCTTTATTTAGCTGACAGTCATTTGAGCTGTTTCCATAATTTGGCTATTTTCATTTTCATTTTCAGTGGTTTATTATTTATTTCTTTTTATTGGATTTTTTAATTTACTTGACAAAGAGAGAAAGAGAGAAAATGAGCAGAGGGGAGGGACAGAGGGAGCAGCAGGCTCCCCACTGAGCAGTGAGCCATATGTAGGGCTTAATATCAGGACCCTGTGATCATGACCTGAGCCAAAGGCAGACACTTAACTGACAGAGCCACCCAGGCACCCACATTTTCATTTGGTTTAAATTAAAGTGCAATGAATATTCATCCATTGCCCACATTTAACCTGACTCATATTGTGACACTTGGAATGAATAAATTATTCTTACTGTCCTGGACAGAAATCATAATTGTGTAAGGCTGACCATTTGCATCTATATTCCAAGATATACTAAAATATCAGAAATTGTCTTATTAGATTTGAGGACAATTTAGGCTTGAAGTAGACCAGGAAACAACAATCATTTAAGCCACCTGGGTTTGGAATTGATTGCGAGATGGTCAAAGAAATGAGTTAACTGGAGGAGCAAGATGGCGGAGAAGTAGGAGGTTGAGATAGAGTCGAATCCCAGAAGTTCATCTAGATAGTTAATAAATCATTCTAAAAGCCAGCATACTCAACAGGAGAGAGAAGAGAGGAAGAAGAGCAATACTAGGAGCAGAAAATCGACCACTTTCGGAAAGGTAGGACGTTTGGAAAAGTGATTCCAAAGTGACAGGAAGAGAGACAACGGGGGGGAGGGGACGGCTCCCTGAAGCCGCAGAGCAGCGGAGCACAAAATTGGAACTTTTAGAGTCAGCTCCGCTGAGGGACATCGCTCCAGAGGCTAGGCCGGAGGTCGGGCCCTCGCAGGAACAGAGTGGTTTCAGGACCCGCGAGATCATAAAGAGACCAGGGGTGTCTGAGTGCGGCAGAGCTCCCAGATATCAGGGCGGAGAAGCCGGCGGCAGAGAAAGAGCCTCACAGTGCGTTTTGAGCTGGGGCTTACCCTAGACCGTGGCCGCGGCCCTTCGAGCGGGGACCACATAAGGCATTCCGGAGAGACCCCCTCCTTCTTCCTTGGGGAGTAGCGGCGCGGCAGCACGCGGCAGGAATCTGCTGGGTTTGAAGACTCCAGACGGGGCCGTGCGCCAGAGATAGAGGCGTGCTGCCACCGGTGGCTGAGCTCGGAGCTTGTGCGGACCCGGGAGATGGGAGTGATTGACTGCTTTCCTCTGAGGGCACGCTGAGGAGCGGGGACTCCAGCGCTCAGCTCCTCCAGCAGAGACTAGGAGCCGCCATTTGCATTCCCGGCCTCCAGGGCGGTACGGAAAGCCCTAAGGGAACAAAGACTCCCAAGAGCGAACCTGAGTGAATTGCTTGGCCCCTCCCTGGG
>CM052801.1:25900993-25962084 GCA_028533885.1 Nasua narica
AAATAAATAAATAAATAAAAAATAAAGCTACAACTTTCCCTGTAATTTCTGCTTGAGTTGTTCCATAACAAAAGCAGATGTTTTATTTTTATTGTTATCTAACTTGCAATATTTTATTTCTTCTATGATTTATTTTTTAACATGTGGGAATTTTAAAATGCCTTGATCAAATTCTAAATATTTGAAGATTTTATGAATTACAGTCCCTTGTACCTAGTAATGATAATCTGCAGTATGTAAATATTTTTATATTTATTGAACTTTCTATGCGAACCTAAAAAGTAAGTGTATTCTAAAATTATTTATTGTAGTGGGCTATTAAAGGCAATATGGTTGGGTTGATTAAGATGGAAAAAAAGAATGTTTTTATCTCTTCTAAATTCTTATTTTTTTTTTGCTGGCTTAATCAATCACTCATAAAGATATATGAAAACTCTAAATTTATAGATCCATCAGCTTTTTGATTGTGTCACTTTTTATTTCATCTATGTATTAGCTTCTTAAACTGCCATAACAAAGTATCACACACTTAATGGCTTATAACAGAAATTTATTATTAAACATTATGGAGGTCAGAAGTTTGAAATCAGACTGTCTCAGTGTTGATTTTTTTCTGAGGGATCTAAGGGAGAAATTGTTTCAGGCCTTTCTCTGAATCCTAGGGATGGCCAACAATCCTTGGCATTTTTTGCCTTATAGAGCATCACTCTAATCTCTGCCTCCATCTTTACATGGCCACATGGCTACATCTTTATATGTATATATATATCTATGTCTCCGGATCTTCACATGGCCATCTTCTTATAAGGACACTAGTCATATTAGATTAAGGGTACATCTACTTGAGTATGACCTCATGCTAACAAAAATGTATCTATAATGACAGTATTTCCAAAAATGTCACATTCTAAGACACTTAGGGTTTGGACTTCAACATATCTTCTTTTGGGGGAGGCACAATTCAACCCATTTACAATGCATTTTTTAACTCTTTTAATAAGACACCTTTGTCCATTTATATTTTTCTGATGAATTAACTCTGATCATCATGAAATAACTTGCATTTGTGGCATTACTCTTTTTCTCGACATTTTGAGTTGTATCTATTATTTTGCTATTTATTTTTTATTTATCTCATCTTTTCTTTGTTTTTATTTTCTTTCTTAACTGCCTTCCTTATGATTATTTTTTATTCATTTTATTCATTTTTTATTCATTGTAATTCATTTAGTGGCCATTTAGCAATCCCCTTTTGCATTATTCTTTTTTTGCTGTATTTGCTTTATGGGTGAAAATGTTCATACTTATGTTATAAAGTTCTCTAAAGTTAATAGTTTACCACTTCACATAAAATTCAGTAACCATTTTATATGCTATTTTTAGACGTATGTATGTATGTATGTTTTATGTATTATTTATTTATTTGGCAGGGCTGGATATCAGGACCCTGGGATCATCACCTCGACTGAAGGCAGATGCTTAACTGACCGAGCCACCCAGAAGCCTCTATATGCTATTATTATAGTATGTATTATGTCCATATAAAATATAAATTTCACAATAGTGTATTTTTCTTCTGGAAAGGTTTAAATACTCTTAATTAATTTCAGAAAAAACACTAAATTTTTCCATATCTTGACCATGTCTAGTGTTGTTTATCCTTCTGTATATTTGAGTTTTACCTGGTACGATTTCCCTTTAGACCAAAACCTTTCTTTGAAATTCTGTATTCTAGTTCTGTTGGTAATACACTCTGTTAGTTTTCATTTATCTTTTTTTTTTAACATTTTTTATATATTTGTCAGAGAGAAAGAGAGGAGCAGGCAGAGGGAGAAGCAGGCTTCCCACTGAGCAAGGAGCCCAATTCAGGACTCGATCCCAGGACCCTGGGATCATGACCTGACCTGAAGGCAGATGCTCAACCAAGTGGGCCACCCAGGCATCCCTTCATTTATCTTAAGATATGTATTTTGAAAGATATTTTCATTGGGTATAAAATTATAGGTTGACTTTTTTTCTTACTTCCTGTCGCGGAGTACCGAGCTCCGGCCAGTGAAGGCTCTGCCCGCGCACGGATCTCTGGGATCCCAGGCCACAGCAGACAGAGTTCTCCATATCACTGAAATAGTGTTCATTTCTTTTTAGTCTTTATTCTCTATTTTATTCAGGTTTTATTCTTTCAGTTGATCTTTTTTTTTTTCAGTTGATCTTTAAATTCACTTAAATTCACTGATCTTTTCTTCTGTCATCTCCTTTTTCCTGTTAATCCTTTAAAGAGATTTTTAAATTTTGTATTTTGTTCATTTAAAGCTAGAATTTCTGTTAATTTTTCTGTATCTGTTAATTTTACTTATTTTTCTGTATCTATTCACTCATTTAGACCATTTTTTTCCTTAAAATATTGAAACACATTTGCAATAGTTATAAGTCCTAGTTTGTTTATTAAAACATCTGAATTCGGGTGCCTGCATGGCTCAGTCAGTTAAGTGTGATTGAATTCCACATCGGGCTCCCTGCTCAGTAGGGAGTCTGCTTGTCTCTCTCCCCACCATCTCAAATAAATAAATAAATAAATAATCTTAAAAAAATAATACATCTGAGTTACCTCAGAGTCTGTGTCTATTAACTGCTTTTATTATTTGATGATTCACTACAGGTCACATTTTTCCATTTCTTTGCTTGACTTGTGAATGGTACATGTAGATAGTCTGATTTTATCTTCCTCTGATGAGTGTTGATTTTATTTTTTGTTTTAAAGGCTGTTAAATCGTCTTCCTTGTTGTGGGAAGTAGGTGAAATATCTCCTCACTTCCTTTAAGCCTTCTTTTTCTTGTTTTCTTCTATGATTTACACATATTTTGATGCTTTCTACTCTGTGGTTCCCTTTGTTTTCTGATTTCCTACATCACATTTTAGATGCTCTCACAGTCCATTCTCTGATTGTTTTGCCAACAAGATAACAGCTTTATTTTTGAGTTCTAGTGATTTCATGTTGTCCATCATCTGGGGTGGCCACTCTTACAAAAAGTTGTTTAAACTATAATATTACCCAGTGTAAATCCCTCCTTTCAGGTGTGGATTCCTTCCACTTTCTGAGTTTCTGCCTGTTTTTGATAGTTCTCCATTACTTTTAACAAGTGTTTTTGTTTGCTTCATTTTTATTTTGTTTGTTTTACTATTTCATCTGGAGTTTATAAGTATTATCTGTATGAGGATTAATATTATGCAAGTTACTCCACTTTTACTGGAAGTGGACCTTGTTCATTTTTTTAAATTATATACCATTTATTACTTGTAGATTTTTTTTTTGCTTTTGCTTCAAGAAACTATTTCTTTTGCTTTATAACTATTATGTTTTTCTAACTTTCCCAAGTCGACACAGATATCAAGTGTTAAAGGCAAGATTTGACTTCTGGCAGTCTAGTTGCTATGGTATGCTACATTGAAAAAAAAAATAGCCCATGGTTTTATCTAACACAAACATCAATTTCCAAAATTGCTTGAATTCATAAATTTAAATTGTTTTATGAAAAAATGAAACTATAAATACAACAAATACATAATCCTGAAAGTGACTAAGAACTACAGTTATGTCCTTTTCCAATTTTTTATTTGTGTTCAGTTAGCCACGTATAGTACATAATTAGTCCCAGATGCAGTGTTCAATGATTCATTAGTTGTGTATAACATCCAGCACTCATCACAGCATATGCCTTCCTCAATACCCTTCACTCTGTTACCCCTCCCCCCCAACCTCCTCCCCTCTGAAACCCACAGATTGTTTCTTGGGGTCCACAGTCCCTCATGGTTCATCTCCCTCTCATATTTCTCCCCCTAGGGATTTCCCTCCCTTCCCCTATGGTCCTCTGTGCTACTGCTTATTTTCCACATATGAGTGAAACCACATGATAATTTTCTTTCTCTGTTTGACTTCCTTCACTTAAAATAATCTCCTCCAGTTCCATCCATGTCAATGCAAATGGTAGGTATTCATCCATTCTGAAGGCTGAATAATATTCCATTGCATATATGTACCATATCTCCTTTACCCATTCATCTGTTGAAGGGCATCTCAGCTCCTTCCACAGTTTGGCTATTGTGGACACCGCTGCTATGAACATTGGGGTGCACATGCCCCTTCTTTGCACTATGTCTATATCTTTGGGTTAAATACCCAGTAGTGAAATTGCTGTGTCATGTAGAGTAGCTTTATTCATAACATCCTAAGGAAACTCCATACTGTTTTCCAGAGTGGCTGTACCAGCTTACATTCCCACAAACAGTTTAAGAGGGTTCCCCTTTCTCTGCATCCTCGCCAACATTTGTTGTTTTCTGTTTTGTTAATTTTTGCCATTTTAACTGGTGTAAGGTGGTATCTCATTGTGGTTTTGATTTGTATTCCCTTGATGGCTAGTTATGTTGAGCATTTTTTCATGTGTCTGTTAGCCATTTGTATGTCTTTTTGGAGAAGTGTCTGTTCATGTCTTCTGCCCATTTTTTGACTGGGTTATTAGTTTTTTGAGCGTTGAGTTTGAGAAGTTTTTTATAGATCTTGGATATCAGCCCTTTACACGTAATGTCATTTGCAAATATCTTCTCCCATTCCGTGGGCTGCCTCTTAGTTCTGTTGACTGTTTTTTTTTGCTGTGCAGAAGCTTTTTATCTTGATGAAGTCCCAAACGTTCATTTTTGCCTTTGTTTCCCTTGCCTTTGGAGACATGTCTTGAAAGAAGTTACTGTGGCTGATGTTGAAGAGGTTACTGCCTATGCTTTCCTCTAGGACTTTTATGGTGTAACAGAATGATCCAGTTTAATTCTTCTATATGTAGCTGTCCAATTTTCCCAGCACCACTTATTGAAGAGACTGTTTTTTTCCCCATTGGATATTTTTTCCTGATTTGTCAAAGATTATTTGACCATAGAGTTGAGGGTCCATATGTGGACCCTCAACTCTGTTCCATTGGTCTATGTGCCTGTTTTTGTCCCAATACCATGCTGTCTTGGTGAACACAGCTTTGTAATATGGCTTGAAGTCAGGCAACATGGTGTTCCCCAGCTTTGTTTTTCTTTTTTATCCTTCCCTTGGCGGTTCAGGTTCTTTTCTGGTTCCATACAAATTTTAGAATTTTTTTTGTTCCAGCTCTTTGAAAAATGCCTATGGTATTTTAATTTTTTTGAAGATTTTATTTATTTATTTGACAGAGAGATAGAAAGACAGTGAGAGAGGGCACACAAGCAGGAGGAGTGGGAGAATCAGGCTTCCCACCGAGCAGGGAGCCTGATATGGGGCTCGATCCCAGGACCCTGGGATTAGGACCTGAGCCAAACACAGAAGCTTAAGGACTGACCCACCCCGGCGCCCCGGTATTTTAATTTTTGATAGCAGTTCTATAATAGGTGGGTAACATCTGAAGAGAAGGAAGTAGATTTCTGATTTAGAAAATAATAAGTTATTTCAGGCAAGCAGTGCTACACAGGACAATGGATCAGAATATGGCTAGGAAAGAAATTAAAGGAAGGAGAAATAAGTGACATGGTAAAAGATGACAGAGAAAAAAACTAGGACAGGAGGAACACACTAGTCAAAATGATGATAAATAAGTTAAATGAGAAGGCAATGGTAAGTCAGAAAATAAATATGAAGAGCAAACATTAAGACAGGTGTTATTTATAAAAGTAAAATATCTGAAATGTGAAATAATTGTGGAAACTTTAGACCCCTCTAGAGGAAAAGTGTTATATACGTGTGACTTGGCTTATTTTACTTCTTGCTACGAGGCATATGACATGAAAAAATACCTCTGGCAGGACAGATTTTTTTTAATAGGATATGGAGGTTACATTAGCATTTCCCATCAAACTTTGGATGAATCAGCTACTCAGGGAATATAAAACACAAAACTCCAAAATAAGTTTTTAAGGACTTATTCTAAAATTTTAAATTGAAAATGTGAAAGTTCTGATAATAATATATCAATATTTCTCCTAACTCATAGGACAATGTACATAATGTGAAATTTGAAATATTCCCACAGCTTCAAATGTTATCTCTAAATATAATAGTCATCTAATCTTTTTAATAGTCATGTATTTTTTTAAATCTACATTTTTATGAACTTGTTATTACAGAATCAATTATAGCTATGTTGATATTTTATTATATGGAAAATAATATATTGAAGAATTAGATTTTTGCAATTCACCTTTGCTGAATATGAATATGTTGTTATAAATATTATTTATCATATATATAACTTTTAATTATAATTTTATTTTCTGAAATACTTATGTTTATAATATAAAATTTTAAAGGCTCATCATATAGGGAGACCATATTTTCAGTTTATCCAAAAAATCATGACTTACATCTTGTTCTTGAGGCTCATCTGGTTTATTATTTAACACAGAATAACTTTTTACTTTTTAAAAATTTAAATATTTTAAATTATACAGAAAAGTTGCAAAAACAGTACAAAGAGTACCTAAATGTCTTTAATTGAGCTAAACCAAAATGGTTTTATCTTACATAACCTTATTGTAGCATCAGGAAATTAACACTGATTCAGTGTTACTAACTAATCTAGAGACTACAGTTATTTTTTCCCAGTTTTCTACTTTTGCTTCTTCTGTAGTCTAGATTCTAATTCAGGATCACATGCATCAATTCTTGTGTCTCCTTAAGTCCTCTATTATAAGATAGTTCCTCAGCATTACTTTGCCTTTCAACACCTTGACACTTTTGAATATTACTGGCCAATTATTTTGTAAAATGATTGGACAGAGATGCATTTTGGCACAAATACAACAGAAGTGACAATGTTCCTTTGCCAGTGCATGATTTCTGGGACTATGTGATATCAGCATGTATTAATATTGGCTATGCTAACTTTAGTCTCTTAATTTAGGTTGTGTTGGCTAATTTTTCCCCCGTTGTCATCAATAAGTATATTTTGTGATGTTGAGACTATAAATATCCTGTGCCTCCTGCTCTTAACTACAAATTTTAGTAACCATTAATGATTCCTGCTTATAACAATTATTATTGCACTATTTATCTAATTATGATTTTCTGTTTCTATCATTTTTTCCTGTACTTATTAACTGGAATTCTACTGTAAGGAAGAAATGTCCTACCCCCTTTATTTATTAATTTACATGATTATTTATGTCTATATGGACTCAATGGATATTTATCCCCATATGAGGTCATTAGGAACTCCACGAAGTTGGCTTCTGTGTACCTTTTAGTCATACACCCTGTTTGGGTTGCTATACCAAAAAACCATAGACTGAGTACATTATAAATAACAGATACTTATTTTTCACAGTTCTGGAGACTGAAAGTCCCACACCAGGGTGTCAGCATGGCCTAATTCTGGTAAGAGTCCTCTTTTAGGTTGTAAATTGCTAAATTCTCATTGTATGCTCACAGGGCAAAGAGATTTACACCGTTCTCTGGGGTCTAGTTTACAAGGGCACTAATTTCATTCATGAAGTCTCCACCCTCATGGCCTAATCACCTCCCTAAGACCCCACTTCCTAATACCATCACAGTGGGGCTTAGGATTATAACACCTGAATTTGAGGAAATATAAACATTCATTCTACTGCAAGCCCATAATTTTCTAGTGATTTCTTACTTTCTGGCAGTACAAGAAGTACCTAGAAGTACCAAGATCATCTTGCCTTTTCCTTACTCTATCCTTGGTATCAGCTATTTCTCCAAGAATCCTTGGTTTCTTTAATTAGAGAAAAGTATTTAAAACTAAGACAGTGACACTAAATTTGACAATTTATTGCTACTGGGTTGTCATTACTTCTAGATCCTTCATCAGACAGAGCTAAGAAAACTCTATCTCTATCTACCTATCTACCTATCAATCCATCCATCTTCACACCCAATCATCTTTATTTCTAAATCTATTGATCAGTATATATAATAATATCCATTATTTCATACTGACACGTCCAATTCCAATAGAACACTTAGGGTCTATTTTAGTCTTCTCTATTTCTTTATTTGCAACAACTTTCCCTGACATTGAGAAACCGAATTCTCATTATCCATAATATATTTACTTATTTCTAGTATACACATATTGTAGTTTAGTATTTCTAACCCATACTCTTTTGAGTGCTAATTTATTAACTAGAGTATTCATGTTTCAGTTTCTGTTTTGCCTTATAGGATATATTTATTGTTTTTCAATGTTAGTTGGGTTAGTTCTTCTCTTCTTTCCCTTCACTATGGCTTTAAGTTTCAGTTATAATAGGGTTAGATTCATTTATTACTGTTTGCTTTCTATTTTTTTGGTTCCCATATTTTGGGTTACTTTAACTCTTAATTTTATTTTATTTATTTTAGGAGTATGTGCATCATTAACACAGCTTGGAGTCAAAGCTATACTAATAGGTATCATCAGAGAAGTGTCACCCTTCTATCCTCACTACCCAATTCTCATCATTCTTACAACCACACACCTCTTATAGGTAATTAATCTCATCAGATTCTATTTTGTCCTTTGCATAATTATTTTGAGTGTGCTTGTGTGCATCCTCATTGTTACATGAATAGCCTACTATAGGTATTTTTGTACCTTGATTTTTTTCACTTACCAATATATATACTGGAAATTAACCCATGTCAATTCATAGAAATCTCCAAAATTCTTTTTTACAACTTTTTAGTACTCATTTCTGTGTATGTGCCATAGTCTATTCAACCACTTTCTTTTATAGGCATTATTAAGGTTTTCTCCAATATGTGCCCTGCAGTGCAATGTGCCCTGTTGACTAGAACCTGGCACTTCAGGCATATGTCCTACGTGTGTTGCAGTGCACCCAGGTGTTGGGGCTTAGCCACTTTTACCTTCAGTTCAGTCATTTACAATCGCTCTCTGCCTGTTGTGGGAAGATTTTAGTTCCTATGTTGTTAGTAGGCCAGTCTGGGGCCACCCTGGACTTAAGTCAGACCGGGCATTTTCCAGAGATATAGTAGCACTGTACTGCTAGGCACTTTCCCTGTGTTGTCTCCTAAGAAGCTTTAGTTGGTGGATGGAACCTGAAGTCATACCAGATGTCTGTCCCCAGCCCACTGCTTGGGTCGTAGTCAGACTGGTATGTGTGGTTACTGACCCCACTCCCCAGAGCCCAAGTCATTTTGGAGTGGTGTTGGCCGCTGTCAGAGTTGCTTGCACACTGACTGGCTTGTGGCACTGCTTTAAATGAGGTGTGACCAAGGGTATACTAGAGAGGGTGGGTCCACAGGAGAACATGGGGGTGGGTGCACAGTGTTAGCAAGCTTTGCATGGTCTGCTGTGGGAGGGAACTTGAAGCTGGGGCCTGGCTGGAGGGGGAATTCTGCAGAAGAATGCAGCAGTGGGCCTGTAGTTAGTGAGTTAGGTGGAGAGTTTCGGTGCTGTGCTGGTTCAGGCAGGTGTCTCTATGTTTAGGCTGGAGGGTGGAAGAGGGAAATGGTGCCCACCAGCTGCTTTGTTCCTGGGGAGGTCTCCCAATGATCTGTATCTGTCCAGCACATGTTCTGAGATTAGTAAATATATCTCCTCCCTTTTCATTTTCAAACTACTGTTTCTCTGCTGCATCTCAGTGGGGCTGCTTGTTGTGCTTTCTCCTTAAGAGCAGGAACTGTTTCCTCTTGCCCTCCTGGCTCTCTCGGAGCCAAGCCCATAGTATTTTTAAAGTTTAGGTATTGAGACCCACTGACTGAAAAAACCCATGAAATTATGGCCCTTTGGTCTTCATGCAAGTTCCCTGTGCCTGATGTATTTGCTATGAGGGTAACCTTCCCACAGATAGTACCATGGGTCTGTTTAGGTCCCAACCATTTCTCTTCTCTTCCTACATTCCTTAATGTGGCCTCTTCTCTACATTTAGCTGTGGAGAGTCTGTTCTTCCAGTCTTCAGGTCATTTTCTGGGTTATTTACACTGACATAAGTGTTATCTAGCTGTATCCATGAGACAAGTTGAGTTTAGGGTCCTCTTACTCTACCATCTTCCCTGGAGGTCAATTTATGACATATTTTTAATGTGAACCCATTATGTAGTGAAGGGAATAGGGAGTTCAGTGGATCTGACTTAGGACATATGTGTTCCAGTGGATGGCCATGGGGTTCTCATATGTTTGCTCAGTGTGAAGAAATAGTTGGTTTAGTTGAGGCATGATTAAATGAAGACCCAGTGCTAGGATTCAGGTGAAGGTATGGATGCTTGGTAAATAGAATCAAAATAGCTAAGAAAACAAAATCTCACAAAGGAGAACTTTAAATTGGCTATAGAAAAATAATTTAGCTACTTTTCTTTAGATTTTGTCTACTGACTTTAAGAAAATGCAATCAATAAAACTCTAATTTCTTTTTGTACTTAGTAGATCCATATCTAACATTTCTAAAGCCTACAGAAGTACATAAATAAGCAACATTATGTTAAGGAAATAAAAGGGTTTTTCCCAATCAGCATCATTTAGCTGGTTAGGTTTCAGGTCAATATATCCAACATAAAAAGAAGGATTCATTAACATTTGACATTCCATTAGCATGTGTAAAATAAAAACACTGATGTTATCAGAGAGCTGTGTCATAATTCTAAGATTTTATTAGATCCTAGTATTTTACAAATATTAGAGATGACACTCATTAGATACTATACTAGATTAAGCATAAAAATTTTTATCCTCATTTTAATACAATTTTAAGGCTATAAATGCCAAAAGGATTAACTGGATGTGTGGCTAAGTCACTACTATATGTTCATTCAGACAAAATTCACATAGATTTTGCAGGGACTGAAATTACACGTACTTTAAGATATAAAAGAGATAAGTGACTCCATGGACATTCTCATTTCCTAAAGAATGAATCAACTCAAAGTGTTGATATTACAAGAAGTTTCCATTTGTAATTCTATCCATGAAGAGTAAAGTTTTACCATTTTAAATAAAACAAAGGATAAAGAAATATATCTGGCCCTGGACCATTATCTCATACATAAATTTCCAATAATTATTTGGCTGAGTCCAGTTGATTCCACTCTAAAGATTGCTTATTAGAATAAAAAATCTACCACTTTTTTGCCCCTTTGTTATTAAAGTGACAATTAATTGGTTCAGAAATCAGATTTTTGTATCGACAAACTCTGACATGCAATGCCCCAAAACATGAGTGAAGAGTAAAATAATTTTAAATATCCAAAATATCTATACAATACTTCAAGAGGAAACTTATGTTAACCTTGAATAGCAACATAATGCACTGATCAAGAACTGGGCTACCTGGCTTCAAACCTAGGCTTTTCCAATCTCAAATCCTAAGGAAAAGCAGCTAAATTAGTTTTCTACAGTGCCAAATTCAAATTATCTTCTGCAAATTTTAAATTCCTCAACCATTTCAATTCTAGTTACCATGTACCCCTAACTACCCCTGCATCTTCGTAGTGAACTATGGTGAAGTATTTACATATAAATATATGTAATTCTCTCAGCTCAGTATAGTAGGCACACAGTATTAGCTATTTTATTTAACTCAATTAATATGATTAATTGTAATAAACATCTCACCAAATAATTTAAAAATATGTTTGTGTTGTCTCAATTTTTATTAACAATATGCATAAATCAACTATGATCAGTAAAATAGAGGAAGATTTTAAAATCTGGTTTACAGACAGCAGAGAGCAGATTCTGCTGATAACTTGAAAACCAGAGGGAGAAAAGGTTAAAAAAAAGTAATAAAAATCTCAAAAGCAAATGAAAACAGCTATGACCCACATATTCACATGAGTTGAATAGATACGCACAAGTACTATATACTTTATAGAGAGGAATAGTAAATATAAGACACAAGTATTGCCACTCCATCCTTCTTCATCCATGAAACACATAGCCCCTTATGGAAACATTTAACACTTTTATTTAAACGAGAACATAGTATCATTCTCTTCACACTGCTCCATGTATCTGCTTTAGGGTATTGGTGTTAGACTCACAGAATCTAGAACCTTGCTCCCTAATTTGAGTCTGTAGTACCTCTGTTACTTAACATCTCTGTGCCTTAGTGTTTCCTCAGGTAACAAAGTATCTACTTAAAAGGATTTTTCTGAACCTTAAATTAGATGAAATAGAGAGAGCCATATAAATGTCAGTTATTATTACCCTCAAATTATTGGATTTAACAATAAAATGAATCAAATTTTCAGGTTAAAATATGTTAAATAAACAAGAAAAGGCAGGCATGTATATAACACTTTTAATTTTTACTATGCAAAATGGCCAATATTAATCTATTTTTTTTCATTTAAAAAGTAAGCTTTGACTATATGGAAGTATCATTAAACTGAGATCATTAACATGAGGTGTTTTCCATGTTACCTTTCAAAGATGTATTTAATAGTCCTTTCTGGCTATATTGTCTTTCAGTAGAGATTATTCAGTAAATCACTGGATTTACTGAGGTTATAGGAGATTATTCAGTAAATCACTATTACCAAAGTCTGTAACTTTGTACTTCTCTTTATAACTTCTACATGAGTCCCTGCTCCCAGATTTCCTTGATACCCACCTGTCTACAAGTACATTCCTACCACCTGGATGTTTTATTGATTTCTTATGGACAATTAAATGAGGAGAAAAATAAAGAATAATATGTCATTTTACCAGACTCCCATTGTTTTTAGCTCTTTTTGAGTAAATATATGGACAAGAAAACTCTGTTGGAAAAAAAACTTGAGGAGTATATAAAATATGCTTTTCTAATAATACCCTAATTTTTTCACTTTTCTAAGAATTAAGATAAATTATGACCTTTTTCTAAACATCTCTGTTAATATTATATAGCATACCAGACTAATTTTATATATCTTGTTTTTTCTGGCCATCAATCACCAAGTCATGATGCTAATGAATCTGTATACAATCTGAACACGTATTTTAATTTTTATTTCCATAATTTCCACACACTGTTGCATATCATTCCAGTGATCCAAATCTTACAAAAATGGGATAATTATATAAGTTAATAGTCTGTATCAATAATTATGCATTGAGAATAAAAAACAGTAGTTGCTTAAAGCAATAATTTGTCATTGTTCACGAGTCTATGACAGAGTTGGCAGTTCTGCTGATCTGGACCAGCCATTACTGATATTGGATGGTTTGCTCATATGTCTTTATTTAGCAAATATGTGGTTATAGGCTGGTTCTTACAGGATAGTCTCATTCACATGTCTGGAGATAGGACAAATAGGTGGTGGTGGGGACAAGGGTGGCTGAACTATGTGTCATTCACCACTCAACAGGTTAGCTTGGAGGTCATGACTTGATAATGACAGAGTTCCAAGAGAGTGAGTGGAAGCATGCCATGCCTCTTGAGTTCTAGGTTCATAACTAGCAGGTCACTCTTGTTGCATTCTATCTGTGAAAGAAGTCACAAGAACTACCTAGATCCGTGTGGTGGGAAACAGACTTTTTCTCTTGATGGGATGAGCTACAAAGTCACACTTCAAAGGGGCATGGGTAATGGGAGAGAATAATTCTAGTCATCATTGCAAATAATCCACAATACCCTCTTATAGTTCTTTGACTACTTACAGATTTACCTTTATACTCTTATAAAAATTCTACAAGGAGTGAATATTGAGACACTTAGATTTAGAAATGTAAAGAAATACCTCTTTGATGGAAAAAACAGATCTACTTTTTATTAATACACAAAATATATTATGGATCAGAATTTTATCACCTGGCAAAGTCAGTTTAATGTTTAATTTAATGTCTCTTAGTTACCAAGGAGCTGTTCATAAATAGAAGAACACACTGAAAAAATTTCCTGGTGAATACATGAATAAAAAATAAAAGAATAACTACATTTTATCTATTAATGATGTTTTCTCTACTATAATGCTATTGTGTTCAATGAACTAAATACTTCAGGATAATAAAGACTACATATAGATGCACCTTACATTACTTTATGTTTTTAAGTAGGCTCCACGCCCCAGGTGGGGCTTGAACTCATGACCAAGAGTCTCATGTTCTACTGACTGAGCCAGTAGGTGCCCATACAGATGCACTTTAAATAGTATGGCAGGCTTCCTAAATTATGTGCCTTATCACTGCCATGATTATATACTATTCTCTGTATTTCAAATACTTGTGCTAATTTAAAAATTTGTGATACTAAGAGATTTCCAAATTTCACCTAATCAGAACACAGTATTTAATATTTGATAAAGTTCAGCTATATTCAAACATATTCTAATAATCACCATAGATATTTTATAGGTATAGAAGACATAAGGCAGCAAAAGATGAACTTTGCTGTATTAACAGGCAGCTCCCAAATCTCAGTGACTTAATCTAATAAAAGTAGCTTGTGCAAAGTATGTTGCATGTCTCACTGACATTCCAGTTCAACTGTTTTCCATGTGTTAAGCTCAGCTTTCTAGAATGCACAGATTTTATGACACCTCCATGAATGTCATCAAAGAGTAAAAAGCAGGTTGGTCAACCAAGTTAAAGTTCTTGTTTACTTTCATCTGAAAGTGGTAAATATTTCTTCCACTCACTCTTTTTTAGCCAAGGCAAGTCACATGGCCTCTCTCAATTTCAAAGGGGAACAGGACTATGCAATGCTTCAGGATGCCCAAAAAGAGAATAACTGGAAATATTAGTGAGTTGTGCTAATGTCCCTACTATAACTGTTATTAATATGAATGATAAAAAGTTCACTCACTCTTTTTATTTTTTTAAGATTTTATTCATTTATTTTGAGAGCGAGAGAGAGAGAGCGAGCAAGCTGGAGGAGGGGCAGAGGGAGAGAGAGGGAGAGAGGGAGAGAATTTCAAGCAGACTCCACACTGAATATGGAGCCTGAAGCTGGGCTTGATCTCACAATGGTGCGATCACAAGGTGAGCCAAAATCAAGAGTCAGATCCTTAACTGACTGAGCAATCCAGGCACCCACCCCTCAGTCACTCTTTTTAAATAAATCCACAGAGACTTGGATTCCCCATGAATGTAAGAGAAAAGTGAAATATGAATGAGGCTTTTCTAGCCTAACAAAGAAAACACATAAGTTCATAGCTATCAGACAGAGATGTCAATGTAAACAGAATTACTGGGGCCGCAATTGCTCAGTTAGATATCCAATTAGAATTGCAAACTTTTTAGAGGTTAACATTTAAAAACTTTAGCAACCATCTTGTTTCAGGGTTCCCTAAATATTTTTGTCAGATGTATGGAGGATTTTAAGCAAGAAAAGCTTTAAGATAAAGAAAAAAATGTTGTTTTTGTATTTATAAGGAGGGACTATTTTTTCCTTTTGGTGGAGATTTTTTCATGGGAAAAATACAACACTTTTTGTTTTTTTAAAGTTAAGAAGTGGATTTAAAAAGAAAGCCAGCTGGAAAAGTACAAATTTTTATGATACAAAAAGGAAAGTACCAAAATGGGATTGTTAAGAAATAGAATATAGGCGATATAATCTTCTAAATCTGCACTGACTATATGGTGTATACTATTTGTTCTAATGGTCCCATTTTTCCCTTGAGTATATCCCTCACTGGATGTAATAATGCTTAAATTTAGAGACATTTTAAATTTTTCTTTTAGATGTTGCACACAGAAGGTCTCTATATAATACATGCCAGTGAGCTGGGAGGGGTAACATACTAATACTTCAATATCCACAAATAATATATAACAAATATGCTAATCAGATTTATTAAGAAGTAAGTTGACAAAATATAAGGAGGAACAGCATATGAAGGAGTGGCAAAAGAACAATACAATTCTGGTATTTAATACTGTATCAGAAAGGGGGCGCCTGGGTGGCTCAGTGGGTTAAAGCTTCTGCCTTCGGCTCAGGTCATGATCTCAGGGTCCTGGGATCGAGCCCCGCACTGGGCTCTCTGCTCAGCGGGGAGCCTGCTCCCCTCTCTCTCTCTGCCTGCCTCTCTGCCTACTTGTGATCTCTCTCTCCCTCTCTGTCAAATAAATAAATAAAATCTTTAAAAAAATGTGTCAGAAAGAAAAAAAGACCTGAATAGGGGGCTGTAATGGATAATTTGGTAGTCACATGGCAACAAAAAAATGGTTGTAATTTAGAAGAAATAGTAATAATGAAAGGTTGATGGACTTCATAACAGACATGTTGTGGGGGCTGGCAATTGAGGTTCTGCTGCTTCTTGTCCATGGGAACCCAGCACTGGGGGAGCAGAATCAAGGTCTTAAATAACTGTAGGAAGTGAGAGGGCTAGAAAAGTAGGGTTAAATTCAGAAAAGGTGGGTAAATACAAGGAAAGTAGAACCTGGAAGTGAAGGAGAAAGAAACAGGTTTGGAGGAGCTGAGGATGAAGGAGAGGGAACTGAGGAACATGTAAGTGTGTTTGTGTTTGTGTTCGGAGTTGGTGTTTGGAGAGCAACCGTTGAGGTTGGCAGATGATCCTTCAGAGGACCGAATGAACTCATATAAGATAGACTGATATTACTAAATAGCTTGATTAAGCTTGGACCGAGAAAGAAAGCACTTACTCACCTTCCTAATATCCTAAGAAATATGCAAATTGTTCAGAGGGACTTTTGGATTACCAGGATTCAAGAGACCCCCAGAGATGAACACGTTTAGGGAGATCACAAGAATCCCAAGAGAGTCATTGCAGTTCCAAATTAAGCTTAGTGAAATAATGTTACATTTAGAGATGTTTAACTGAATTAGTGCCATAATGTTGAAGCATAGTCAGTGGGAGGAGCAGAGGGAGGACAATTGATAGTTAAGAGGTACCCATGGGATTAGAAAATGAAATCAGAGCTAATCTCTTAAATGAAACAGTAAACAGTCCTGCTTGATTAATTTTCCAGCACAATTTTCTGATCAGAGAAAATCCCTACCCCAAGCTTCCTATCCCTGCCAAGGAAATTTCTTTCCTTGACTATTCTAGGACTTTTTGTGGTTCCATACAAATTTTAGTATTATTTGATCTGCTTCTGTGAGAAATGCTATTGGTATTTTGACAGGGATTGCACTGAATCTAAAGTTTGCTTCGGGTAGTATGGGCATTTTAATGATACTGATTATTGCAGCCTATTAGCATGAAATATCTTTCCATTTGTGTGTATCGTCTTCATCTTCTTTCATCAGTGCCTTATAGTTTTCAGAGTATAGTTCTTTCATCTTTTTGTTAAATTTATTCCTAGGTATTTTATTCCTTTTTGGTGCAATTGTAAATGGAATTGTTTTCTCAAATTCTCTTTTTGCTACTTCTTTATTAGTGCATAGAAACAGAACAGATTTCTATACATTAATTTTGTATACTGTGATTTTACCAAATTCATTTCTCAGTTTTAATAGTTTTTTTGGTGGAATGTTTAGGGTTTTCTATATATGGTATAATGTCATCTGCAAATAGTGGGTTTTACTTCTTCCTTACTAATTTGGATGTCTTTTATTTCTTTTTGTTGTCTGATTACTTGGGGTGGGATTTCCAATACTATGTTGGGTAAAAGTGGTACAAGTGGATATCTTGATCTTTTTTTTTTTTTTGATATCTTGATCTTAAAGGAAAATCTTTCAGTTTTTCATCATTGAGTATGATGTTAGCTATGGGTTTTCACATATGGCCTTTCTTACATTGAGATATGTTCCCTTTAAACCCAATTTGTTAAATTTTTATCATTAACAGGTGCATTTTGTCAAATGCTTTTTCTCTATCTATTGAGATGATAATATGATTTTTATCCTTCATCTTGTTCATGTGATATGTCACATTGACTTGCAAATATTGTACTACATTTGCATCCCTGGAATAAATCCCATTTGATTATGGTAAATGATTTTTTAATGTATTGTTAAACATTATTTGCTAATATTTTGTTGGCGGTTTTTCCATTTTTGTTCATCAGAGATATTGGCCTACGGTTTTCTTTTTTATATGGACTTTATGTGGTTTTGGTATCAGGGCAATGCTGGCCTTGTTAATAAATCTGGAAGTTTTCTTTCCTCTTCTATTTTTTGGAATAGTTTGAAAAGAATAGGTATTAACTCTTCTTTAAATGTTTGGGAGAATTTACATGTGAAGTTATACCATCCTGGACTCTTGGTTGTTGGGAATTTTTAAATTACTGATTCAATATCATTGTTAGTAATTAGTCTGTTTAAATTTTCTACTTTTTCCTGATTTACTTTTGGAAAATTATATATTTCTAGGAATTTATTCATTTATTCTAGGTTGTCAAATGTGTTCGCATATAATTTTCATAATATTCTCTTATATTTTTTTGTATTTCTGTGGTATCAATTTTTATTTCACCTCCTTCATTTTTTATTTCATTTATTTGAGACTTCACTTTTTTCTTGATGAGTCTGTCTAAAGGCTTAAAAGTTGGTTTCACTGATTTCTGCTATTATTTTTTAATCTTTATTTCATTTATTTGTGCTCTAAGTTTTATTATTTCCTTCCTTTTACTGGCTTTGAACTTTGTTTTTTTCTAGATCCTGTAGGTGCAAGGTTTGGTTGTTTATTTGCAATTTTTCCTGTTTTCTTGAGTTAGTCCTGTCATTGCTATAAACTTCCTTCTTAGAACTGCTTTTTCTGGGTCGCAAAGATTTCAAACTGTTGTGTTTTCACTTTCATTTCTCTTTATTTTTTATTTCATCTTTGAGTTCTACATTGACCCATTGGTTGTTAAGTAGCATGTATTAACCTCCATGTGTTTGTATTTTTTTCCACTTTTTTGTAATTGATTTCTAGTTTCATATCATTGTGGTTAGAAAAGATGCATGAATTGATTTCAGTCCTTTTGAATTTGTTGAGACTTGTTTCATGGCCTAACATGTGATCTGCCCTGGAGAAAGTTCCATGTGCACTTTGGAACTTGGAAAAGAATGCATACACAAATGTTTGGGGATGGAATATTATACACACACACACACACACACACACACACACACACACACACACACACACATATATCTGATAGGTCCATCTGGTCTAATTTGTCATTCAAAGCCTCTGCTTCCTTGTTGATTTTCCATCTGGATGATCTAACCACTGATGTAACTAGGGTATTAAAGTACCCTACCATTACTGTATTACTCTCAATTTTCTGGGGAGATTTCTTTAATTGTATCTGTTTATAAGATCACAGGGCCTGGGTAAAAACAACATTGTCAATATCTTGATAGCTGTATACATTACACCCATTTATTGTAAGCTATTGTCAAAGCTCATCAATCTATTCATTTAAGACCTGTGTATTTTATTGTATGAAAAATTTATCTCATTAAAAATATATATACTGATTTTAACACAGATTCAACAAAAAAAATCATTTTGGTAAATACAACTGCCCAGTAGAAATGGTCTTTTTAAAATTAATTTTGAAATTTTAAATTTCATAATCTACATGACTATTTTGTATATTTTAATAATAACATTAGGATAGTTTCTAGCTCAGGGCCTTGCTTTCTCTTCTAAGAGGGTGCCAAAGAGTAGGAATATTATGGATGTGTGTGTGTGTGTGAGAGAGAGAGAGAGTTTATGTGTGGCACTGAGGAGAGGAAAACAGAATACTTCCCATTTTAATGATTTAAAAGAAAAAGAAAATGATCAATGCTGATCTAAGAGATGTTGTGGTTTTTGACAGTCAGTTCTTCTGAAAACTTCCAAGGTGTCCCTGTGAAATAAAATCCTTTTGGAAGATCAATATACATTAACAAAACAGAGTTAGCTGAAACTTTTGTGAAAAGTCATAATCTATATTCTGCATCTTTATTCAGGCCTGAATTATCCATGCTGATTATCTGCTTTGATCTACATTACTGGGTAATTTCTTTCATTGTGGTGAACTTCTTTTGTTCAGATCATATTCACATATGCAAACTGAATGGGCCACCATCCTGACCCATATGATTATTTTGGCTGTCTTTACGATCTGTGCAGTTTATTGCATGATTAGTCCAGCTGTGACCAACAGTGCAGATTTTAAAGATGGAATTATTGAGTCTGCACATATACTGACCCAGTCATGTACTGTTCACTTTTTCTCCTTGGATTCCATATTATTTTTTTTCTATTTATATTGATGAAAGAAACAGACAGTTAGTTCCCAGTTCACTGTATGCTGTGAGGATACAGTAAGTATTTTAAGCTAAATGTTTCATTTGGTATTGTATTTTATAAATAATAATGACCTAATTACATATTTTTGTATTAATAGAATCTTGAATCAGTATACTTTATATGCAGCTCATTTTTTACTGTAATAATATAACATTTCAATCCCAATTTCTCATTTTCATTAACACTAGGACAATTTTCTTTGTGAAAGTTAAAAAAGATAAATATAACCATAGGTTTTATAACTTGAATAATGGATTTTTTTCTTAAATTTTCTAAGCAACAGCTCTACTTTTTAAAGAGTACTTCTTATCTTAATCCAAGATTTAAGGCATCTCCCCATGTTGTTTGAAGAGTGGATAAATAAATTTTTTTGCAGTTTCTTTTGAGCCAACATAATTTATATTCTCCCTTTTACTATATTTGGTGAGCCAAGAAGACACATACTTCTTTGTCTTAAGTGACTATTATAGTTAACATTAGCTTCATGTTCATATCCTTATATTCTTTTAAGTTTTATTTAATAGTAAATTACTTAAAGGAAGGAAATATCTGCAAAAGTTAAATATGTGTTAGGTTTTCCCATTTTTCCATTGTATTTTTCCATTACTGTTACATAGCTCCTGTATTTATGGCTGAAGTGAAGATTGATATGGGTTCAGGTACACTGATGATTACAATTGCACAAAACAAGGAATTTTCAATTCATACAGAATTTCAGCCATCCTGTTAGTTGTTCCTTCCTATGAGTATGCACATGCTCTAACTTTGAAGTGTGAGCTTCTAACCATAGATGAATAATGTTCCAAACTATAAAGTTATGATTAATCCATAACTTTTTATGACTTTGAAGAATGATGCAGACCTCAATTTCATAGTCAGATTTCTTAATGCCTGAAATCAGATTGGTCATGAGTCATCCTAGAGAGGGCTTCCATAAAAGAAAAGAAAAAAAGGTGGAGAAGGATGTGCTATTTTATTTTGATTGTTGTTCTGTATTTGTGGGCCTCCCTGGTTAAAGGACATCTGCTTAAGAATGACAGAGATTCTTTTAATTCTAGAAATCATGAAAGTTATTTTTAAAAAGGAATTCACTAAGAAGTACTTATTTCACTTTATGGAATGAATCATATGTAAGTACCTAACAGCTTCAACTTCAATATGCACTACAGGTATACAGCAGGGTAAAAAAAAATCATACTGTATGGTTGCTAATTCTAATTTCTAACAGTCATGGCATAATCCATATCCATAGGAATCAAAAATCTATACTGCTCTTTTCAAATTACAAAGACCAATGGGGGATAGAGAAAAATTTACGGAATTTTGCAATTGCTTCAAATTGTTTTCTGATGCTAAAAGTTGAAGCCCAGTTATTATGGCCCTTTGTCAAAGGATGCACAATGAGTCCTTACAGAAAGCATATTAAGAATAATTGAGCCTCTGACAGTAAGCACAAAGGGTTCCTGAAAATGGAGGAGTAAGAGAAATGAGTTATCTTAAAGGGAAAGAAAGAATTTAGCAAATTGTTCTGGAGCCTGTTAAAGGTTAAGTTTCAAAAACTTTATAATCATGACTTTCACACAAATAGAAAATGAGCACAACACATGTCAAAGATATTGTTTAACTCAATTAATAAGGAAATCAATAAGATGTTACAACTAGTTTAAAAGAGATTTCAAGGAATCACACATATATAAGCAATAAGTAATACTTAGAAACATTTACAATGAAATGTAAAAGTGACTTATAATGGGAGAGATCAATTACATTTCTACTGGACAAAATTTATATGTCTGTAGAGAAGAATAATTTGTATTGATACATGTGTGTGCTTATACAATGTCTAGGTTTCGTTTGAAGACATTCAGCAATTTTTTAGAACCTATATCCTGAGAAAGGTGGCCAGTAGAAAAATACTCATCGAGTACTAAAAAAATATTTTGCGAACTATAATTAATATCTAAATATAACACACTACTTGATATAAATCTTCATAACTCCAAACTTTTTGTAAAATATACTATATACACAGATGATGCAAGCAAGTAATATTTTTTTCAGTAATCAAGGAACACAGGCTGAGTTGCACATCTGCACATTAAGTAACAAAAAGAAGACAAGAGCAGTAAAATGTAAGATCTGGAGTTCGCTAGTGGCAAGTGCTAGGAACAACAATTTACCATGAAAATAAAAAAAATCTAGAATATTTACATAAGTGTGGAGGAGGCAAGTGAATTTCCCATAGATTTAGAGATATTAAACTTGAATCAATTATATATAAATATGAAGTAACAAGAGTGATTTTAATTGCCATCTGTATTTCAGTGCTTTTGTTGTTAATTATTAAAACTTTTTACTAGTGTATTGGCAAAATCCTTAGTATTGAGTGATTAAGATGATCTCTTTTCTACCCAAGTTTTTATTTCATCAGTCTAGTTGAGCACACCAACAGCATCTTCCTATTTATGTGCTTCCTTGGCTTGTGGAAGTTGTATTATTTCAGGCCAAGAGCTTCTCTAGGTCACCCCATCAAATTTCTTTACTTCTATAGTTATTTCTTGTCTCGTTTCAAACAGCCAAGAAATTGTTTCCTGCGGGATTGAACTTCGACTCACCAGTTGAAGTAACGGTTCGCTGTTTTGTGGTTTTGTGCCAACTACATTTGTGTGTGTGTGTTTGCATGTTATAAACTATCTTGCAGAGTTGCTAGATTGCAGTAACATTTAATTCCCTGACCATATCTGCCTTGGTTACTGCTGTATCCCCAGTGTATAATGTAGATCCTGGCACAGGCTATGTTCAAAAAATACTAGTTTTGTAAATGCATGCAGTAAAGGGTCACAAACAGAAGTTTTTTACAAAGCTAACTCTAGGGAAACAGCAGATAGAATTCAAAGAGAATTTTTTTCTCTTTATATTCAGAGAATGGACATAGTGTACTTGAGAAAAATGAATCAATTAATAAACTTGAAGCAATCCTTTATTACTTTATTTTTTAAAGAGATCTATTTATTCATTTTTGAGAGAAAGAGTGAGCTGGGAGGAGGGGTAGAGGGAGAGAGAAACTTAAGCAGAATCCATGCCGAGGACAGAGCCCAACACGGGACTCAATCCCATGACCCAGAGATCACGACCTGAATTGAAACCAAAAGTTGGATGCCCAACTGACTGTACTACCCAGGCTATCCTCTTTTTTTTTTTTTTTATTAGAGAGGGTGAGAGCTCAAGAGCATGCATGGCAGGGGAGGGGCTGAGGGAGAAGGAGAGAGGGAATCTTAAGCAGGCTCCACATTCAGCATGAAGCCTGACACAGGTCTTGATTTCACAACCCTGAGATTATGATTTGAGCTGAAATCAAGAGTTGGACACTCAACTAACTGAGCCACCCAGGCACCATTATGATTTTCTAATATATAATTTTTTTATATTTCAAGACGGTGTTGCAGATGGTTTGAATAAAATGTCCATGTTCAGCAATTTTTTTTCAGCATATGTGATTAATATTAGTCCCATGACTGTATTTTGACAAATAGAGCATGTTTATAAAGTGACCGACAGTGTAAGAAGCATACTTACAGAGCATGGATAAACATAAGGCTAATAGGCTGGGCTTTTTGGTGCTGTAGATCATGGATTCAGTACAACTTAAAACATACATACTTACATATACATATATATAATATCCTAAATTTTAATACATTAGGAATGATAAGAAACAACAAAATGGTTTGATTCCTCTTAGCACATGGATGGCCTTTCAGAGTAATCCTCCCTCTCACTCTCTAATATTAGCATATGTCACATTCTTTACTTCTAAGAAGCAGAGTATTAAATGCTTGAGACAGAAACATTTATGATGAAGAGCACCAACACAATGAGCAAGATAATTTTGCATTTTAATAATATGAGCCAAAATTCTCACTTAAGAGTGTCTTTTCCAAGGGTACCTAGGTGGCAGAGTTGGTTAAGCATCCAACTCTTGGTTTCAGCTCAGATTGTAGCCTCAGGGTGATGAGATTGAGCCCCATGTTAGACTCCATGCTCAGTGGGGAGTCTGCTTAAGTTTCTCTCTCTGTCTCTAAAATAAATAAATCTTAAAAAAAAAAGAATGTTTTTTCCATTGCTTAAATATAGTCACTTTTCTAAATGGAGCACAGGTAGTTCTTCCCTGAAAGATGACAAAAATTTACAAATTTGAATTTTTTCAGGGCTTACACACTAACTTGGGGTGAAAAACAATGTGGTATCTTTTTTTTTAATTTTTTTATTATTTATGTATTTGAGAGAGAGAGAGAATGAGAGAGAGGGAGAGGTCAGATGGAGAAGCAGACTCCTTCCCACTGAGGAGGGAGCCCGATGCGGGACTCAATCCAGGGACTCCAGGATCATGACCTGAGCCGAAGGCAGTTGCCTAACAACTGAGCCACCCAGGCGCCCAACAATGTGGTATCTTAATATTGTCAAGTGGAAAGAGCTTCAATTTATAACTTCCTAAAAGATGGTAGCTCTGGCAATATTGGCTTGTCATGTGGACTGCATATAGAAAATCCAATAGTGAGTTGGGGTTTGGGTTAGACTTATTGAACAGAGTGATGTTGCATTCTGATTCTCCAAAGCTTGCAAGCAATTATACTAGTTTTCCATTGAAATTTGCCATTGAAGTACAAAAAAATCAGTTTATGAGATCAGAATAAAGGACAATGAACTTCACAGAGGCTACATTTTGGGTCTTAATTAAATATTTTCTGACACAAACATATTTTTTCCCCTCGGCCAAGTTCATTTCAGTGAAGAACACTTCAAAAGTCTTATATAACAAGCAGCTTCTCTATGAATAAATATGATTTTTTTAAAAAGTCAAAGAAGTAAACAAGCAACAAGTGTGTCTTGCTCTTGTTCAATCCTAATAAATTGATGTTATCAACATAGTGGATAAAGATAATATTTTATATATGCCAAAGTTCTCATATAGTTACTTGCTAATTCTACACACATTTGGTATTATCATAATTAAAGACATATTACTTTTATTTTATTTTTTTAATATTTTTGATCTTTTATTTTATTTTTTAATTTAAATCCAATTAGCCAAGGTATAGTACATTACTGGGTTTTGATACAATGTTCAATGATTCATCAGTTCAGTGTAACTTTTAAATCTCAGATTAGTAAAATTCAGTGGCAGTAAAATATGATAATCTGTTAAGATATGTCTTTTTTTTAAAGATTTTATCTGTTCATTTCAGACAGAGAGAACACATAAGCAGGGGCGAGGGGCAGAGGGAGAGGGAGAAGCACACTCTGCACTGTGCAAGGAGCCCAATGTGGGACTCAATCCCAGAACCCTGGGATCATGATCTGAGCCAAAGGTAGACACTTAACGACTAAGCCACCCATGTGCCCCAGGGATGAATTTTCTATAAAATTTAAGTTACTGGGGCACCTGGGTGGCTCAGGGGGTTAAAGCCTCTGCCTTCGGCTCAGGTCATGATCTCGGGGTCCTGGGATCAAGCTCTGCATCAGGCTCTCTGCTCTGCGGGGAGCCTGCTTCCCCCGACCCCCTCTCTCTGCCTGCCTCTCTGCCTACTTGTGATCTCTCTCTCTGTCAAATAAACAAATAAAATAAAAAAAAAAGATGGTTGCTGTATTATTAAAATTTAAGTTACTGCTAGGAATATATTTTCCTGAGCTTCCTGATCTATGCCAATTAGTCCAACTTCTTCAAGGACCTGAAGATGTCCCTATGGCCTTGTGGTCCTATAGCCTTAAAGTCAAATGTGTCAAAATTAATGACGACTTACAGTCAAACTAAAATGTACCCATAACATACAACAAAGATCAGGAAATCAAAGGAAAAATGTCAGAGTCCATTCCCATCTAAAAGCAAACAGTCAAAGATTCAGAAGTGCTGACAGCAAAGAGATGGATCAGTTTCTAACTGTAGGCACTGCTTAGAAAACATTTGGAAGGATCACTCAGATATAATATTAAATGATCACATAACATTCACTTTAGTCACCAGTTTTGTTAATGGATTCCATGCTGAACTAAGAGAACATATTCAAAATATTGCATTAATTGGCAAAATGCCTCCTTTTCTGAGATCCATGCTTTAGCAAAATACCATGAAGATGTACAGGTTAATAAACTTAATCTAAAAATATTTACTCACAGCTCTCCAACTGAAACCAATTGAAGGTAATCATACGAAGTACTTCAAGCCATCCTCAGGTTCCCTTCAATCTCCCATAGATTAGAACACCTGTACATACTGTAAGAAAAAGGGATATAAGAAAGAAAGAAAGAAAGAAAGAAAGAAAGAAAGAAAGAAAGAAAGAAAGAAAGAAAGAAAGAAAGAAAGAGAAAGAAAGAAAGAAAGAAAGAAAGAAAGAAAGAAAGAAAGAAAGAAAGAAAGAAAGAAAAAGGGATATTAGACCAAAGATTAACCAAGAAAGAAAAATAAATCCAAGTCTCAGTGACTCCCCCAAAGGGATCTGCTTCTGTTTGCCCCCAAATACTCTTAAATACACTGGATAAAATAATACCCAGCCAGTGGGCTCCCAACTAACTTCCTCATAGACACTGGAGCCACCTATTCCACCTTTAATACTTCACAATTCAATTCCCCATTATGATGGCTCAGAGTCACCAACCATCCTGGTGGTGGTCTTAGATAACACATCATTTGTCCCTTTCTAAACTAATTTCTTTATTTCTTGGACTCCATGATCATGATACCCAACATAGATAATTTCACAAACTGTTAATCTGTTAGACAGATATTTACTCCCTAATTGGAATGTTAATGTGTGTATTCTCCTAAAGGACTCTTTTTAAAAATATTTTATTCACTTTAGAGAGAGAGAGAGCAGGAGAGAGAGTACACAGTGGGGAGAAGTAGAGGGAGAAACAGGCTCCATGCTGAGCAGGGAGTCCAATGTGGGGTTCGATTCCAGGACTGCGGAATCATGACCCAAGCCAAAGGAAGATACTTAACCGACTGAGCTTCCCAGTCACCCCCTAAAGGACTAACTCTTGAAGGCCTGAAATCCTCCTCTAATCACCTTTTCACTAACAGCTTTCACTAACTAACCAACCTCCTTGTTCTCATTGTACTTCCTCAATCCCTTGACAGTCCCTGCACTCAGAATATGAGTCTCTTTGGGATAGAGGATCAACAGACACAGAATATATTTTGAAAAGCAGAGTCCCTGAAAGTGGAAATAGGTATCACTATGTCCCTCCTTAAGCTACCCCAGTATCCTTTAAAGCTTAAAGCAATTGAAGGTTTTAGACCTATTATTTAAGGACTTTAAAGAATTCCCGGTCCCTACTCCAGCTTCTGTAATACCCTAGTTGTTCCTGTGAAAAAGCCTAACAAAAAAGGATATTCGTTAGTTCCAAACCTGGGGGCCAAAAATAAAATATGAAGACTTATATTCCCCTTAGTCCCAAATTTAATAGCCTTCTCACTTCTATATTCCCTTATACCATTACTTCACTCTTAGGGACTTACGTTCCAGCTTCTTCAGTATATTCCTCCACTATGATTCCTAAGACCTATCTGCCTTCACTTTGGAAAATCAACAATGTGTTTGGACTGTTATGTCTCAGGGGTTTATGAAAGCCCTCATCTATTTTTCCTCAGGTGTTAAATGCAAATTTAAAGGATTTTATTTTCCCACATAATTCAACACTCCTTCAATAGATACATTACCACATTCTTTTCTCCAGTAGAATTGATAATTCACTGACAGATATGCAAATACCTATTAGAAGCTCTGGCTTGAAAGGGGTACCAAGTTTTGGGAAATACAATACTGCAGTCCTTAGGCTCATTATTTAGGACATGATATCTTCCTTAAGGGAAAAACTTTGTCCCCAGAGTGCACCAAGGTCATTCTAAATTAGCTTGTATTTGAAATGAATAGATAAATTCCAACCTTTCTGAGATTGATTAGCTATTGCAGGATGTTGATTTCTAACTTCTCTACTATAACATCTCCTTTATGATCATGGAAACAGTGTCTGAATCCATACGATGGGTCTCAATATGTGAAGAGCATCTGAATCCTTAAAAATTTCCCTTTCCTCTACCTTCAACTTGGAGCTCCGAAATGCCTTTGCCCTTTTCTCTATTTGTTTGTGAGAGAGGACACACTTTAAGCATCTCAGAAATACACCGGGAACCAGAGGCAGATTGGACACTTAACCTCATTCTAGATCTGAGCTCAAACCACAAATTATGTGCTAGTCATACCTTGAATATTTTATATACCTCATGTTGTCCAAAATTTTCTCCTGACTGAAAATATGACATTTTCAACTTCTTCCCTTCTCTAGTGAGATCCTTATCGCTTCTATTTCTAATATTATTTTCTGCTCTTTCTCACATTCCTAAACAGTGTTTTCAAAATCTTAATCCCACTAACCTTTCTCTTCCTACTGAAGGGTGATCACATGAAATGCATTGAAGCTAATGAAACATCAACCCATCCCCACCCTGGTCTTGCTGAAATTCCTCTTGTAGATCCAGATCTCATTCTCTTTGCTGATGGTTCATACATCCACACATCAAAACACTGTTTCCAGGTAAAATATGCCATCACACACTTCCAAAACCCTGTAGAATATGATCCTCTACGCAATGCAAAATCAACTAAGATAACAAAATCCATGGCTCTTGCTGATAGGAAAGTTAATGTCTACACATACAGTGGATATGCCTGGAGTATTACATGACTTTGTTATGTTATGGAAAGTCAAGGGATTTATGAGTGCAGCTGGATAACCAATCAAAAATGGGAAATAGTGGTTGAGATGATTATACCCAAAATCAATGCCCATATTGGCAATAAAACACTTGAGGCAAGGGGAAACTCATTAGCTTATGTGAGTTAGCAGTTTATAAATCTGTCCTAATCCTATTATAATCAGACAAGATATTATTTATTCCACTTACCACCTGATCCTCTAATCAAGGAAAGCAAAAGCTCTTGTTTTAAGGCTTCTGAAGATTAAAAAACGAATTAGAAACAAGATGGATACTGTATCCACTCAGATGAGATTCTGAGACACCCAGAAGACCACTTCATCTCTACTCAGTTCCCTTACTTAAGATTTGCCCTATAACCTTCACAAGATTACCAATCATGGGGAAAAAATCAACCCTTCCACAAAATTTGGTGGAAAAACTTGACTCCTTAACTGGAACGAGTGGTATTCTCTTGCCCCATATGCCAAAACCATAATCTTGGCAAAGCTGTAAATGTAGATTAAGGAAGACAGTCACCTTCAGTGGTATCCTTTCTCCATTGAAAATCAGATTTTCTTTAACTCCCTAAATCTCATGGCTATCCTTACCATTATTTGCATGTCTTCTCAGTAGCTAGAAGCTTCCCCATGTAAAAGGGCCATTATCACTATTGTCACACTTCTGTAGCAAGAATTTTCCCCACCTAAGGCATTCCACCTGCCCTCTCAAGTGAACAGGCAACTCATTTCATTAGTAAAGTTATCGTAGACATCTGAGTTCTTCCTTTGTCTTACAAACTACACTGTCCTTATCACACCTTACTATCTGAAATTCTCAGACAATTAAAACTAAAATTTGCAAAACTCTCAGAAGAACTCAGTCTTTCATGGCTCAATGTCTTGACTTTGTCCCTGATTGGCCTCAGGTCCTCTTTTACTGAACCTCGCCTTTATTCCCCTAGGTAATAATTACTGGCAGGCCGGTAAGAAATCCCTACTCCACATGGGTGATAGAAGAATACAATCTAATTAACTCAAATATTCTTAAAAATTGTGAGGGATTTATTAACTAACCTACATTTATTATTAATAAGTTAGGGTTGCTGGGTGATTGGCATTAAGGAGGGCACGTGTTGTGATGAACACTGGGTGTTATACACAACTAATGAATCATTGAACATCACATCAAAAATGTACTAAATACTGACTAACTGAACATAATAAAAAAACAATTAGCTAATTAATTAATTAGTAAGTAAGTAAGTTAGGATACCTTTCCTCCAGTCACCAAAACTACTTCACAATCTAGAAACTGGACACTTTTTCTTCTAGAAATGACATCGCCAAAAAACTAATAACCTTGAAGTACTCTGGTAGGCACCTATACCATCTTTCTTACCACTATCACTCCAACCAAACTTCAGGGGATCTAATGCTGCTTCCACATCTCACAATTAAGAAGGCACAAGATGTACATCAAATGGAAATCTACTCCACCTGGAGATCTTAAACTGAAGACTTACAAAGAGCCCAAGAAACAGAAGGCTTCATGAAGTAAATAGCTTTCCTAAGAACTGCGGATCAAACAGATGACATCTCAACATGGTCTCACTGAAACTACCAATATCATCACCCTAAAACTGCAAGAATTCCAAGTAACATTCTTTCACAACCACTGGGCATGGCATCATACTCTGACTTCGTGAGGAGACACTTGTACAGTGGTCTAAAGTGGCTGCTGTGCATGTGGTCTCTGAAACAACCCTGATATCCATGTCATCACTAAAAATACTTGCAAAATGGATACAAATAGAGAACTGTGTTAGGTAATGATGGTGCCATCACTGTGCCCTCTAGAGACACATCAAGGCCAATATCCTGGCATCCTCTTAATCAGCAAACCCGAGGCTTTAAGACTCAGTTTTACTCCCTTATTCAGCCTTCAGTAATTGTTTTGTTATATAATTAGCCATTTGTCATCAAGTGCCAGATTTCTAAGACCATCCAACAAATGTCAGTCTAACATGTTCAACAGATCATTCAACTTTTCTTCAGCAACATCGAAAATCTTTAGGAGACTTTGTTTAGACTCAGTTTTGCTGCACTCCAAGGGTCCCTTGAGTTGTCCAACAATAAATGAATGTCATTCATCTTGAACAAAAGAGGAGACTGACAACACTGAATTTTACCCAAGCCCTGTGATCCCAGTAAGCAGCTAAAATTAAAGAAATTTCCCCACAATCTGTGATTCAGGAAATGGCTTACTGCAAGGACACTCTTCTACACATGACTTAGATTAACACTCTTGCGTGCCTCTTGCTTATCTATAACAAGGGTAGATATAAACATTGCAAATTTGTATTATTTGCTTCCAAAATGGTTAGTTGAACTGTTTTGTCCCCATTAATCAACTGGAATAAACTGTTTGTTAACCATAATTTAGTTAAAGTTTCTCTCCTTCCCTAAGACCCCAGAAATGAGACCTACCCTAGCCCCTCCTTAAAGACCCCTTCTGAATATAGGCTGACTTCAGGGTAAAACCTTCTCTAATTTACTATCCAAGCACACAACTCTCATCGCACTTTCTCCCACCTTATCCTTTCTAGCCTGAGTCTTGTAAAGCCCTTTTCTGAATACCCATTGAGATACTCAGATTGTATGGTCCTAGTGTTCTCCCTATTGTAACAGCCCCTCTCCCTTTATTGCAATAATCCTTTCAAATGAAATCTCTGCTCACTTACCTAAGTCCAGATTTACTCTTATTTGATAATATAGAATATTTCATTTACCCTAGAACACCCTTCATTTCCTTCCCAACAAATCTCTGCCCTATACTTTAAAGAAGCAAGTTCATTAATGATTTTTTTCCAACATAGATGTTTCACTAATTCTAGAACATTTTAAAGTGGAATAATTAGGGGCATCTGGGTGGCTAAGTCGTTAAGTGTCTGCCTTCGGCTCAGGTCGTGATCCCAGAGTCCTGGGATCAAGCCCTGCATCTGGCTCCCTGCTCAGTGGGAAGCCTGCTTCTCCCTCTCCCACTCCTCCTGCCTGTGTTCCCTCTCTCACTGTGTCTCTCTCTGTCAAATAATAAATAAATCAATTAATCAATAAATAAATGGAATAATTAAATAGGCACTTTTTTTTTTTTAATCTACCTTCATTCTCTCAGCAAACCTTGGGCTTTCTTAACAAGCAGCACTGTTGATCTTTGGAGATATATAATTATTTGTTGTAAGGGTATCCTATGTGTAAGATGCTTAACACCATCTGTACACCTGTAACTTACAGGTGTACAGCTGTACAACTTGACACCTGTAACTACAAATGCCAATAGCATGTCCCACTCCTGCCTATTGTGATAACTAAAAATATCTCCAAGTATTGCCAATATACTGGGGGAGAGGGAGCAAAAGTTGAAAATTACTATGGTTTGAGGTTTGCCCATTATGTTGTATGAACATTGTTAGCTCCTTTTTAATACTGAATAGTGTACCATTTGACGGGAAAGTCATATTTTAAAAAATTTTTTTTCAGTACTCCTGGGTGGCTCAGTCCATTAAGCATCAGACTCTTAATTTCAGCTCAGATCATGATCTCAGGGTCTTGAGATTGAGTCCTGCATCAGGCTCAGTGGGGATTCTGCTTATCTCTTTCTCTCTCCTTTCTCTCTCCTTCTGCCCCTTCCCTCTCTTTCTCTAAAATAAATAAATGTTTTTAAAAATCTATTCTCTTTTTGGTGGACATTCCAGATTTGGACTATTTTGAACAAAGCTGCTATGATCATACTTCAAAACATGCACATCTTTGTGCATATGTTTTTACTTTTTCTGTGTAAATACTGAGTAGTAGGTCACACTTAACTTTATGAGGAACTGTCAAACCACTTTCCAAAGTGGTTTAACCATTTTATTCTACTCCCTTGATAGGAATTTACCATATATCATAACATCATATGTTATCACCATATGATAAATTTTGTTGCTTACAGCCTCACCAACATTTACAGTGATCAGTTTTCTTATCATTCTACGGTGTATATAATAGTATGTTTGTATTTGCATGAAGACTACTGATGTCGAGAATACTGTCTTATTCCGATTGGTTATTTATAAATCCTCTTTTTGAAGTATATTACCAAGTCTTTCAACATTTTGACCTTTAATAAATGGGTTTATTATCTTGATATTATTGAGTTCTGGAAGTCATTTGAATACTATGTCAAATATATATTTTTCAAATACTTTCTCACAGTCTGTAACATGTGTAATCTTATTTTATTGTTTTTATTAAGCAAAAGTTTTAATGTTTTGTGAAGCCCATTTATAAATTGTTTTTGGTTAGTATTTTCTAGAGGTACCTTCTCCTCCTTCAAGATCGTGGGGATATTCTATTTCCTTTCCTACTAGAAGGTTCATATTGCTAGTTGTATGAATTGTATCAAATAATTTTTGTGTGTGGTTTGAGGTTCATTTTTCCCATGTGCAAGACCAGCTATTCCATCACTAATTTGCTGAAAATATCTTTTCCATTCAAATGTATTATTGCCTAATTTTAATCAATTGATCTTATAATTTGAGTCTTTTTCTGAACTCTCTTTTGTTCTATTGTCTACCTTTATGTAAATACCACACTTTGTAAATTTTAGTAGTTCTATAGAAAGTATTGAAATAAAGTAATCTAAGTCCCCTAATTTTCTTCTTTAGAGTGTCTTTTTTTTTTTTTTATGTGGGGTATCTACAACCATATCTGAAGAAGGAAAAAAAAAAAAGCTTGCTGAAATGTTTTTATTGGATTTGCCTTGAATCAATACAGAGTCAATAGAATCAATAGAGATTCCTGGGGATTGGAATTTGTCTTTGTTATTTGAAGAACTTTGCAATTTGATATAAATTTTAGCTTAAGCTGACCTTTTTTAGAGGGCAGTGAAACTATTCTGTATGATATGCTAGTGGTCACTATACATCATTATATGTTTGTCAAAATCCATGGAATATATGACACCAAGAGTGAAACCCTATGTAAACAGTGGACGTTGGGTGGTAACAGCATGCCAGTGTAGGTTCATTGATTGAAATAAGTGTACCACTCTGGAAGAAAATGTTGATAGTAGCGAATGTTGTGCTTGTATTGCAGTGGGGGTATGTAAGATCTCTTTCTACTTTCTGCTCAATTTTACTGTGAACCTACTGCTCCCCCCAAAAAAGTAAAATCTATTTCCTTTTATCAAAAAAAAGCATTAGGAAGTGACTTTTCTATTGCTGTGTATAATTGCTATTATCATTTTATTACTAAAGCATAATTATAATGTGAGTTCATAATGCTTAGAGCTTAGTATGATAATTATTTTGTGTGTATACATGTACTGAGGAATGACTATCATCACTAGCAGGCTTATGCTAGGTTTACACTTCTAATTGTTTTGTGGTGATAGTGGTTATTTTTGTTTTGAGATGGGTGTTTTCTGAAGTATTCTTGTCTTACTGCCTATGTTGCAAGGAATTTGGCCTCACCAAAAGACATGCTTGGCCTTTGTCCTTACCTCCTGGAAAGCAAATCTTCAACTTCGGAATCTTCCAAATTCTACAAGAGTGTCTTTTTTTTTTTTTTTTTTTTTTTATGTGGGGTATCTACAACCATATCTGAAGAAGGAAAAAAAAAACTTGCTGAAATGTTTTTATTGGATTTTCCTTGAATCAATACAGAGTCAATAGAATCAATAGAGATTCCTGGGGATTGGAATTTGTATCTTAATAATATTTAGTCTTCCAATCTATGAATACTCAAGTATTTTATAGTTGTTGATGTTATTATAAATACTTGTAGTTTTCTAGTTTTTCATTGATACAATATACTAATGTTCCTGATGTTTTGTATATTGAATATGGATTATGCAACCTTGCTAAATTTACTTATTAGATTTAGTAGTAACTTCATACATTATTTAGAATTTTCTATGTATATAATCATGTTATCTGCAAGAAACAATGTTTTATTATTTTTTCCTTTCCTTTTTTTCCTTTTCCATCTACATACTTCCTATTTCTTTTTCTTATCTTATTGCACTAACTGTAACTTCTTTTACATTGTTAAATATACATTGTGATAATGGATATCCATTTCTTATTTCTAAACTTACTGATAAAAAATTTAATATTTTACCATTAAGTAAAATATTAAAGTAAAATGTTAGCTGTAGTTTTTTCATAGTTGCCTGAAAACAGATTGAAAAAAAAAATCCCTTCTATTAGCTTTATGAGTTCATATTTAAATTATGAATGAGTGTTGAATTTTGTCAAATGCTTTCCCCTCACTTCCTGAGGATCTGTTATAGTTTTTCTCATATTCAATGAATATACTAAATTTTATTAATTGAATTTTGAATGCTAAGGCAACCCTGACCTCCAAGGATAAACTTATCGTGTTTAAATGTATTATATATTTCAATATTACTAAATTTAACTTGCTAATATTTTGTTAGGGAATTTTGTAGCTATCTTCATGAGGAATACCTGGTTAGTGTCCTCTTCATGTTATATTTTGCTGATTTGGGTAAAAGAGTCATAAAGGTTTCATAAAGTTTTTTCTGAAATATTTTCTCTATTTAAAAAAGATAATTTGAGGGGTGCCTGGGTGGCTCAGTTGGTTAGTGTCTGCCTTCAGCTCAGGTCATGATTTCAAGGTTCTGGGATTGAGTCCTGCATTGGGCTCCCTGCTGAGCAAGGAGTTCACTTCTCCCTCTCCCTTTGCCCCTCCTCCCACTAATGCTGTCCCTTTCTCTGTCTCAAATAAATAAATAAAATCTTGAAAAAAGAAGAAATAAACTGAAAATAATAAAAGAAAATATAAATAAATAAATATTTTAAATAAGATTGGTATTATTTCTTCTTGATATGATACAATTCACTAGGAAATTCACATGGATTTGAAGTTTACTTTGAGATAGATTTTTAAATTCATGTTCAATTTCTTCAAGAGATACGAGGCTATGCAAATTTCATATTTTTTCTTATGTCAATTTGATAATTCATGTCTTTCAAAATTGTCCAATTCATCTAGGTTACTGAATGTATTAAAATAGAATTGTTAATAATATGACTTTATTATAACTTTAATTCCTGTTTAATATGCAACTTCAATAGTAGTAATTCTTTAATTTTTTAAAGATTTTATTTACTTATTTACTTATTTGACAGAGAGAGAGAGAGTACAAGTAGGGGGAGCAGTAGAGGGAGAGGGAAAAGCAGGCTCTCCGCTGAGCAGGGAGTCTGATGTGGGCCTCCATCCCAGGACCCTGAGATCATGACCTGAACCAAACGCTGAGGTTTAACCAACTGATCCACTTAGGATCATTCTTTTTAAAAGATTTATTTATTTATTTGAAAGATAGAGCATTAGCAGAGGGAGAGGGCAAGAGAATCCACAAGCATACTCCCCATTGAGCACAGAGCCCCATGTTAGGCTCAATCCCAGGACCCTGATGTCATGACCTGAGCTGAAACCAAGAGTCTGATGCTCAACTGACTGAGCCACCTAGGTACCCCACTAATATCAGTAATTCTTATTTTTATTTCTTTATAACTCTGGATAGGGGTTTATCTAGGTATTATTTTGTTAAATAAAATACTTAATTGATTTTATTTTGTGGTTGTTTGGTACACATTTTACAGATATATTTTACTCAATTAGTGTTTGCATGATCTTTTTGTAAGCTTCTATTTAAGTTCCAGTTAGTGCAATACTAGTTTCATGTGTACAATATAGTGATTAAACACTTCCATACTACACGCAGTGCTCATCATTAGTGCACTTATTAATCTCCATCACCTATTTAACCCATCCTCCCACTAACCTCCCCTCTGGTAACCATCAGTTTGTTCTCTAGAGTTAAGTCTATTTCTTGGTCTCTGTCTCTGTCTCCCTCTCTCTCTGTCTGTCTCTCTCTCTTTACTCCCTTTTCTCATTTGTTTTCTTTCTTAAATTCCACACATGAGCAAAATCATATGACATTTGTCATTCTCTGACTGAATTATTTTGCTTAGCGTTATACTTTCTAGTTCCACCCATGTCATTGCAAATGCTAGATTTAATTCCTTTTATGGCTGAGTAATATCCCACTGTATATATATACCACTTCTTTATCCACTCATTTATCCATGGACACTTGGGCTGTTTCCATAATTTGGGTATTCTAGATAATACTGCTATAAACATCAGAGTGCATGTATTCATTTGAATTAGTATTTTTGTATTCTTTGGGTAAATACCTAGTAGTGCAATTGCTAGACCATAGGATAGTTCTATTTTTAACTTCTAAGCAACCTCCTTATTGTTTTCCAGAGTGGCTGCCCCAATTTACATTCCCATCAACAGTGCAAGAGAGTTCCTCTTTCTCTGCATCCTCACCAACACCTGTGGTTTCTTGTGTTGTTGATTTTAGCTATTCTGACAGGTATGAGGTGATATCTCATTGTAGTTTTTTTTTAATTTTTTTTTTTAAGATTTAGTTTATTTATTTGAGAGAGAGAGAGAGATTGAGAGAGCAGAAGGTCAGAGAGAGAAGCAGACTCCCCAGGGAGCTGGGAGCCCGATGTGGGACTCGATCCCAGAACTCCGGGATCATGACCTGAGCCAAAGGCAGTCGCTTAACCAACTGAGCCACCCAGGCGCCCTCATTGTAGTTTTGATTTGCATTTCCCTTATGGTAAGTGATGAGCATCTTCTCATGTGTCTGTTGCCAATCTGTATGTCTTTGGAAAAATGTTCATTCATGTCTTCTGCCCTTTTTATAATTGAATTATTCATCTATTGGGTGTTGAGCTTGATAAGTACTTGATATATTGTAGATATTAACCCTTTATCAGATATGGCATTTGTAAATATCTTCTCCCATTCCATAATTTGCCTTTTAGTTTTATTGACTTTCTTTGCTATGCAGAAGCTTTTTATTTTGATGAAGTCTAAATTGTTTAGTTTTGCTTTTGTTTCTCTTGCCTCAGAAGACATATCTAGAAACAAGTTACTATGGCTGATTCAAAGAAGTTACTGCTTGTGTTGTGCTCTAGGATTTTGATGATTTCAGGTCTCACATTTATATTTTTATCCATTTTGAATTTATTATTGTGTATGATGTAAGAAAGTGGTTCAGTTTCATTCTTCTACATGTTGCTGTCCAGTTTTCCCAACATCATTTGTTGAAGAGACTGTCTTTTTCTCTCTCTTTTTTTTTTAATATTTTATTTATTTGACACAGAGAGAGAAAGCACATGCACACACAAGCAGGGGGAGCAGCAGGCGAGGGAAAGGGAGAAGCGGGCTTCCCGTGGAGCAGGGAGCCCAATGCGGGGCTCGATTCCAGGACCTGGGGATCATGAGCTGAGCTGAAGGCAGACGCTTAACCGACTGAGCCACCCAGGTGCCCCGAGACTATCTTTTTCTGATTGGATATTCTTTCCTGCTTTGTCAGATTGGATATTCTTTCTGATTTGGATAACCTTTCCAAGATTAATTGACCATATAGTTGTGGGTTTATTTCTGGGTTTTCTATTCTGTTCTATTGATCTGTGTGTCTATTTTTGTGCCAGTACCATACCCTTTCCATCACTACAACTTTGTAATATAACTTGGAGTCCAGAATTGTGTTGCCTCCGGATTTGCTTTTCTTTTTCAAGGTTGCTTTGGCTATTTGGGTCTTCTGTGATTCCATACAAATTTTAGGATTGTTTGTTCTAGCTCTGTGCAAAATGCTGTTGGTAAACAAACAAACAAACCACCCCCCCAAAAAAAACCCAAAATGCTGTTGGTATTTCGATAGGGATTACATTAAAAGTGTACATTACATTAAATGTGTAGATTGCTTTGGGTAGTATAAACACTTTAACAATATCTGGTCTTCCAATCCATGAGCATGGAATGTCTTTCCATTTCTTTGTGTCATCTTTAATTTCTTGTATTAGTGTTTTATAACGTTCAGAATAGAGGTCTTTTATCTCTTTGCTTAGGTTTATTCCTAGGTATCTTATTGCTTTTGGTGCAATTGTAAATGGGGTTGATTCCTTAATTTCTTTTTCTGCTGCTTCATTATTGGTATATAGAAATGCAACAGATTTCTGTACATTGATGTATCCTGTGACTTTACTGAGTTCATTTATCAGTTATAATAGTTTTTTGGTGGAATCTTCCATGTTTTCTATATAGTGTATCATGTCATCTGCAAATAGTTAAAGTATGACTCCTTCCTTGCTGATTTAGATACATTTTATTTCTTTTTTTGGTCTGATTGCTGTGGCAAGGACTTCCAGTACTGTTAAATAACAGTGTTAAGAGTGGACATACATGATCTATCTTTTACATCCAGTTTAATTTGCTCTTCTTTCTTTAGCTTCTTAAGGTCAAAACGTATGCCAGTGATTTTAAACTTGTCTTCTATTCTGATATATGCATGTGATATTTACTTTAAGCACTACTATAGCTATATCTTACAATTATTATTAATGTCTATTTTTATCTAAGTTAGGCATCATATTTTCCTATTTCTGAATATGTGTAATAATTCATGATTATATATGGAAAATATTAATTTATATTATCTTGATTTTGTTTTCTTTCTTCAAGTATTGAATATAATATAGTATATAGTTATTTGTAGATCAGATTGATCATCTTGAAATTTTTTATTAATTTTTTATCAGGGAAATCCAGGGTTGCCTTTACTTCAGGCCTAGATGAGTGCAACTTTTTTGGGCTTTTTGGTATCCTTGCTGGATGCCATATGTTTTCAACAAGGTCTCTTCACTGTGGCTATTCAAAATTCAATAATATCCTAGTCCTCTGGAATCTCTGGTAGTTTTTAGCTCACAGCTTCTTGGTAATAGTTCTTTTCCTAATAGTGTTCCTAGGCTGGCTTTGTGTATTTTCACTCTGTGCATATGTCACTTAGTATTCAGCTACCTATTCAAAGAGACCACCATGCAGCTTTCTAGAGCTCCTTCTCTGAACTGTTTCCTTTTTTGTTGGTATCTAGGCCCTCAAGTTAGAGCTATGCCCATACCCCTGAATAATGATCTCTTTCTACTCTGCTCAAAGAGTACATCTTTCTTTGGGCTCTACTTCCTTGGCTAACAGTCCATAAAGCATCTCCTATCTGGAAGTTGGAGGAATGGCAGAGATCATTATGTTGTTTCTCTTCTCTCAGGGATCACAGTATTACACTGCCTCTTGTCAAACATCTAAAAAAGTTATTTGATATGTTTTGTTCATTTGGAGGGTTACTAAAAAGCCATTTTCTCCTTCATAGACAAAATAAAACTCTTATTAAGTATATTCTTGCTTGTTTTATACGTTCTCTAACAAGTCATTTCAGGACCTTAAAAAGAAAGATATTTGGGTAATTTGGCTGCATCACTTAAAGATGATGATTTGTAGTCTTTTCTATGTTTTAAGATTTTTTGAAAGTAATTTTTATAATTTACTTCATGTATAAATTTTGTAAGAGTATGTTTACAAACTTAGAATACTTATCAATAACTAAATGGGTAATTACACATTGATTCTTTTTCTTTCCAGTCTGATTAGCATTTAATATTTCTCCAGAGTTTTATTTTCAGTCTTCTACCACAAACACTTCTCACCTGCCTTTCTTCCTATATTCTTCTCCTTAGCACTTTTCATTATATGCCTTCCTGACTAATTTACCTGTTCACCTACTTAATTGTTTGTGTTTTCCACTTGTATGTAACACCAGAAAATATTTATCTGTTTTGTTCACTACTAAATGCCCTCTAGTTGTAACAGAGCCCAGCAAATAATATATTTAAATGAGTGAATGAATAAATGAAATCATGCCTCCTGCTCCTCCATCCAGTATTATCTCAGTTTTTCACATTAACCAACATGAACAATAACTTAGTTTAACATGAGCCTGCAAAATCACCTGAAGATGAGGAAATACTTGCAGTTTCCAATCAAGATGGAAGCCCAGTATTTCCTATTTAACTCAGAGGACAAAGTCTCATAGAAATTAAGATAATAGCCTATCTCTCCATGGACTAAGAAGAATACAGAATGCATTCAATCATGTTAATGTATGGATGGATCTTTTGATAAAACAAATCCTTATCCTAGCACATGCTGTCATCCCAAGAAAATGCTCTTAAAGAGATTTCTCTGAAGACTCAACTTGTTTCACCTTAAGCTTTCTCTAAATTAAAAGCCCAGGGGTGCCTGGGTGGCTCAGTGGGTTAAAGCCTCTGCCTTTGGCTCAGGTCATGATCTAGGGGTCCTGGGATCGAGCCCCACATCAGGCTCTCTGCTCAGCAGGGAGCCTGCTTCCTCTTCTCTCTCTGCCTGCCTCTCTCTGCCTACTTGTGATCTCTCTCTGCCAAATAAGTAAATAAAATCTTTAAAAAACAAAAATAAAAATAAAAGCCCAGGATACACAAATACTTAGCTTTAACTTTAACCTTGCACTCTAAACTGAATAGTTTAGGAAGCAATTTTTTATCTCAGTCCCTTAAAAAGTATTATCTATAATGACACCAGTTGGTTGCTTCCATTATTTTCCTTCTCCAGGTTGGAAGAAATGTGGTGCTACTTACCATGTGCTACCCACATAAGCATATAGAAAAGTAGATACTATATATTAGGGTGAGCTTATAAGATAGCTATAATAACATTGTTATTAATGACATATTGTTATCTAATAAGTGAATTGTGGGATTTCTCTTTGGAACCACTTTTGACAATCTTCTTAACATCTCAATTAGGATTGTATCTCACTGGTAAACAGAGAAAAATACCTTCCCAAAATTCATCTATTATCTTTTTATTCATTTATTATTCATTTATTATCCATCTATTTACGATATGTTTTCAAACTTAAGACCCTCTCCTAAAATAATTAAATAGTAATGTAGCATGTCATTCTTTATTTGTGGCCTGACATAACACTGAATTATTTACTCATTCTAGTGTCCTTGCATACACTCAATAGATTTAAATAAGTGAAGAAACAACATACAAGTATCGGTACTACTGTTAAGGTAGTGCTGTACTGGTTGTTATACACATCTAATGAATCATTGAACAGTACATTAAAAACTCATGATGTACTATGGGCTGGCTAACTGAATATGATTAAAAAAATAAAATAAAGTAGTGCTGTCTTCAAAGAGAAAGAAAGCACACAATTTAAGCCACTTGGGGTTAAATTCTTAAGTCTGGTAATTCTAATTTTCCAACTTACAAATGAGATAAATAACCTACTAAACATTTTGAACTATAAAACAATCACATAATTGGTAGTGGGGGTGGGGCGCAGAGGATAATAGACAAATAGACCCTGTCAAGCTGCAAAGGAAATTACATAGCTAAATGAATCCTCATCAAATCCTGAGTCAGGGGTACCTGGGTGGCTCAGTGGGTTGAAGCCTCTGCCTTCGGCTCAGGTCATGATCTCAGGGTCCTGGGATCGAGCCCCACATTGGGTTCTCTGCTCAGCGGAGAGCCTGCTTCCCCCTCTCTCTCTGCCTGCCCCTCTGCCTACTTGTGATCTCTATCTCTGTCAAATAAAGAAATAAAATCTTTAAAAAAAAAATCCTGAGTCAGAGTTTTCACCATAAACATTGCTATCACCTACTAGATTTAGGTTAAGCAGTAGTAAAGGAATTAGAGTTAAGAAGCTACAGCCTCTTTTTTTGTATAGTCACTATCATGATTTTTCTTTATATAAGTATAGGCCATAAATCAATTAATAATAATGAAGTCATGGAGCCAAATAATGGGGAAACTGTGAGGTAGCAGAAAAAAATTTAAACATTAAGCAGCAAAAAGTGAATTCTTCATCTTAATTTTCTCCCCTGTAATTATACTGAAATGTCTATTCTGATTCTAAATAGCCATGTGAAATTCAAACTTTGAGTAATTATGTATATAAAAATTAATAAAAGAAATTATGTTTAAATCATACCACTAAGTCTGCTTTAAATGAAAACAGTTCACTGATGATAAAACATGAATGAATATACAAGATTATAATACATTAGAATATGATAAATTTCTGTATAGCAAAGAAAATTTATATTGATGATACACAGTTGCCCAAAATAATAATCAACAGAACACATTAGAACTTGTTGCTTGTCACCATGTTTACAGATTATATGTTTGATTCAATAGATAATTTGCAGTTTATGAAAATCTAGATTTAAATTATAAATCAAAAGATATTCTTTGGTTTGGATAACTCTTTTTTTTTACAAATTCCACAAATACTTTCCACCCTATGCTTGTCATATTGACATCTCAAATTTCTAAAAATGAAGTCATTATTTTACTCTAACATGCATTCCTCTGCCACATTTAAAAAATATTGATCCATGCCTTTACCATATGCCTAGTAGAAATGAGACATAAAGCACTGTCTGAGAAACAAGTTGGAGGCCAAAAGCAGTAAGTCCGTAAATTAAGACTGATAGGTAAGTAAAATATAATGCCCAACATGGCTATAGAAAATTAGGGATCAGAAATCCAGGAATATAATAATAAGCAATTATTCAGACAAGCAAGGAAAGAAAACAGTATACATGAATATCAGGAACCAGCAATATCTTTACAGACTTAAATCTGGTGCAGTTTTTCAAAGGTCCTTCCTCTGGGAAAAAGGACAACAGCCCTTCATTTAAATAATCACTGATTTCTGTCAATTATCTCTTCATAAAGTCTTTTTAATCCATTCCCTTCCTTCCACTCCTACTTCTAGAATCATATCTCATCTCCCCCTCATGGTTGATTCACAAGTCTCTTATCAAGGTTCTGTTCTTTCAATCTTTCCCCATTCTAGCGTATCTCACATAGAGCTGACAAATTTAAACTCTATGGCTAGTCCCTTCCCCACAAACTTGCAGTGGCTTTTCCCAAATGACAGAATAAAGAACATACGCCTTAGCTTGCAAGTACAGGTTTTCTTTTTTAAATTAATTAATTAATTATGTTTAATTTGAGTATAGTTGACGCATAATGTTACATTAGTTTCAGGTGCACAACTTAGTTATTTGACAAGTTTATACACTGTGCTACATTCACAAGTGTAACTACCATCTGTCCCATTACATCGCTATTATATTATCATTGACTATATTCCTTATGCTCTCCTTTTTATTCCTGCAACTTATTCATTTCATAACTGGAGGCCTGTATCTCCCTCTCCCTTTCACCCATTTTGCCCATCCTCCAACCCCCTCCCCTCTGGCAACCATCAGTTAGTTCTCTGTATTTTTATTTACAAATAGTTTTCTGTATTTATAGTTTTGATTCTGCTTTTTGTTTATTAATTTTTATATTCCATTTGTGAGTGGAATTATATGGTAGGTCTTTCTTGGACTGACTTATTTTACTTACAATAATTCCCTCTAGATTCATCAATGTTGTCTCAAATTGCATGATCTCATCCTCGTTTATGGATAATATTCTCTAGTGGGTATGGGGGCGGGGTCTGTGACACATGCGTGTGCACACATTTTCCTTATGCATTCATCTATTAATGAAAACTTACATTTCTTCCATGTCTTGGCTATTGTAAATAATGCAATAAACATAAACATGCAAATATCTTTTTGAGATAGTGTTTTTGTTTTCCCTGGGTAAATGCCAAATAGAATTACTGGATCTCATGGCATTTCTATTTTTAATTTTTTGAAGAAATGCCATACTGTTTTCCACAGTGGCTGCACCAGTTTGCATTACCACAAACAATACACTAGGGCTCCTTTTTCTCCACATCTTCACCAACACTTTTTGTTTCTTGTCTTTTTGAGTGTAGCCATTACGACAGGTGTGAGGTGATATCACATTGTGAGGTATTTTTTAAGTTTTTATTTAAATTCCAGTTAGCTAACATACAATGTTATATTAGTTTCAGATGTACAATTTTCTGATTCGACACTTCCATACATCACCTGGAGCTCATCAAATCCACTCCATAATCCCCATCACCTATTTAACCCATACCCCAACTACCTTACCTCTGGTAACTATCTGTTTCTTCTCTCTAATTAAGAGCCTATTTCTTGATTTGTCTCTTTCCATTTTCTTTTTTCCATTTTTTCATTTGTTTTGTTTCTTAAACTACACATATGAGTGAAATCAGATGGTATTTGCCTTTCTCTGACTTATTTCGCTTAGCATTATGCTCTCTAGCTCCATCCATTCCATTGCAAATGGAAAGATTTCATCCTTTTTGATGGCTAATATTCCATTGAATGTGTGTGTATAAATAAATAAATATATATATATGCTAATATTCCATTAATGTGTATATATATATACTACTTCTTTATCCATTCATCAGGTAATGGACATTTGAGCTCTTCCATAATTTGGCTATTGTAGATAATGCTGCTATAAACATCAGGGTGCATGTATCCCTTTGAATTTGTATTTTTGTATTCTTTATGTAAACACACAGTAGTGCAATTGCTGGATTGTAAGGTAGTTCTATTTTAACTTTTTGGAACCTCCATACTGTTTTTCCAGAGTGCTTGTACCAGTTTGCATCCCCACCAGTACAGCAGGAGTGTTCTTTTTTCTCCATATCCTTGCCAACAGCTGTTATTTTTTGTGTTGTTGATTTTAGCCATTCTGAAAAGTGCGAGGTGATATCTCATTGCAGTTTTGATTTGTATTTCTCTGATGGTAGGTGATGATGAGTTGTATGACATCTTTATATATTTTGGATATTAACCCCTTATCAGATATGTCATTTGCAAACAGATTCTCCCATTTAGTAGGTTGTCTTTTTGTGTTCTTGACGTTTTCCTTTGTCTTGCAAAGGCTTTTATTTTATTTTGATGGAGTCCCAGTAGTTCATTTCTGCTTTTGTTTCCTCTGTTTTAGGAGACTATCTAAAAAATGGTTTCTAGGGCTGATGTCAGAGAAATTACTGCCTGTGCTCTCTTTTAGGATTTTTATGATTTCAGGTCTCCCGGTTATGTCTTTAACTCATTTTGACTTAGTGTATGGTGTTAAAAAGTAGTCCAGTTTCATTCTTTTATACAAAACTATGCAGTTTTCCCAGTACCATTTATTGAAAAGACCGTCTTTTCCACTGAATATTCTTGCCTCCTTTGTCATAGATTAATTGACCATATAAATGTGAGTTTATTTCTGGACTTTCTATTCTGTACTGATCTATGTGTCTATTTTTGTGCCAGTACCATACTGCTTGGATTACTATAGCTTTGTAGTATATCTTGAAATCTACAATTGTGATAACTCCAGCTTCCTTCTTTCTTGGGACTGCTTTGACTATTTGGAGTCTTCTGCAATTCCATACAAATTTTAGTATTATTTGTTCTAGTTTGGTGAAAAATGCTGTTGCTATTTTGATAGGAATTGCACTGAATCTGTAGATTGCTTTGGGTAATATGGACATTTTGATGATATTAATTATTCTAATCCAGGACCATGGAATATTTTTCCATTTGTGTCATTTTCAATTCCTTTCATCAGTATTTTATAGTTTTCAGAGTACAAGTCTTTCACCTCTTTGGTTAAGTTTATTCCTACTCTTAAGAATATTCCTATTCTTTTTGGTGCAGACATAAATAGCATCTTTTTTTTTTTCTCTTTCTGCAACTTTTCTGTTAGTGTGAAGAAACACTACCAATTTCTGGTTATTAATTTTGTATCCTGCTACTTTACTGAATTAGCTTATTACTTCTAGTAGTTTTTCGGTGGAGTTAAGGGTTTTCTATAATAGCATGTCATCTACAAACTTCATAACAAAATATTACCAAACCACATACAACAATACATTAAAAAGATCATTACGATGATCAGGTAGGATTTATTCCCAGGTTGTAAGGATGGTTCAATATTCACAAATCAATCAATATCATATATCACATCAATAAGATAAAGGATAAAAATCATATGATCACGTAAACAGATGCAGAAAAATCATTTGACAAGGTTCAATATTGATTCATGATAAAAACTCCCAATAAAATTGATTTAGAGGAAACTTACCTTAACATAGTATCTTTTCTTTCATTTGAGTCAAAAATGCCTTTTTTTCTTCATCCCCATATTCCACCTAAAGCAGACTACTCACTATTCCATAAATATGCCCAGAACTGTATACTGTTATCTCTACTCTTGACTTATTCTCAATTATACCTTGCTTATAATGATCATTCCTTAATAACACTTGAAAGCAGGAACTCAGTCCTTGTTATCTTTATATTCCCAAAATTGCCTAGTGTTGTTGGAAGGAAGGTTAAGAAATGTGTTGAAATAGTTTCCATTCTGTGTTTTTGGAAAGAAATATTTCTATTATGTGTGACTGGTCAGAGTAAGGTGTTGTCTAAGCATAACAAATTTCTTCTGAGTAAATTAGGTTCCAGCCTTTAGTCCTATCCATCTCTAGGCCAAGTACAAAATTGTATGCATCATAATAATGAACTAGGAAAAAAAATATTTGAGTAAAAGATTAGAAAGCAATGAATACTAACAAACTAAATTACAGAGATGTTTTTTTTTTATTCTCAAAAAGAACGGGATACATATCAGTGTGACATTGAAAATCTCTTTAGGAAAAAATAAAGAACCAGAGATGTATATGACTTAGTGCTAAGAGGCTAAATTATTAAAAGTATAAGGTTACCTGTGACTTTTCTATATATTATTCAAATGAAATTTAATTGTCACATGATTATACATTACTTATAAAACACCCTAATATGTTTACTTGATAATCAACATTAAAATTTAAGAAAACACAGATGATTTAAAGTTTAATTGCTTAGGGGCACCTGGGTGGCTCAGTCGGTTAAGCATTTGACTCTTGCTTTCAGCTCAGGTCATGATCTCAGGGTCATGGGATCAAGCTCCACATCAGGCTCTGGGCTAAGCAGAGAGTCTGTTTGAGATTCTCTCTCCACCTCCCTCTGCTCCTCCTTCCCCACACACTCTCTCTCTCAAATAGGTAAATCTTTTTAAAATTAAATAAATAAAAAATAAAATTTAATTGCTTTAAAAACCCTACAAACTAGATAGATATTTTGTTTTCCAGGGAAATATTATACAGACTTCTATCAGATCCAGGAGTAAATCAAGTAGCAAGACTGTCACTCTATTCCCTAAGTCCTAATTCTGAATGCCAGCCTATTTCTGATTTACGTCAGTGAACAAACCAGGACATCTTAAAAACAAAACAAAACAAAACAAAAAGAAACACTTTGGAGGGTCTAAATACATCAGTCTCTGGGATCCTTGAAAAGTAAATAGAAGCTATTATGGGAGCACAAGAGTCCTGGAAACTAAAAAAATCAGCATGAAGTAAAGATGAAGTTAGAAAGAGAATCATGTCAACAGACATCAAAGACAAGAAAAAAGGCTTTTATAGGTACTAAAATTCAGGCATTGCTCAATACATGTTTAATCATGGTTTTTTTATTTTTTAATTTTTTAAATTTATTTTGTAAGTTTTCATTTAAATTCCAGTTAGTTAACATACCATGTAATATATAAGACTCAGGTGTACAATTTAGTGATTCAACACTTCCATGCACCACCCAACGCTCATCACAAGTCCACTCCTTAATCCCCATAACCCTTTTAACCTAACCCCCCATTTCCCCTCTGGTAACCATCAGTTTGTTCTTTATCATTAAGAGTCTGTTTCTTGGTTTGCTTCTCTTTTTTTACCCACTAGGAACATTTGTTTTGTGTCTTAAATTTCACATACGAGTGAAATCATGACGAGTATCTTTCTTTCTCTGATTTATTTTGCATAGCATATATGAAACTGTCTAGCTCCATCCATGACACTGCAAATAGCAAGATTTCATTCTTTTCATAGCTGAGTAATATTCCTTTGTATATATACCACTTCTTCTTTATCCATTCATCAATTAAGGGACATTTAGTTTCTTTCCATAATATGGCTATTGTAGATAATGCTTCCATAAACATTGGGGTTCATGTATCCCTTAGAATTAGTATTTTTGTATTCTTTGGGAAAATACCTGGTAGTGCAATGGCTGAATCATAGGGGAGTTCTATTTTTAACTTTTTGAGAAACCTCCATACTGTTCTCCAGAGTGGGTGCACCACTTTGCATTTCTACCAACAGTGCAAGACTGTTCCCCTTTCTCTAAGTCCTCAACAACATCTGTTGTTGCTTGTCTTGTTGATTTTATCCATTCTGATAGGTATGAGGTGATATTTCATTGTAGTTTTGATTTGCATATCTCTGATGATAACTGATGTTGAGTACCTTCTCACATGGCCTGTTGGCCATTTTTTTTTTCTTCTTTGGAAAAATATCTATTCATGTCTTCTGCTCATTTTTAATTGGATTATTCATTTTTGGGTGCAGAGTTTTATAAGTTCTTGATATACTTTGAATGCTAACCCTTTTTCACATATGTCATTTACAAATATCTTCTCTGATTCTGTAGGTTGCCTTTTAGTTTTGCTGATTGTTTCCTTCACTGTGCAGAAGCTTTTTTTATTTTGATGAAGTTCCAATAGTTTATTTTTGCTTTTTCTCCCTTGCCTCTGAAGAAGTATCTACTAAGTACCTGCTATGGACAGTGTCAAAGAGGTTACTGCCTTTGTTCTCCTCTAGGATTTTAATGGATTCCTGTCTCCTATTTAGGTCTTTGATCCATTTTGGATTTATTTTTGTGTATGGCATAAGAAAGTGGTCCAGTTTTATTGTTTTGCATGTTGCTGTCCAGTTTCCTAATACCATTTGTTGAAGAGACTGTCTTTTTCTGATTGGATATTCTTTCCAGATTTGCAAAGATTAATTGACCATATAGTTGTGAGTTCCTTTCTGGGTTTTCTATTCCATTCTATTGGCCTAAGTGTCTATTTCTGTGCCAGTACCATACTCTTTTGAACACTATAGCTTTGTAAGATACCTTGAAGTCCAGAACCGCGATGCCTCTAACTTTGCTTTTCTTTTTCAAGGTTATTTTGGCTATCCAGGTTGTTTTTGTGCTTCCACAAAAATTGTAGGATTGTTTGTTCTGGCTCTGTGAAAAATGCTGTTGGTATTTTGATAGAGGTTGAATTAAATGTGTAGATTGCTTTGGGTAATATAGACATTTTAACAATGTTTGTTATTCCAACCCATGAGCATGGAATGTCTCCATATCTTTGTGTCACATTCAATTTCTTTCATAAGTGTTCTATAATTTTCAGAGTACAGACCTTTTATCTCTTTGCTTAGGTTTATTCCTGGGTATCTTATTGGCTTCAGTGCAATTATAAATGGGATTAATTCCTTGATTTCTCTGTCTGATGCTTCATTATCGGTGTATAGAAATGCAACACATTTACTTTTTTTCAAAGACGTATTTATTTGTTTCAGAGACAGAGAGTGTGGGGAGACAAGGGCAGAAGGAGAGGGAGAGAATCCCAATCAGACTCCCTACTGAGTGAAGAGCCTGAGGTGGGGCCCAATCTCATGATCCTGAGATCATGACCTGAACTGAAATCAAGAGTCACACACTTAACTGAACGGACCACCCAGGCACCCTGAAATGCAACAGATTTCTTATGTTGATTTTGTATCCTGTGACTTTACTGAATTCATGTATCAGTTCTAGCAATTCTTTTGTAGAATACTTTAGGTTTTCTATATAGAGTATCATGTCATCTGCAAATAGTGAAAGTTTGATTTCTTCCTTGCCCATTTGGGTGCCTTTTATTTCTTTTTTGTTGTCTGATTGCAGAGGCTAGGACTTCCAGTACTATGTTTGTTTGTTTGTTTATGTTTTCTCCAAAGAAGACATACAAATGGCTAACAGACACATGAAAAAATCTTCATCATCATTAGCCATCAGGCAAATTCAAATCAAAACCACAGCAATATACCATCTTACACCAGTTAGAATGGCAAAAATCAACAAGGCAAGAAACAACAAATGTTGGAGAAGCTGTGGAGAAAGGGGAACCCTCTTACACTTGTGGGAATATAGTCGCTTTGGAAAACAGTGTGGAGGTTCCTCAAAAAATTAAAAATAGAGCTAACCTATAACCCAGGAATTGCACTACTGGGTATTTACCCTAAAACACAAATGTAGTGAAAAGAAGGGCCATATGCACCCCACTGTTCATAGCAGCAATGTCCACAATCACCATTCTGTGAAAAGAGCCAAAATGCCCTTCAAAAGACGAATGGATAAAAAATATGTGGTCCATATACACAATGGAATATTACTCAGCCATCAGAAAGGATGACTATCCCACTTTTACTTCTGGTACTATGTTAAATAATAGTAGTAAGAGTGGATATCCCTGGGGTACCTGGGTGGCCTGTCAGTTAAGTGTCCAACTCTTGGTTTTGGCTCAGGTCATGATCTCATGGGTTATGAGATGGAGCCCTGAGTCAGGCTGCATGCTCAATGCAGAGTCTGCTTGAAGATTCCCTCCCATTGCCCCCTTCACTCACTTACATGCACACATTCTCTCTCCCTCTTTCTCTCTAAGAAATAAATGCATCTCTTAAAAATAAGAGTGGATATCCCTGTCTTGTTCCTGACCATAGAGTCAAATCTCTCAGTTATTTCCCATTGGGGATACTGTTAGCTGTGGGTTTTTTATACATGGCCTTTATTATGTTGAAGTATGTTACCTCTAACCCTACTTTGTTGCAGGTTTTTATCATGAATGGATGTTGTACTTTGTCAAGTGCTTTTTCCGCATCTATTGAAAGGATTCTTCCTGTCTTAGGAAATGGCAATTAAGCTAAGACATGAAGCATAGTAAAGAGACAGCCACGCAAAAACCCAAAATGGAATATTTCAACTGAAAAGCTCCATCTTACTTCAGGTTCTGGAGAAGCGAAGTCCAAGATGGATATTTGGAGGAACACAGTATACTGAACAACTGTTCTTTAGGGAAAAACCTTTAGGAGATGGAGGAGAGAGAAGAAGCAGAATAGCAAACTAAGCAAAAGCTGAGTGAGGATGTACTCCCAGGTAAAGTCTACCTTTGGCCTGACCCATAGGGGAAGGGCTCTGGAGCACAAACCATACTGTAAAGTTCTCTGCTCCCTGACATTAGGGACTGAACATTTGTACCTGTATAACAGTGTATCAGTCATTCACTGGTTAAGTGTTGCACTGCAGGGGTAGGAGAGATGTAATTTCCCAGGCAAGGCAGCTTCTGTCAGCCAGGTTTATTTTCCAAAGAAAAAAGGCAGCTGTGAGCCTTTTACATTTACAGTAGCTGAGGCATCATGGATGCCCAGACAACCACATCTACCATGGGCTCTAAAGTAAAAGAGAGCTCAGGTACCTTTTGAAACTAAAATAATGCTATGAAGTGTTATAGCTACTATTGTTGCACAACAAACCAGGCCAAACTTAGTAGCATAAGACAATAACCATATTATTCTCATGGATTCTACAGGTAAGAGATTCAGACTGGGCACAGTAGAAAATATTATCTGAAGCCTTAGCTGAAAAGAAGCAAGTGAATTTGGGGTGATTCAATTGATTGGGAGCTGGAAATATCTGGAGCCTTTTTAGTTACACATCTGATGACTGGACTGAATAATGTGGAAGCTGTATTCAGCTGTAACTAGCAACCAAACCACCAACATCTATTCTCTCCTTATAGATTGAGTGTTCTAAAAAACACACAAATAACTTCTAAGATGGAAAGTCCTGAGAAAGCCCCAAAAGAGCATACATCCCAAGTCTCATAGCCTTTTCTATTCCAGCAGCAAAGGTCATATAGCATTACCTTACTGACTAAAGAAATCACAAGCACACCCAAACTCAAGGGGGAGTGGACAGAGATCCATCCTCCTCTGAGAAGAATGTCAAAAAATTGTTGGCCATTTTTTTAAAACCATAATAGTGAGCAAGGGAGAGAGTGGTTTAAGTTAAACTTAGAGAGGCAGGCAGAAAGGCAAGTGATGGGGAGAGTACTGCAAATTTAAAATTACATTTTGCAATTGCTAAACTCAGATGCACTGAAGTACTTAAGTGGAGATATGAAGTATGCAGTTGGATATATGTGACTAGAGCTCAAAAGAAAGGTCTAATCAGGAGATATAAGTGACTAGTTATATATAGATGATTAAAATGTAATTACTTGTTAAGAATATGTCAATATTCTTTGAGTCATTCAATGTATATTAACTTTCTTTCTAGAAATATGATATAAATTCATATCCTCACCAGAATAATAATAGAACACTAGATGGACATATCTTGATTTTACTTCGGTTCAGGGTAAACATTCATAGTCCTTAAAATCAGCCATTTGGGGATTGTTGTTCAACAATCAGTAATCAGTCCCTTTTGTCAATGTTCAAACTGAGCTTTCTAGTCACTATACAAAATCCAAAATTCCTCTTCCAATATTGTTCCCATAATACAGCAGCATATTTAATCATATCAAGTTTCATGTGTCTTTCACATCTTAGAGATTCCTAAACTTCATATATAGATTAAGACTTGTTTTCATTGGATCTCAAATAGAAAGAATTGAATAGGACAACAGTTATTTAAGGAAGCAGGGATGAAAGGTTATTGAAAAGCCATCCTGAGCTACATCTAGTAGGAGAATGTGCTAAAAGCAACACTAAATATTTAAAGACTTAAAAATCTAGTTCTGAGCTCAAAAAAATGTTCTCAATTCAATATAAATAGGTCTTCCAAGTGATCCTATAGATCCACAGTTCCCAAATGTGAGTGATTTGGCCTCATTGGTATATTGGCATTGTTTGGAGACATTTTTGTTTGTCACAAATGGGTAGGAAGAGGACTGTTAATGGCATTAAGTGGGTAGTAGGAATGAATGCTGCTAAATGTTCTATAGTGTACAGGACAGTCCCCAGCAACAAACAATTAACCAATTCAAAATATCAAAATAGTTCTCAGGTTTAAAAATTCAGGTAAATGTTAACTCTACAGAGCCTAAACTTCTCTTTGTATGAATTATGCTCAATACTCAGTGGTTGTCCCTTATCAAATGTTTATGACTGTTGATCTACAATGAGAAGGCAAACATAAAAGGAAATATACAAAGTCATCAACTTCAAATTAGCAATGGAAGATAACCAGAAACTCAAAGAATTGATGAGGAAAGGCAAATTTAGAAATGTGAAATCGAGACAGACTCATTAATGGCCAGGAATTAGAAGTGGTACTTGAATAAAACTATTACAGGAATATACAATAAAGAAAGCATCAGATCAGAGGAGACAAGAGGACAAGAATAATGAATCACTGTAATGGTGAATGAAATTAAAGAGGCCTCCGAGAGGCGAAAGACAGCACTGATGCATTAAGTATTAGGCATAAACTAGGACAAATAAAAGAGAAGATTCCAGTTTAGTACTGTAGCATGTCTTTGTACAAAACTATGTCTTTGCCCTAGCATATGAAAAAGGAAATTATTTGTTAACCTTATTTTAGATAGTATAAACAATTCTGTTCAAAGAATTGACAATGGACAGCATTTTGGAGACAGCTGTAATTCACAAATTAAATGAAGGGACCTTTGGCTTTCAATGCAATTTTTCAATTGTCTCAGTATATTTGCACTGATAAACACATACATGCATATTCCATATCTTTGTATTAACCACAGAAATAGGAATAATACAAATGTCATTTCTAATTTAAACTAGACAAAATACTAGAAAGACAAATGGCAAAATGGTAGATTCTCATCAAAGCTTTTGCTGCACTAAAAATACTGAGATTTGGTAACAGGCAGGTATGAAATAATCAAAATACTAAAAAAAATGAACCAGAAAGCTTGCTAGGTCATTATTTAAGCTTACCATAACATTCTGAAAAATCAAAAGGTGACTCAGACAATGACAAATTTTATAATTTTTGATAAAAGTCATAAAAAGCCTTCTCAAATTTCACAAAGTTTTAATAATGAACTCTCTTCTTTAAATAAATACAGATTCCTTTTAGTTTAAGATTTATGCAGGAGTACTTTTTATTTTGTGAGCTTAGAAATCTGTGCTTTGTAGTTAACTACATACATAGTCTCAGTAAGCATACTGAGCAAAGCAAATTTTCTATCATCCAAATTCTTTTAAATGAAAATAATCAAGTAAGCTATAGTATACAGATAGTTATAAAAATGGGGAAATCATGGAAACTAAGGCTCCACCAAAACTACTTATATACTATACAGTTGAAGCAGCAATGACTAAAATCAACTTCTACATTTTTACATGTTACTCACAAAATTATAATTCCAGCTCTGGATACTTATGCCCGTAGTCACATATATCTCTTATAGATACTAAATTGCTCAACATAACTGTCTTCCTATCACTTGAATTCAAATTATCTAAAATCTAGCCCTTAATAGAAACAAGCTTCTGTCATGGAGGGGTTGGGGGGGGGCAAAAAAAGGGAAGACAGGGAGAAAGACAGAGATTCTATTATAGACTCATCACTATTCTGTTTACTCAGGATTAAAACTCAAAATTCTTTGATTTTTCTTATATGTGGACATGTTTTGTAAACTTGAAAGTCTATAAATATCTTTTATATAGATATAATACACCCTGACAAGGACCTCATCAGTTTTCTTTTTAATATCTCTTGAATTTATTGTTCCATTTTCTCTGTCTCTACCCAATTAGGGTATATAACATATCAGCCTAAATTAATATAACTTCCCAAATGGTTTTCCTGCCTCCAGTCTCCTCCCAACCATTTCATCTTGCATACTGATTAAAAAGTAATCTGGTGGTTGGTAATGGGGGGGCACGTATTGCAAGGAACACTGGGTGTGGTGCATAAACAATGAATCTTGGAATACTAAAAAAAATAAATTTAATTTAAAAAAGTAATATTCCTGAAATACCTAAAAAACATAGCTGAAAATTCTTCACCTGATAGTCAAAAGCCCTCCTTAGACTGGACTTACTCTAGATTTCCAGCCTCATCTTCCATTATAATCTTTCAAGACGCTTGGTGCCTAAGGGATCCCAAAAAATACCAATGCTTATTTTCACCTTCCTCTTAAAATGGCCCTTTTCCTCTTTACATAAACAAAGCTTACTCATTATTGAAAGCCTTGCCAAAGTCTATTTCCTCTTTATGCCAACTCAAGTAACAACATATTACCATACAGAGGTCAGTTAATATTCACTTGGAGAAGCAATTTAGTCAAATTGACTGATTGAATTTATACAGTTGGCTTAAAAATTCACAAGAAATACATAACTGATGTGCTGGGGTTAGAATTAATATTTTAAATGTATATGGTTAACCATTAAGTATTCTAGAACACTACAATAAGTTCTGTATATACATATTTAATAAAAAGTAACCATAAAATAATATATTTCATAGCAGATTACACATCGAATTCTATACTGATCAGGAGAAATGTTAAACTTGCCATCAAAGACATTGAAAATTGCCAGGAACATAGGAAGATGGTGGAGTAGGAGGACCTTGAGCTCATTCATCCCATGTTTAAACTAGGTATCATCTACAATCAAGTCAGTATCTCAGAGAACAATCCAAAGACTGGCAGAACAAACTCCACAACTAAATATAGAGAAGAAAATGTATCTAGAAGTTTAGGAAGGTCAAAAAGGCAGAGGGAGACTCCCCTAGGAGGGAGGGAGTTGTGTGCATGGAGAGGGCAGAGAAACAGGCCTCTGCACCATGGAGCACACATATGGAAGATTAATCCACATAAAGTTTGGCTTTAGAAACTAGATGTGCTATGGCAGCAGACCTATCCACAGAGACCTGGCAGGCAAGAAAGGACTGGCATGATATATTCAGAGCCCTAAACGAGAAAAACATGCAGCCAAGAATACTATACCCAGCCAGGCTGTCACTGAAAATAGATGGAGAGATAAAAAGCTTCCAGAACAAACAAAAACTAAAGGAATTTGCAAACACCAAACCAGCCCTACAGGAAATATTGAAAGGGGTCCTCTAAGCAAAGAGAGAGCCTAAAAGGACCATAGACCAGAAAGGAAGAGAGACAATATAAACTTAAGAGTCACCTTACAGGCAATACAATGGCACTAAATTCATATCTGTCAATAGTTACCCTGAATGTAAATGGGCTAAATGCCTCAATTAAAAAACACAGAGTATCAGAAGGGATAAAAAAAAACAAGACCCATTGATATGTTGTTTACAAGAAACTCATCTTAGACCCAAAGACACCTCCAGCTTTAAAGTGAGGGGGTGGAAAACAATTTACCATGCTAACGGACATCAAAAAAGCTGGGGTGGCAATCCTTATATCAGAAAATTAGATTTTAAGCCAAAGACTATAATAAGAGATGAGGAAGGACACTATATAATACTTAAAAGGACTGTCCAACAAGAAAATCTAACAATTGTAAATATCTATGCCCCTAATGTGGGAGCAGCCAATTATACAAACCAATTAATAACAAAGTCAAACAAATACATCAACAATAATACAATAATAGAAGGGGACTTTAATACCCCCCTCACTGAAATGGACAGATCATCTAAGCAAAAGATCAACAAGGAAATAAAAGGCTTTAAATGACATACTGGGCCAGATGGACATCACAGATACATTCAGAACATTCCATCCCAAAGCAACAGGATACACATTCTTCTCTAGTGCACATAGAACATTCTCCAGAATAGATCACATCCTGGGTCACAAATCATGTCTCAATCGGTACCAAAACACTGGGATCACTCCCTGCATATTTTCAGACCATAATGCCCTGAAACAAGAACTCAATCACAAGAGGAAATTTGGAAAGAACTCAAACACATGGAGGCTAAAGACCAATCTACTAAAGAATGAATGGGTTAACCAGGAAATTAAAGAAGAATTTAAAAAATTCATGGAAACAAATGAAAATGAAAACACAAGTGTTCAAAATCTTTGGAACACAGCAAAGGCAGTCATGAGAGAAAAGTGTATACCAATACAAGACTTTCTCAAGAAACAAGAAAGATCTCAAAAACACAACCTAACCCTACACCTAAAAGAGTGGAGAATGAACAGCAAAGAAAGCCTAAACCCAGCAGAAGAAGAGAAATAATAAAGATCAGAGCAGAAATCAATGAAATAGAAACCAAAAGAACAGTAGAACAAATCAACGAAACTAAGAGCTGGTTCTTTGAAAGAATTAATAAAATTGATAAACCCCTGGACAGACCTACCAAAAAGAAAAGAGAAAGGACCCAAATTAATAAAATCATGAATGAAAGAGGAGAAATCACAACCAACACCAAAGAAATACAAACAATTATAAGAACATGTTATGAAGCCTCAGCAATCAGACAGCAAAAAGAAATAAAAGGCATCCATATTGGCAAAGAAGAAGTCAAACTCTCACTCTTTGCAGATGATATGATACTTGATCTGGAAAACCCAAAAGACTCCACTCCAAGACTGCTAGAACTCATACAGGAATTCAATCAAGTGTCAGGATACAAAATTAATGCACAGAAATCAGTTGCATTCCTATACACAAACAGCAAAACAGAAGAAAGAGAAATTAAGGATTCTGATCCATTAATAGATCAATGGAACAGAATAGAGAGCCCGGAAAAGGAACCCCAACTCTATGGTGAACTAATCTTCGACAAAGCAAGAAAGAATATTCAATGGAAAAAAGACAGACTCTTCAACAAATGGTGTTGGGAAAACTGGACAGCCTCATGCAAAAGAATGAAATTGGACCATTTCCTTACACCGCAAACAAAAATAGATTCAAAATGGATCAAAGACTTCAGTGTGAGACAAGACTCCAACAAAATCCTGGAGGAGACACAGGCAGCAATCTCTTTGACCTCAGCCGCAGCAACTTCTTAGGAACATCGCCAAAGGCAAGGGAAGCAAGGGCAAAAATGAACCACTGGGACTTCATCAAGATCAAAAGCTTTTGCACAGCAAAGGAAACTGTCAACAAAACCAAAAGACAACTGACAGAATGGGAGAAGATATTCACAAATGACATATCAGATAAAGGGTTAGTATCCAAAATCTATAAAGTACTTCTCAAACTCAACACCCAAAGAACAAATAATCCAATCAAGAAATGGGCAGAAGATATGAACAGACATTTCAGCAAAGAGGACATCCAAATGGCCAACAGACACATGAAAAAGTGCTCAACATCAATCGGTGTCAGAGAAATACAAATCAAAACCACAGTAAGAGGATATTTGGGCAAGATGGCGGAGACGTAGGAGATCCTGCTGCAACTGGTCCTCAAAAGTGAGCTGGATATCTACCAGAACACGCTGAACACCCATGAAATCACCCTGAGGAGCAAGATTTCTCACTCCGGGATCTCTCAGAGAGCAGAAGACAGCAGTGGAGAGGTAAAAGCAGAGTGGGAACACTCGAACTGATATCGGAGGATAAACAAAAGGGGGAGGGAGCCACCAGACGCTAACCAAGGACAGTAATAACCCAAAGGAAAGTGCCCAGTGGCAGGGGACCAGCATTAACGTAGAGTCCCTTAAAAACACTTAAAAAGAGCAAAAAGTTCTGAGGAGTAACTAGTGGAAGGGGGTATTCGCGGGCACCGGCGCTTGGACCCACACTCCCAGGAAGGAGCGCCCCAAAGTGAGACTGGTGGGGGGATCCAATCCGCGGTTCCTGAACCTGCAGCTTTCCGCTCTCTGCAACAATCTGTGGGCAGGGCGCACACCTGCAAGCGCCTTTAGAGTCTGCTGTGGTCCAGGAGCCGCAGCTTTTCTCTGGGTGCACCCGCAACCACGACATTTACGGCCCGCCACAGAGTCTGAGCGATCCCCGCCGGCCTCGGAGAGAATGCGGGCAAGCGGCCTAACCTCCGGGGCACCCCTCACAGAGCCGCAGAAAGGCGGCTGGTGTCGCGACTTTCCCGGCCCGCCGCAGGCCTCCCGGGTCCACACTTGGGAGCCGCAGAAAGGCGGCTAAGGTCGCGCGCCACCTTGGATGGGCTGCTCAGTGAGCAGAAATTTCACGGAGGGGAGTATGTGTTCTGAACCACACAGAGGGGAGCAGAGACTTGGGATTCCTGCAACTCAGAGGTCTGAGTGCTTCTGAGCAGATTCATTGCTTGGACTCTCTGAAAAGGTAAAAAAGCTATAAAAGGGCAAAAACCTTCAGAGAGCGAAAGACTGAGAAATTGGTTTCCACAGAGCTCAGCCCCTTGACTGGGGGGCAGGGTGACTCAACTCAAGCAAGACTGACTGGAAAACAACACGGCAGGGCCCTCCTCCAGAAGACCAGTCAAAAAACAAAAGGACTACAACCACAGGGTCCCCATAAAATTTTAAACCCGCAACACCATGGGAAATCAATATATTAAGCTCCTGGTAATACCCTCAAACCTGTATATTTCACAGATACAAGTTTTTTTTTTCTATTTCTTATTTTCTCTCTCTCTCTCTCTTTTTTTATTTTATTATTCACTTGCTTTCACATTTCTTTTTTGGTTTTTTTTTTTTTAACTACTTAACATTACACCGAGAGGTTTAATACAACTATAAACCCAGGAAGACCTGAAATAACCTTCCTCACCTGCGAGGAGTTATAACCACCCTCTCATCTTATCCCTCTGTCAGGGTTTCTACGTATTTGCTTTTGTTGTGGTATTGCATAAATCTTATTCTTGGGGTTCATTCTGCTAGGTTCTTTTACTTCTTGTCATTTATTTGTGTTGCTCTATATGTTTGTTCATGTTTGTTTACATACCTTATAAATCTTAGTTTTGGGGCCCATTCTGGCTGGGATTTCCTCTTTTTCTCCTTCTATCTTTTTTTATCCTTATTCTTTCTTTTTGGTGGTAAATCCCAATTGCTCCAAAACCCTCCAGGGTACACCCTGCCTGGATCGGGGGCGATATATCCAGCTACACATCCTCTCATCCACTTCTCATCAAAATGACTAGAAGGAAGGACACCCAACAGAAGAAAAACCCGGAGACCACACCCTCTCCTTCAGAACTATTGGACATGAACATAAACAGTATGTCAGAAAGGGAATTCAGGGTGACAATTATCCAGATAATGGCTAGGATGAAGAAAAACATTATACAATCCCTAAGGGCAGAAATGAGATCCAGTATAGCAGAGGTAAGAAGTGCTATTAATGAGATCCAATCCAATCTAAATAGTCTAACAGCTAGAGTTATGGAGACAGAGGATAGAATTAGTGATCTAGAGGATAAAATGGTTGAGAGGAAAGGTCAGGA
>CM052801.1:25962584-25979532 GCA_028533885.1 Nasua narica
TGCAGGGAAAGGGGAACCCTCCTACACTGTTGCTGGGAATGCAACCTGGTACAGCCACTCTGGGAAACAGTATTTTTGAGGTTCCTCAAAAAGTTAAAATAGAACTGTCCTATGACCCAGCAATTGTATTAGTAGGTATTTACCCAAAAGATACAACAAATACCGATTCAAAAGGGCACATGCATCCTCATACTTATAGCAGTATTATCAACAATAACCAAATTATGGAAAGAGCCCAAATGCCCATCAACTGATAAGTGGATAAAGAAGAAGTGGTGTGTGTATACACACACACACACACAATTACTCAGCCATCAAAAAGAATGAAATCTTACCCTTTGCAACAACGTGGATGGAGCTAGAGTATATTACGGTAAGTGAACTAAGTCAATCAGGGAAAGACAAATACCATATTACTCTATTCACTTGTAGAATTTAAGAAACAAAACAGATTAACATTTGGGGGGGAGAGAAGGGGCAACAAACCATAAGAGACTTTTAATGATAGAGAATAAACGGAGGGTCGATGGAGGGAGGTGGGCAGGGGATGGGTTAAATGGGTAGTGGTATTAAGAAGGGTACTTGTTATATAGATCACTGGTTGTTGTGTGTAAGAGATGAGTCACTGAGGTCTACTTCTGAAACCAATATTGTACTATATGCTAAGTAACTAGAACTTAAATAAAAACTTAAAAATATACATAAACAGCATTTTTCACAGAGCTAGTACAATCCTAAAATTTGTATGAAATCGGCAGAGACCCCAAATAGCCATGACAAAGAATTTTTAACCAAGAAAATCTTCATTTGGACCTGAATTAATGCCTTCAAAATTCAAGAGAAAACATACTTCAAAATAAAGGTATAAAAAAAATAGAAGGTAGTTCCAGGAGAAAGAATAATAAGAGCAGTAGAGACAAATTTGGAAACCCAAGAAATGAATACAAAGAGTCAGAATGAAAAGACAGAAATGTTGGAAAAAGGGATGATTAAACAACAGCAAAATATTTTCCTTAGGGAAAGGAAGACGGGTCTGATTATTAACAGACTCAACTGATTTCGAATTAGGTTTAATGAGAAAAGATGCTCACTTAAGCGTATCCTGGTAATTTCCTGAACCTGAAGGATAAAGAGAAGTACCTTAGAAAATCTGTCAGAAAGTAAGAAATTAAAAGTATTTACAAAAGAATAGTATGAGGCAGGCATTTGATACTTGAAACTGGAAGAGCCATCTACAAGCTACTGAGAGAAAAGGTAACAATTCTCAAATGTTATACCTAAAGATTTGGCTCATCTGTCAAAATATTTGTTTAAATTCCAAGTATGTATCATCCACATACTCTATATAAGGAAAATGTTTTGCTAACCAATTACTAAATCAAAACAGAGAATTTAAGATGGGAAAGATGAATAGAAGAGGAAATAATGAGAGAGAGAAAACATTTCATCCATTTTCACTCTATACATATATGTATATATACACCCATATATTATATGTACACATGAATATAAACATATAAATAATGCAAAATAATACAGTGGTTGCAATATAAGTGAAAATATGTAATATGTAAGTCAAATAGTCATACTATTAAAAAGATTAATAATAGAACATAAAATGTTTAATCAATTAATGAAAACCTAGGAGTTGAAGAGAAAGCGAGTAAAGACAGAAACTTTGAAGGGACATTTGGTACAAAGATATTTACTTCAGCACAATTTATAAAGTCAAGAAGATAGAAAGAGTGAATTTTTTTCGGATTTCATTTATTTATTTGAGAGAGAGTGAGAGAGAGCAGAAGCAGGAGGATAAGAGGGAGAAGCAGACTTCCCACTGAGCAGGAGCCTTCCACAGGGCTGGATCCCAGGACCCTGAGATCATGACCTGAGCCAAAGGCAGATGCTTAACTGACTGAGCCACCCAGGTGCCCCAAGAGTGACTATTTCAAATTAGTGAATAATTTAAAATAATTAATAATTTTAATATTTTAATAATTTAATTATTAATATTTCGATAATATTTTAATATTTAATAATACAATGAATAATATTTATCATAAACATGCCATGAACATTATGTGGCCCTTAAAAATAATGAGTCTTAGGTAGATTTCCAAAATTTGTTTGTCAAAAGACAAAATGCACAGTTGCGTATATAGAATTCCAATGTGTCTGAGTGTTGTGTGTGTGCATGCATATGCTCTTATGTATATGTTATATGAACACTGAGAAGAATGTGAAAGGAAAAAATCCTGGATGTTACTATTGGTTACTTTCTTGGAGGAGGGCAGGATGTTAGGAAAAAAGAACACAAAAAAAGAAAATTATTTTTTAAGATATTTTTAACTTAAAAAAATGATGTATTATGGAAGCTCACTTTTATAAAAGGATATATATAGATATATATGTATGTGTATATATATAAATATATGCTATGCACAAAGAGACACATGAAAAGATAGTTATTAAAACTTTAATTAAAAAAAAAAACCTTAATGGAAGTCTTCTTGATGTAGTAAGTTTCAGAGTGTGTACTTTCTTCTATATTTACAATATATAAAGATTTATAAATGCCAAATAGCTATCTTCATAGTGAAAAATTTACAAATAAATATAAATGTTGTAATTATTCTTTATTAAGCACAAATATGGTATCATTAACTAGACTAACAGCCATATATATATATATATATATATATATATATATATATCATAGTTAATTTGCACAGAACTCCTGTAATGTAAGCATTATTACCACTTGACAGTTGAGGAATCTGAGTTTAATGAAGGTTATAGATGATGGAGCTAGTGGGGGAAATACAAATCTGTCTCTCTCAAAAGATTTACTTTTGAATATTACTCAGTACTTAACTTATTTCTGCCCCCAACCCTATTGTCCTCCTTCCCCTCCGAGGCATACTTTCTTCCTTTTTCTGGCCATTTCCTGTAAAGTGGCTTTATGCCAAGAGATTTTCTTTGCAGAATTTGTGCACTAAAACTTCTCATCTCTATTTCCAGTACTTTACTGGGTTTGCTAATTATGACACACTATAACTAAACTATCACCTTCACATGTTGTTTAGATTTTTAGGGGCATTTCATTATGTTTTTACTTTGCATAATATAGATTTTTTATTTATTAGTGTAGAAAGTATCAGTATGTATTAACATACTTAATAAAAACAAATGCCAACATAAATTTTCTCACTTTTGATATAGTTTCCTCAAAAAGCTAAAAACAGAACTACCCCATGATCCAGCAATTGCACTACTAGGTATTTATGCAAAGGATACAAAAACACAGTTTGGAGGGGCATATGAACCTTGATGTTTTAACAGCATTATCAACAATACCAAACTATGGAAAGAGACATGTCCATCAACTGATGAATGGATAAATATGGATATGGAATGGATATATAATGGAGGATTACTCAGCCATCAAAAAAAATGAAATCTCGCCATTTGCAACAAGGTACATGTAGCTACAGTATATTATGCTAAGGAAAATAAGTCTGAGAAAGACAAATACCATATGATTTCACTCATGTGTGGAATTTAGGAAATAAAACAAATGAATATATGGGAAGGGAAAAAAGAGAGGGAAGCAAACCATAAGAGACTCTTAATGATAGAGAACAAACTGATGATTGATGGAGGGAGCTATAGAGGGAGAGATAGATTACATGGGTGATGGGTATTAAGGAGGACACCTGTCATGTAGAGCACTGGGTGTTATATATAAGTGATGAATCACTAAATTCTACTCTTGAAACCAATATTACCTTATATGTTAACTAACTAAAATTTAAATAAAAATTTGGAAGAAAACAATTTTCTCACTTTTAATGCAAACTTTCAGATGTTTTAAGAGGCTTGAAAGTGACTCAGAATCCTTTACATTTACTGCATCTACTTCTCATATCTAAACTAATTGAAGAAATTGCTTTATTGGGTGGGAGGTGGTTCCAAGAGTCTTATTCCTTAGATATCAATCTTTTAATTTTAACTTTATCAACCAAAATTTTTAAAAATTATTTTCTTTCTGAAACATTAACTGAAATCAGGACAGTGATCAAAAAGCCATTAAGCTGGGCCCCTGGGTGGCGCAGTTGGTTGAGTGACTGCCTTTGGCTCAGGTCGTGATCCCGGAGTCCTGGGATCGAGTCCCACATCGGGCTCCTGGCTCCATGGGGAGTCCGCTTCTCACTCTGACCTGCTCTCTCTCACTCTCTCTCTTTCCTAATAAATAAATAAATAAAATCTTTAAAAAAAAAGCCATTAAGCTTTTTCTCATATAATTATTCAATAATCATTAATACTTACTGATTGCTCACCAGTTGTGATGTTACATGAAGATAAAAATCTCATGATTTCAGCTTAAACTGAAGCAGTAGGACTTTTACAAAAACCTGGTAAGAACCATTATTTTCTTCTCTTAAACTAGATGAGACAGTAATTGCTTTAACTTATTTTGATTTGCCACCAATGAAATCTATGATTAGATAATATTACATGTGTGAGATAATGGAAGCTGTTTGTTTTATAATAAAATTGATTCATACAGAAATTATTATCTTTGAGAATTGATGCCATTGGTAGTTGAATGCCCTATCCCACTAAACATTTTCCTCACTGAACAATTATTACAGCTAGAAGTACAAGTATCCCTTATATGAACTCTTACTTCCTAATGAGTTATAAAATTTTTATTCAGATTCAATGTTTGAATTTTAAAGTACATGCATCCTTATTTTATGAGGAATCCAGGGAACACAAAGTGTGCTACAATGCTACCTCAGCTATTCTCCTGATAGGCTCAAGTCTGATTTTCAAGTAGTTTAAACTTATTGGATATTACCATTTTCACCTTCATCACACTTTCCCTATGCACTTAATTTTTCAGGGGTCCCAGCATTTACCTGGGGCAAAAGTCTCAGTACAGTACTAACCCAGGTGTAAATTAGATAGTGAGAAAGTAAACCAATGGCTTTCTGGGTCATGATGTTCCTAAATGAATATATACAAAGCTTAAAGAACCTAAAACAGTATTTAAGGCCACTCAGTGTCATATCTTGAAGAAAATGGAAACAAGGCCATTCTTCAAACACAAATGACAGAAGAAATTAAATGCCTCCTTTTTCTGATGAACATGAATGACTACTGCTTTTCTTACCAATGTCAACTAGAGTCCTGATTTAATCTTCCCATTTCCTAGATAAAAATGTAAAAATAATATAATACATTATTTCCTGAGGTGCAGTCCCCTTTGCTGTAGCAAGCATAAACCTAACTTTATTTGTATGAAGGTGTGTTCCTAATGATAGGTGATGTTTGGTCAGTTACTATTTTTTATATATTATTGCACTGTTTCTTTAACTTAGTGTATATATTTATTGAACTATAGAAGGAAAAAATAATTTATACTCACTACTGTGAAGTACTGAGTCAAACTATACCTAAGTGTATCTACTAATGAATACATTAAGTACTTAAGTAGTAGGTGTGATAAGAGATTCCTATTATGAAGAAATCCTTGATAGACTGCATTATTAGAGAAACTGTCTGCATTGGCAGGGAAACACATTATGTTTCCCACCTAAAATACTAAAACACAAACTCACACTGTCCAAACTTAAACTATTCAGATATCTACAGGACTAGATTAAGATCAGATACTATATTGGAGGCCCCTGACTGGGACACTAGAGGAGGGAAATGACATAATGAGATACTTTATTTTCACATTTTCTTCACTTTGAGTACCTGCAGTTGAGTCACATGTGTTACAAACACAAATACTCTACCTTCCCAACAGCCATGATTTTCTGAATGAGCAACTATTTAGATGGATCATGAGTGAAAGGAGGATTGTAGTAGAAAAGCAACGTTCATTTTGCACCTAAGTATCAGAAATGATAAAAGCACCATCTCAATCAGGTCATATAATAATCTGAGAAAGTAGGAATCATTGTCCCATTTCACAGTAAGAATCAGTAAGAAGCTCTTCAGATTCAGAAGCTTTTGCATCTGTCATTGTACTTTTTTTTTTGTTTGTTTGTTTTTTAAAGATTTTATTTATTTGTCAGAGAGAGAGAGAGAGAGCACAAGCAGGCAGAGGCAGAGGGAGAAGCAGGCTCCCCACTGAGCAAGGAGCCCGATGTGGGACTCGATCCCCGGACCCTGGGATCATGAACCGAGCCAAAGGCAGCTGCTTAACCAACTGAGCCACCCAAGCGTCCCTGTACTATGTTTTAATCACAGTTAATTGAGGGCTTGTGATTTGCCTCTCCACTGTTTCAGACTGTCGCTCAAATGCAAACCAAAGGTGACCAAAGTGTTAATACTTTCAAGATAATATCTTAATCCTTAGAGTCTAAATATAATGTTCCTAATACAATGTGAATATAAAAGAAAATGTGGTACTTCATTAAGTTAGACACAGGGACAACTAAAATGAATATGCTGAAGAAGAAATGTGGTTAGGAGAAAGAAGTAGCTCACAATTTCTAGCTATTTTTAACCACTTTTGTTCCTCATCCTATATCTGTATATAAGTGAATATTCTTGAAAAGGCATAGACGATTTTAACGCAAATTATAGTTTAGTCATAAGCTGCTTTTACAAAATGGCAGAGGTGTCTTCGCCTATCTGAGATCCCTGCCCCTTTTTGAATGACTGATATCAGGAATGTCTTTACACATTAGGAGAATAAGTTGAAGGAAGAAATCATACCTTGCAGAAGTCAGTAGAGTTATCATGATCTGAACACATTCAATTAATAAGCACCATATATCAAATTTTCATAGAAGATATACATCCAGGCAGCAGCCTGTGGTTTTTCACTAAGTTCCTGTGCTTCTGATTGGTCCAACATTTGCAACTATCACTCCCCAGATCTCATCACATCATAAGTCACAGATCCTCTAACTATGCAGTTACCTAAGTCCTATTGCCAATGAACGAAACCCTTAGCCTCTTAACAGCCTCCTGCTGCTTTTGCTGCTGCTATAGTATCTATCTTTCTTCTATCTCTTTGTATTCTGCACTTTTGTGCATTTACATGATAATGGTGAGGGAGAGATGTTTTTGTCTACTCTCAGTACTTCAGCACTTCTGTCTTGTGCTCTTTGCCCAAAGAGCTGTGGACTACACTGAGCTAGGTCTTGTTATCCCCATCTACACTAAAATGTGCTCATGTGTGTCAGTCACACTAAGCTAACTTTAGCTACCATCAGACAAAAACCCTCAAATCTCTGCTGCAGAAAACAAATATTCATTTCTAACTCCTGCTACATGTTCACTGTGGGTTGTCAGAATGGCTCTGCTTATCACTAAATGGCCAGAGGTGAAGGGTCAACCATGTTTTCAGATGTGGTCAGTTGTTGTGCAATAAGCATATGACACACCTCACTTCCCCTCACCAGCCATTGGACAAAATTAGTTACATAGCCCCCTAAACAAAATGGCACCAGGCAAAGAAATCCTACCTTGTTCTGGGAGGGGAGAGACCAGGAAATAAATGGAAAACAGAATTAATGACTACTGCACTAAACATGCGAAAGGCAAACATTAACAATTCTGAATTGCCTACCTTTAAATTCTCACTAAAATACTAGTAGGGAGAGCAATGTTGTTTTTGTTTTGTTTTTTGACTCAAAATGTTTGTTTTTAAAAGACTTTATCTTTTTATTGCAGTCTTAGGCTCACAGGAATATCGAGCAGAAGGTACAAAGATTTCCCATAATCTTCTTGCCCTCACACAGCATAGTCTCCCCAATTATCAACATTCCCCACCAGAGTGGTACATTTGTTACAGTTAATGAACCTACATTGACAAATCCTTATCATCCAAAGCCTATAGGTTACATTAGGCTTCACTCTTGGTGGTGTACATTCTATGGATTCAGGAAAATATAAAATAACATGTATCCATAATTATAGTACAATAGAGAATAACTTAACTGTCCTAAGAATCCCCCGTGTTCTGTCCATTAACCCCTCCTTCACACAACCCCTGGCAACCAGTGCCCTTCTTAGAAACTTCACAGTTTCATCTTTTCCAGAATGTCATATATTTGGAATCATAACGTATGTAGCCTTTTCAGATTGACTTCTCTCCTTACTGATAGGCATCTAAATTTCCTCTATATCTATTCATGGCATGACAGCTCTTTTTTTTAGTGCTAAATCATATTTCAATACTTGGATGTACCATATTTATTCTTTTACCTACTAAAGGATATTTTGGTTGCTTCCAAGTTTATGAATAAAGCTGCCATAAACATCCATGTGTAGATTTTTTTGTGGACATAAATCTTCAACTCCTTTGGGTAAATACCAAGGAGTAAGATTGCTGGATTTTAAGTATAAAAGTATGCTTAATTTTGTAAGAAATGGCTAAAATGTCTTCCAAAGTGGCTGTACCAGTTTCCATTCCTACAGGATTAATATTTACTGAATAAATACCATGTGCTATCATTTGTGCTTGGTTATATCAATACGATCTTGCTGAATTTAATATCATTCATTAGAAGTAATTATTTCAAGAAGCAGGGACAGAAAAATTCAGTTTTATAGAAGTAGGACAAATGTGTCCAGATACATTAGTGCATTAATGCCTTCAAGCTTCCCTTTTACCCTATTACAGGTAGAATCCCATTCTGCATTATGCCACCTGCCTTGTATGCCTGATTTTCCCCTGACACCATTCTTTAATCTGCAACATTAAATATCCCAACCTCAGCAGCTGAGCCACTTATCCTCCTTCCTGTTCTTATTTATGGTAGTATCAGACTCAAAGAACTCTAGACTAGTCAGTCATTAGAGGGCTCAATATCAGGCAACACACGACCTTAATCTTCTATTGCTCCTATCTTTCTTTTTGAACTCTTGCTTTATTTTTAAATCAAAGTCTTGTCTTCCACCCTTTCTGGGTTTTGGGGCTTATATTGTTCTTGTTATCTAAATACTTGCTTGGATTTTGCTAATTATTTCAGTATCTCTTAAACAGAAGATGTTTATTTCCAAGTCCCAGTCCCCTGCCTTGGACTATGCTCTTTTGAATGCCAATTGATCAAATATTCATGCTTTGTCCTATGACCTCCATTTCATTATTCTCCTCACTCCTGGCTCTATTCCTGCTGGTTTCTTTGATCTAAAACACTGAATGTCTCTAGATTACTTTGTACACTAATGACAACAAGCAAATTTTTCAAACAGAAAGAAATTTATGCAGGATCAGTAGAGTCCTATCTCACCATTAGGTTACTAAGTGCCCCCACAGAATAACCGTTACCATATAAATTCAGGAAATAATAAGCTATCACATCATATTTCTTCACTGACTTATTAATGTGATGAATTATGTTCATTGCTTATGGAACATTAAATCATTCTAGCATTTTTGAACACATCTTTTTGGTTCATGTTTTGATTCTTTTTTTTATTATACCATTTGATTTGCAAGTTTTTTCCTTAAGGATTCCCCACACATATTGAAAATAAGTTTGGCTTTTTTTTTCTTTTGTGATTTTTGTAAAGTTCAGAGAGCTTTTCTTTTACTGCCTACACATAAAGAGGAAAACTGGGCAGGGATATGCCTCTAATCTTGTTTTATTTACCCTGAAAGAGGATTATGTAATGAAATAAGCTCAAAAAAATGGCTCTGAAATTTCTAACTCTAGGACCTACAAAAAGTATAGGAACGAAAGTGTGCCAAAGGGATCACAACTTGAAGAACTCCCTCTCCACCAAAAACAAATCAGGGAGAAGGAAAATACCACACATTAGCAGTGGAAGATAAAATGTCTTCAAACCTGAGTCATCACAGAATTTCTTCTATGATCCAGGGATGGAGTAAAGAAGAGGCAAGGGAAGAGCTCAGGATTCCCAAAGAACTTTACCTACCATACAGTTATCTGAAGAAATAGGCAAACCTCTTCAGACCCTAGAATATTGTAAAGGCATGAAAGGCACATCTTACATATTTATCCCTATTAGCTGTTTTGAGCCTTAGTCCATGGAATGAATTTTGCATTGGTCACCCAGGGCTCAGCTGGATAACAAAAGTTTTAGTAGCTTTCTCCTAGACATGATGCTATAACGTACTAGTTAGGTGGGTCATTTATAAACAATTACATACAAAATCTTTAATGGCCCAGACACAATGTGAGTTTACTTCTTACTCATGTAATAATCCAAGACAGTTTATTCTCAAATTAAGTAAATTCTAAAATTAAGAATTTGATGGGTTTTCATGAAACTGGACCATTGCCTTATACCATACACAAAGATAAACACAAAATGGATGAAATATCTCAATGTGAGAAAGGAATCCATCAAAATTCTAGAGGAGAACATAGGCAGTTACCTCTTTGACATTGGCCACAGTGACTTCTTTCAAGACGCATCTCCAAAAGCAAGGAAAACAAAAGCAAAAATGAACTTTGGGGATTTCGTCAAGATAAAAAGCTTCTGCACAGCAAAGGAAACAGTCAACAAATCTAAGAGGCAGCCTACAGAATGGGAGAAGATATTTTCAAATGACATTACAGATAAAGGGCTGATATCCAAGATCTAAAAAGAACTTCTCAAACTCAACACTCAAAAAACTAATAACCCAGTCAAATAATGGGCAGAAGACATGAACAGACAATTCTTTAAAGAAGACATACAAATGGCTAACAGACACATGAAAAAATGCTCAACATCACTAGCCATCAGGGTAATACAAATGAAAACCACATTGAGATACCACCTTACACCAGTTAGAATGGCAAAAATTAACAAAACAGGAAACAACAAATGTTGGTGAGGATGTGGGGAAAGAGGAAACTTTTACACTGCTGGTGGGAATACAAGTTGGTACAGACACTGTGGAAAACAGTATGGAGGTTCCTCAACCTTGTGTTAACAATAGAGTTAATTGTGTTAATAAAAGAGATACCCTACAACCCAGCAAATGTGCTACTGGGTATTTACCCCAAAGACACAGACGTAGTGAAAAGAAGGAGCACATGTACCCCAATGTTCATAGCAGCAATGTCCCCAGTAGCCGAACGGTGGAAGGAGCCGAGATGCCCTTCAACAGATGAATGAATAAAGAAGACGTGGTACATATACACAATGGAAGAGTATTCAGCCTTCAGAAAGGATGAATACCCACCATTTGCATCAATATGGATGGAACTGGAGGGGATTATGTTAAGTGAAGTAAGTCAAACAGAGAAAGACAATTATCATATGGTTTCACTCATATGTGGAACATAAGCAATAGCACAGAGGACTATAGGGGAAGGAGGGAAATCCAAAGGGGGAGAAATCAGAGAGGGAGATGAACTATGAGAGAATCTGGGGGTTTCAAAAAGGGAGGAAGGTTGGGGGAGACAGTAACAGGGTGATGGGTATTGAAGAGGGCACGTGCTGTGATGAGCACTGGGTGGCATGTGCTGTGATAAACACTGGATGTTATGCTTAACTAATGAACGCTGCATCAAGTACTAATTATGTACTATACAGTGGCTAACTGAACATAATAAAAAATAAAAGACCAATATCATGCCTTCATTTCAATCTGCAGTATCTTAATAACTTTTTTATTATGTTCAGTTAGCCAACATATAGTACATCATTAGTTTTTGATGTAGTGTTCAACAATTCATTGGTTAAGTATAACACCCAGTGCTCATCACATCACATGCCCTCCTTAATACCCATCACCCAGTTACTCCTATCTTAATAACTTTTGATACTCTAAGTTGAGAGATTGAGCTCTCCTTCCTAGTGACTCAAAACACATACCCCACTGTTTTTGATATCATGCAAAAATAACATAGCATAGTAATTGGTAATATTGGTGAAGTTAGTAATAGTTTTAAAGAATGACCTCTCAGCCTCAGCACACAGGTATTTCCCAGACTCTTTAAAAGTACTGAATATAGTAATCAACATATAAAATATTATGGCATATATAATTCATATGTAATCTATTTATTGGAATTTCTAAGTTCCCTTACTCTGGGCAACTGAGACAAAAATGTTCTATAGCAATAAAAATATGTACTGCATTACCGGGTTAAGCTCAAATGGGTCATAAGGAATGAGTGATTTTTCATTTACTGCTGGATTAGTAAGACTAAATAAGCTTGGAACACAGCCCCATTGAGTAGATGCATGTTCATTCTACCTGATCTCTTCCTTTCCAAAAATAAGAGAGGTTTGATACTGAAATAACTGGAAATCGTACTGGCATGTTATTTTGCAGGCAATATCTTATTGATGTGGGCTGATGTGAAAAGGAAAGAATAGCACAGAAGTGTGAAGGTGACTCATAATGCCATGTTCATATTATTTTCTATAAATAAGAAAGATAACATGCATCATCATCAGTATAGCTGAGGGAATCAGTTTTTAACCTTATGCCAAGCTATATTATTTCACATTTATGCTATTGTTATGAATATAAACTTTGAAGGCTGCAGTGGAGAGTCAAAGTGATTCCAAAGATATGCATCTTCTCCTATACAAGACATTCAATTTTTCTTCCTTCAATGGTTGTTGATGCTAAAATACAAAATGCAGCCTGATAAATATCTAACCCACTAAGATATGATTCCACTTACACAGAATGATCTGGATGGTACTGCTTATTTTTAATATGATATTTCCTTGAAGAAAGAAATGTTGGTATTGCATGCTATTTCATTTTCTGTTATATATATTCAGTGAATTTATCATCTTGTCACGAATATAAAAGTTAAGCAAAAAAACAGAATGACTGGAGACCTTACATATTTGTAAATTCTTCCCTAATTTTCTGGAGTTAAGGTGGTATCACAACATGGCAACCTGCCATTAAAGACTTTTGACAGCAAGAAACCATGTTTAAGATTGTGTTGAACAATGAACACATAGATTTTAGGTAAAAGATGGAAAGGATGACATTTCCTATATATTTTCCTTCATCTTTAACCTTTAAGAAATATTTTCCTGCCTTGACTATTGTCATTTTCTCATGGGGTCCCTACTCTCACCTTACCAAATTCTTTCACTCTGCTCATCATATAGCAACTGGAGTGATCTTGCAGGAAAAAATCAGACAATCGTGTAAAATGATTTAATCGCTTTCCATTTTAGTTTGAAAAAACAATTCAGTTTTTGCAATATGGCTTACAAGGGACTACTTGCTCTGTCCTCCATCCACTCTCCAATTTTCCCAAAGCTGTTTTCCCCATCACTCATTATTATGCCCAGCTTACCTGGATGGTCTTAGTGTAGTTCTATTGTACAAGAATTCCCTCTAGTTTGTTATTTGCCCTATTTATAATTTATTACTCTAGTATTTGTTTTGATGCTCATTAAACTGTCCCTGATTTGCCCCATAATGAGTTCTTTCAGGCTGGCTTCTGTGTTGTTCTGAAAAGTCCCTAAGCTTTTTTCAGTACTTCTTACTATTTTTTTCATTTTTTGTCAATAGTTGTACTGAAATAGCCCATTATGTGTTTGGCATTATATTTCCAGTTTCTTCCATGGTCTCATCTAGTACTATGTGACACGCATGTACAGTTCGAAGTTTCCTCACATCCACATATGGTTAAATCTAAAAAAAAAAAAAAAAAAAGACTGGCAAGAACCTATTTCCCTTTTCCTGACTCATTTTAGTTTCAATATAATTAACACCTCCTTCTTAAAGACAGCATGCAGGGCTCCCCCTGACAACCTGAAGGGAACTACTCAGACTAAACTGAGTAGTGACAGGTAACTGTTTCCCAACTGCAATTATGGTAGGAGGATTATCTAACAGTGCCTCCATGCCTGCCATTTGGGTTCTTTGGCCCATTCTATAGTATGACTACCAGGCAGCCATTTGACAGCTGAGTGGAAAATTTGGAAAATTATAGGTTAAATATATGTGGATTACGTGTAGAAACCAGAGGTTTAGTAATATTGCTAGAGAGCAGTCTAAATGCTTTTTCTATAATGGCTTTGTCATTTATTGCATGGAATAAATATATAATTTTTCACTTATATTTGTTTAGTAGTGTTCGTTTTTTTTTTTTACTTTTTACAATAAGCCCTTTAGATAGCAATGTGCTTAAAAATAAAGGAAAAAAGTAAAAAATTTTACTGAAAATTTTTAATGAACAAGAGAGTTGATTTTTACATAGGTAAATAGCATGAAATGTTTTTTGATATTCGGAATCCATGGAGATGTTATCACTGAGCACATGAAAATAATAAGACACAAATCTATTGAAGAGTATAAGCATCTACTTCAAATGTGAGAAACTATTTTGGGGAGACAGTGCCCAAATATGATGATTTAATATGTTCAGGTGCAGAAGGTATGATAAAATAGTACTGAAAAAAAAAAAAGACTTTTTCTTTAGATCAAATGACTACTGATCAAAATTAATTTTATTAATTTTCAATTCTAACTTGTGATATGTGTATAAAAAAATCACTGCTAATGTGTTGGCTCCATAAGCAAAAGAAATTCACATAGAGTTAAAGAATATCAATTTTATATGGACATCTTCAGAAGCTTCAAAAATAAATCACATAAAGTTAAAGTCAATAATGGCTCAATTTGTCCTCTAATTTACAAAATCGAAATAAAACCTTTAGAAGTTCAGTCTCCCAAAGACAAACCATCTTACAAATTGAATTTTAAAGCTTAATATTGAAGATAGAATCATTTGAGGGAATACAAATTTAATGAAGCACAATGTGGTAAAAAAAAAACAATGATGGGGTTTAATTAAGGTATCTATGCAATACAAATATTGTTAAAACTGTTTGTGGTTCAGATTTCATATTTAACTAATCAAAATAAAAGCCAAAGCTGTTAAAATTCTTATGTATATGTAACTAAAAAACTAAACTAAAAATGGGATGAAGCTAATGTTGATTACAAAAATATCCTCAATTTAGTTATGCATGCCTTCTCTTTGCTGCCTATCTTCAAGTGAATTTTGAAGTACTATTTTATAAATTATCCTATGTCCTACAATTTTATTCAAATTTTTAAGCAAATAATCCCTCTTATATTTTGGTTTAATTTTGTTCATATTTAGCTGGAGATTATTAATAACAAAGGTTTTTAAAAGTAGTGTCCTAAATTATCATCCTTTCAATATTTTATTGAGTAGTAATCATAGGAAGTGAAATTTAAAAACCAAAAAACATTAAAATTTGTCCCTTGAAAAGTGAGTAAAGAATTGAAAAATATTAAATTATGAGAACTCAAGAGCATAAAATATTTAATTTTAAAATTCTATAATTGTACATTTCAATATCTTCACTTATTAGAAGGATCTTATGATGCAGAGCCTATTTTTAAATGGAGAAAATTATATTCTGTATTGAATGAAATGGAATTGAGAAGACCTATGTTTTTTAAGTATCTAAACTCGGTGAAACATTCAACAGATTCACAGATAGGAATTATTTGACAAGTTTATTTGTAAAAATAAGTAAAAAAGAATATTTAGGCTGATGTATTTATACATTTTAATGAAAAAATAAAATTGATACTATCTTCTATTTTGTAGAATTTTCTCTGAACTTACCAGATACATCACCCCTCAAAAACAAACCAGTATGTTTAATAGAGGAGAGTCTATGAAGATGTCAAAAAACTTGAATTTATAACCATAATTTATTCAACTGTGAAGACTGAAAAATTTTGAGTAATTCTGAAACAACAATATCATATTAAGCAGAATATTTTTCAGATAAATATCAGGGACAAAATATTATTAGAGATAACATAGGTAAATACTACCAATAATAATTATTTTCCTTATGCTATCTTTAATGTTCATGACATTATAAATTAAATTAATGTAGATGATTATTGTTTATTAGAATTTATCCTTTTAAAATCAATTTCTATAAAATGACTGTATAGGTCCATCAGTATAATAAAACCAATGTCTCATTAGCTATCAAAGGGGATCTAATATAGATGATAAATTAACCTCATGTCCGACCTGTGGGCCCTGTCATCCCTTATATCAGAAGGTATCATATGGCATGTAATTATATTATTAAGAATTCTAGGCCTATTTCTAGGGATTCAACTTCCAGCCAGCCTTGCTAAACAAAGTTTTGTGGTATTATTCCCAGGTGCAGTGGTGGTTGGTTGCCTACTGTGGTCAAGCTCTTACTTTAACTCCATTACAGCAGGTAAGGCAAATTTTATTGCTCTAAGTATTTGCCCAGGTTTTCTTGCCTGAGTTCCCTGGAGACCTAGGTTTTCACCTTCTCTTAAAGTTACAGTCTCTCAGGGTCTGCTCTCTGATTACTGGAGCTCTGCTACTGCAGGCTGACCTCACTGATGATAATGCCACACTCATTACTTTTTCTTAATTTTTTTGTATATTTCAAATTTTTATTTAAATTCTAGTTAGTTAACATATAATGTAATATTAGTATCAGAAGTAGAATTTAGTGATTCATCATTTACATATAACAACCAGGGCTCATCACAAGTGCCCTACTTAATGCCCATCACCCATTTAGAACCCACCTCCCTACCAGCAACCCTCGGTTTCTTCTGTACAGTTAAGAGTCTCTTCTATGGTTTGTCTCCCTTTCTTTTATTTTCCTTCCTCTATGTTCATCTCTTTTGTTTCTTAAATTCCACAAATGAGTGGAATCATATGGTATTTGTCTTTCTCTGACTTAGTTCACCTACCATAATACCTTAGCTTACCTTACCACGTTGTTGCAAAGGGCAAGATTTCATTCTTTTTGATGGCTGAGGAATTGTATGTATGTGTGTATATATATATCACTTCTTGTGATATATATATCACTTCTTTATCCATTCATCAGTTGATGGGCATTTGGGCTCTTTCCATAATTTGGCTATTATTGATAATACCACTATAAGTATGAGGATGCATGTGCCCTTTTGAATCGGTATTTGTTGTATCTTTTG
>CM052801.1:25980032-26044591 GCA_028533885.1 Nasua narica
TTAACAATGTTTATTCTTCTGGTCCTTGAGCATGGAATGCTTTTCCACCTTTTTGTGTCTTCTTCAATTTCTTTCATGAGTGTTCTATAGTTCCTCGAGTACAGATCCTTTACCTCTTTGGTTAGGTTTATTCCCAGATATCTTATGGTTCTTGGTGCTACAGTAAATGGAATCGATTCTCTAATTTCCGTTTCCATATATTCATTGTTAGTGTATAGGAAAGCAATTGATTTTTGTGCATTGATTTTGTATCCTGACACATGACTAAATTGCTGTATGAGTTCTAGTAGTTTGGGGGTGGAGTCTTTTGGGTTTTCCATGTAAAGCATCATGTCATCTGCAAAAAGAGAGAGTTTGACTTCTTCATTTCCAATTTGAATACCTTTTATTTCTTTCTGTTGTCTGACAGCTGTCGCTAGGACTTCTAGTATTATTTTGAACAAGAGTGGCGAGAGTGGGCATCCTTGATGTGTTCCTGATCTCAAAGGGAAGGCTGTCAGCTCTTCCCCATTGAGAATGACATTTGCTGTGGGGTTTTCATAGATAGACTTTATGATGTTGAGGAATGTTCCTTCTATCCCTATACTTTGAAGAGTTTTAAGCAGGAACGGATGCTGAATTTTGTCAAATGCTTTTTTCTGCATCTATTGACAGGATCATGTGGTTCTTCTCTCTTCTCTTCTTTATTTGTTCTATCACACGGATTGATTTGCAAATGTTGAACCACCCTTGCATTCCAGGGATAAATCCCACCTGGTAATGATGAATAATCTTTTTAATGTGCTGTTGGATCCTATTAGCTAGGATCTTGTTGAGAATCTTGGCATCCATATTCATGAGGGATATTGGTCTGAAATTCTCCTTCTTGATGGGGTCTTTGCCTGGTTTGGGGATCAGGGTAATGCTGGCTTCATAGAAAGAGTCTGGAAGTTTTCCTTCTGTTTCTATTTTTTGAAACAGTTTCAGGAGAATAGGTATTATTTATTCCTTGAATGTTTGGTAGAATTCCCCAGGGAATCCGTCAGGCCCTGGACTCTTGTTTTTTGGGAGGTTTTTGATCACTGCTTCAATCTCATTACTAGATATTGGTCTATTCGGGTTGTCAATGTCTTCCTGTTTCAGTCTTGGAAGGTTATGTGTTTCCAGGAATATATCCATTTCTTCTAGGTTATTTAACTAATTGACATATAGCTGTTGATAGTAATTTTTGATCATTCTTTCTTTTTCCTTTGGACTAGTCGTGATCTCTCCCCTTTCATAATTTTGTTAATTAGGGTCCTCTCTCTTTTCTTCTGGATGAGTTTGACCAGTGGCTTATCGATCTTATTGATTCTTTCAAAAAACCAACTTCTGGATTCATTGATGCATTCTACTGCTTCTTTAGTTTCTAACTCGTTGATCTCTGCTCTAATCTTGATTATTTCCCTTCTTGTGCGTGGGGTTGGCTTGATTTGTTGTTCATTTTCCAGTTCTTTAAGGTGTAAAGAGAGCTGGCGTATTTGGTATTTTTCAATGTTTTTGAGTGAGGCTTGGATGGCTATGTATTTCCCCCTAAGGACCGCCTTTGTCGTATCCCATAGGTTTTGGATCGATGTGTCTTCATTCTCATTGGTCTCCATCAATTGTTTAAGTTCATCTTTGATTTGCTGGTTGATCCCAGCTTCTTGAGCAGGTTGGTCTTTAGTCTCCAAGTATTTGAATTCCTTCCAAACTTTTTCTTATGGTTGAGTTCCAGTTTTAAAGCATTGTAGTCTGAGAAAATGCAGGCTATCATCTCTATCTTTTGGTATCCGTTGAGACCTGATTTGTAGCCCAGTATGTGGTGTATTCTGGAGAAAGTTCCATGTGCACTCGAGAAGAATGAGTATTCTGTTGTTTTAGGGTGGAATGTTCTGTATATATCTATGAGGTCCATGTGGTCCAATGTGTCATTCAAAGCTCTTGTTTCTTTATTGATTTTCTGTTTAGATGATCTGCCAGTTACTGCGAGTGGCGTGTTAAGATCGCCTAGTATTAAGGTATTCATGTCAATATGATTCTTTATTTTGATTAACAGTTGGTTTATGTAGTTGGCTGCTCCTATATTGGGGGCATAAATGTTTACAATTGTTGGATCTTCTTGGAGGATAGACCCTTTAAGGATGATGTAGTGTCCTTCTGTATCTCTGACTACAGTCTTTAGCTTAAAATCTAATTTATCTGATATGAGAATCACTACCCCAGCTTTATTTTGGGGTCCATTGGCATGAAAGATGGTTCTCCATCCTTTTACTTTCAGTCTGGATGTATCTTTTGGTTCCAAATGTGTCTCTTGTAGACAGCATATGGACGGGTCCTGTCGTTTTATCCATTCTGCAACCCCGTGCCGTTTTATGGGAGCATTTAGGCCATTCATGTTGAGAGTGATTATTGAAAGATATGTGTTTATTGACATCATGTTGCCTGTGAAGTCCTTATTTCTATAGATAGCAAATTTCTGTTCTAAGTCACTCATGTGTTCTTTCTGCTTTTATAAAATCACCTTTAATATTTCCTGGAGTGCCGGCTTGGTGGTCACATACTCTTTTAGTCCTTGACGGTACTGGAAGCTATCTCTCTATCCATTTTGAATGTCAGCCTTGCTGGATAAGGTATTCTTGGCTGCATGTTCTTCTCGTTTAGTGCCCTGAATATATCATGCCAGCCCTTTCTGGCTTGCTAGGTTTCTGTGGACAGGTCTGATGTTATTCTGATGGGCTTTCCTCCGTATGTAAGGAATCTCTTTCCCCTAGCTGCCCTCAGGACCTCCTGTCTAAAATTATAATTTGCACATTTTAATATTATGTGCCTTGGTGTTCTTCTAGATTTATTGATCCTGGCAGGGGTCCTTTCAGCCTCTAGGACACGAACACTTGTTCCATTCCCCAGATTGGGGAAATTCTCATGTAGAATTTGGTCAACTATATCTTCTAGACTTCTGTCCTTCTCTACCCTCTCTGGGATTCCAATGATTCTGACGTTGCAACGTTTCATGGCATCATTTGTTTCCCTAAGTCTGTTCTCATGATTCTTGAGCAGTTTGTTCCAGCTCTCCTCTTGACCTTTCATCTCAATCATTTTATCCTCTAGATCACTAATTCTATCCTCTGTCTCCACAACTCTAGCTGTTAGACTATTTAGATTGGATTGGATCTCATTAATAGCACTTCTTTCCTCTGCTATACTGGACCTCATTTCTGCCCTTAGCGATTCTATGTTTTGCTCCATCCTAGCCATTGCCTGGATAATTGCCACCCTGAATTCCCTTTCTGACATACTTTTGATGTCTATGTCCAATAGTTCTGAAGGAGAGGGTGTAGTCTCTGGGTTTTTCTTCTGTTGGGTGTTTCTCCTCCTACTCATTTTGATGAGAAATCAATGAGAGGATGTGTAGCTGGCTATACCGCCCCCGATCCAGGCAGGGTGTACTCCGGAGGGTTTTGGAGCAATTGGGATTTACCACCAAAAAGAAAAAATAAGGATAAAAAAAAAAGATAGAGAGAAGGTGAAAAAGAGGAAATCCCAGCCAGGATGGGCCCCAAAACTAAGGTTTATAAGGTTTGCAAACAAGCATGAACAAACATATAGACCAACATGAATAAATGACAAGAAGTAAAAGAACCTAGCAGAGTGAAACCCAAGAATAAGATTTATGAAATACCAGAACAAAAGCAGATACGTAGAAACACTGACAGAGGGATAAGATGGGAGGGTGGTTACAACTCCTCGCAGGCGAGGAAGGTTATTTCAGGTCCTCCTGGTTTTATAGTTGTATTAAACCTCTCATTGTAATGTTAAGTGGTTAAAAAAAATAAAAGAAAAAAGAAATGTGAAAGCAAGTGAATACTAAAATAAAATTAAAAAAAAGAGAGAGAGAGAATAAGAGAAAACAAAAACAAAAACAAACTTGTATCCTTGAAATACACAGGTTTGAGGGTATTACCAGGAGCTTAATATATTGATTTCCCCTGGGGCTGGGGGTTTAAAATTTTATGGGGACCCTGTGGTTATAGTCCTTTTGTTTTTTGGCTGGTCTTCTGGGGGAGGGGCCTGCCCCGTTGTTTTCCAGTCAGTCTTGCTTGGGTTGAGTCACCCTGCCCCCCAGTCAAGGGGCTGAGCTCTGTGGAAACCGGTTTCTCAGTCTTTCGCCCTCTGATGGTTTTTAGCCTTTTGTAGCTTTTGCACCTTTTCAGGGAGTCCAAGCAATCAATCTGCCCAGAAGCACTCCGACCTCCGAGTTGCAGGAAGCCCGAGTCTCTGCTCCCCTCTGTGTGGTTCATAACACACACTCCCCTCTGCGAAATTTCTGCTCACAGCACAGCCTGTCTGAGGTGGCGTGTGACCCCAGCCGCCTTTCTGCGGCTCCCAAGTGCGGACCCGGGAGGCCTTCGGCGGGCCGGGAAAGTCGCGATCCCAGCCGCCTTTCTGAGGCTCCGCGAGGGGCGCCCCGGAGGTTAGGCCGCTTGCCAGCGTTCTCTCCAGAGCCGGCGGGGATTGCTTAGGCTCTGCGGCAGGCCGCGAATGTCGCGGTGGCGGGCGCACACAGAGAAAAGCTGCAGCTCGTGGATCACCGCAGACTCTCTAAAGGTGCTTGCAGGTACGCGCCCGGCCCACAGGTTGTTGCAGAAAGCGGAAAGCTGTAGGTCCAGGAATCGCAGACTGGGTCCCCCCACCAGTCTCACTTTAGGAGTCCTCCTTCCTGGGAGGGTGGGTCCAAGCGCCAGTGCCCGCGACCACCCCCTTCCACTAGTTACTCCTCAGAACTTTTTGCCCTTTTTAAATGTTTATAACGGACTCTACGTTAATGCTGGTCCCCTGCCACCGGGCACTTTCCTTTGGGGTATTACTGTCGTTGGTTAGCTTCTGGTGGCTCCCTCCCCCTTTTGTTTATCCTCCGATATCAGTTGGAGTGGTCCCACTTTGCTTTTACCTCTCCATTGCTGTCTTCTGCTCTCGGAGAGATCCCGGAGTGAGAAATCTTGCTCCTCAGGGTGATTTCATGGATGTTCAGCCTGTTCCGGTAGATTTCCAGCTCATTTTTGGGGACCGGTTGCTGCAGGATCTCTTACTTCTTCGCCATCTTGCCCCCCTCCCTGTTTTTCTTCTTTAGAATTATTTGGCTATTTGGGGTCTTTCGAGGTTCCATACAAATTTTAGGATTGTTTTTTCTATCTCTGTGAAAAATGCTGCTGTTGTTTTGATAGGGATTGCATTAAATGTGTAGATTGCTTTGGGTAATAAAGACATTGTAACAATGTTTGACCTTCCAACCCATGAGCATGGAATGATTTTCCATTTCTTTGTGTCCTCTCCAATATCTTTCATAAGTGTTCGATAGTTTTCAGAGTATGTATCTTTTACTCCTTTAGTTATACTTTTTCCTAGGCATCTTATTCTTTTTCATGCAATTGCAAATAGGATCAATCCCTTGATTATTTTTCTGCTACTTAATTATTGGTGTATAGAAACACAACAGATTTATGTATGTGATTTTATATTCTGTGACTTTGCTGAATTCATGTGTGAGTTCTGGTAATTTTTTGGTGGAGTCCTTTGGGTTTTCTACATAGAGTATCATGTTTTCTCCAAATAGTTAAAGTTTGACTTCTTCCTTGCTGATTTGGATGCCTTTTACTCCTTTTTGTTGTCTGACTGTTGAAGCTAAGACTTCCAGTACTATGTTAAATAGTAATGGTGAGAGTGGACATCCCTGTCTTATTCCTAACCATTGAGGAAAAGCTCTGCTTTTCCCCCACTGAGGAGGATATTAGTTGTGGGTCTCTCATAGATGGCCTTTATGATGTTGAGATATGTTCCATCTATTCCTATTTTGTAGAGGGTTTTTATCAGGAAAGAATGCTGTATTTTGTTAAATGCTTTTTGTGCAACTATTGAGAGGATCGTATGGTTCTTAACCTTTCTTTTATCAATATGGTTTATCATGTTGACTTATTTGTGAATACTGAACCACCCCTGAAGCCAGGAATAAATCCCACTTGATAGTGGTGAACAATTTTTTTAATGTACTGTTGAATTCGATTTGCTAGTACTCTATTAAGAAATTTTGCATCCATGTTCATCAAGGATATTGGCCTGTAATTATCCTTGTCAGTGGGGTCTTTGTCTGGTTTTAGAATCAAGGTAATGCTGGCTTCACAGAACGAGTTTGGAAGTTTTCCTTCCATTTCTATTTTTTGGAACAGTTTGAGAAAAGTAGTTATTAGCTCTTCTTTAAATGTCTGGTAGAACTGCCCTGGTAAGCTATCTGGACCAGGACTCTTGTTTGTTGGGAAAGTTTTGAATACTGATCCCATTTCTTCATTGGTTATGGGTCTATTCAAATTTTCTATTTCTTCCTGTTTCAGTTTTGGCAGTCTGTAAGTTCCCAGGAATTTGCCCATTTCTTCCAGATTGCCCAGTTTGTTAGCATATATGTTTGTGTCCTTCCCCAGATTTGGGATGTTTTCAGCTATAATTTGTTCAAATTAGCCTTCTGCCCCTTTCTCTCTCTCTTCATCTTCCAGAACTCCTCTGATATGAATGGTGTTACATTTTACTAAGTTGCTGAGTTCTCTCATTCTACCTTCATGGTCCATTACCTTTCTTTTCCTCCTCTTTTCAGCTTCATTATTTTCCATAATTTTATCTTCTATATCACAGGTTTGCTCCTCTGCATCATCCATCCTCATTTTTATGGTTTCCATTTATGTTTGCATCTTGGTTGTAGCATTTTTAATTTCAGCTTGACTAGATGTTAGTTCTTTTATCTCTGTAGTAAGGGATTCTCTAGTGTCTTCTATGCCTTTTTCAAGTCCAACCAGTATCCTTATAATCATTGTTTTAAATTCTAGTTCAGACATCTTACTTATGTCTGTATTGATTAAATCTCTGGCCGTGAGTTCTACCTCTCATTCTTTCTTTTGGGGTGAATTCCACCATTCTATCATTTTGTCCAGAAAAGAATAGAAGAAAGTGGAAAAAAAAGAACAAAAACAAACAAAAAAAATGTAAAAAAAAGAAAAAGAAACAAAAGGAAAAGAAAGACAAATCAAAACAAAAAAAAACACAAAACAAGAAAAAAAAAAAACCAAAACAGAACAAAAAAAGTAGATCCTGAGTATGTTTTGGTCTATTTGGTAAAAGAATCTAGATCCCAAAATTTAAAAATAAAATGAAAGTAGGCAAAAATAAAAATATATATATCCATGAAAATGTATATAAATTTTAAAATAATCATAAAAATTAACAAAAAAAAATAGAAAATCTAGGAAGATATATGAAAAATAATAAAAATTTAAATTAAAAAATAGTAAGTCAAAAGGAAGCATGATCCTATTTCCCCTAGAGCTGAAGCTTTGCAACACTCTATGATCAATAAACTTGATATGAGCTTGTTATTTGTCCGGGACTTCTTGAGGAGGGGCCTGCTAGGCTGATTATCAGGCTGACTTGTTTCAGTGAAAATGATTTTCCAGGGTGCAGTAGGACAGGGCTTGGTATATACGGTTCTGGCCTCCACTAGGTGGCGCTGTTTTCCTCCTTAAAGGCTTTCAGTACTGAAGGGTGGTATGATAATGACTGTGCCCTGCTCTCTAGCCTTGGATCTGAAAGTTTGCACCCCCTGGTCTTCAGTGAGCCCTCACAGAAAAGCAATCAATTGCCGGATTTGTTTCCCTGGTTTCCATCAAACCCCATGTTCACCCTGCCCATGTCTAAGCCTTTTTATCTCAGATAGAGGACCAAGTTTCAAAACTCCAAATTTCAGGGACTCCTGCAGCACGGACTCACACTGTTCCTCCACGGGAGGGTCACGGGCACACTTGCCAGTGGGTCCCAGGAAATTGGTTGCATGACCACACGGCAGTCTGCAGTTTACAACAGAAAGCCATCACCAAGACCTGCTGCTTTCTGCTGGCTTCCCAGCTCCCATGCCTGGCAACCTCGTAGCACTTTGGTGCCACCGTTCTTCCTGCAACCCAGGGGATCCTCAGACTGTCCTGTCACTCCTGGGATTCTGCCCTCTTTGCCACGTGAGCAGCTTTAATCCAGGCACTTCCCCAATGGCAGCGAACTTGAAAGTTCAAATTTTGTACTCCACCACTTCTAATACTTTGTGGTAGCCTCCGTAACCGCCACCCTCACCCCTGCCACAGTATCACAGCTGTCTCCCCAAGGTGAACTTTTGTACCTCCTACCTTGCAAAAAGTGGTCACCTTTCTGCTTGAAGACTTGCAAATTTTGTTCTCAGACATTAGATTGACTTCTTGGGTTTTCAGAATAATTTAATAACTATCTAGCTGTGCTCCAGGGACAAGACAAGCTTAGTGTCCTCCTACTCCTCTGCCATCTTAATCCATTGAAATATTACCCTATACAATTACTAAATGCTTTCCTGAGTCAAATTTTCAAGTCAAAATATAAATCAGCCAAGAGTCTTAACAAAATGAACTGATCAATCTCCCCATAGTGTTAAGTCCTCAGGTGGAGATTTGGGGATGGAGTTTAAGAGGAAGGTTAAAGAATATAGTCAGCCAGCTTCTCTTATCATTAACTTTATTTCCCTTCCTATCGGGGACAGGTAATCTTGTTCAGCTGCCCATTTAGTCTTAATAAGCCAACATAAAAGCCCTAATGGGAATGCTAAAAAATCTCATTTCTGAGAGTTAGATGATTTCTGGTTACCAGAGGCATAATTTTCTACCTCCAATTGGTCAGGTATTTGATATCTACTGGGGTGAGAAAAATGACTTTATAATGGGAAAATGAACAAATGTTTGGAGTTTGTTTTATTTGCCTTGAGAGTAAATATTACTAGAATTTGCTTGCCCCATTTTTGCCTACCATATTGGCAAATTTATTTCAAAAGTGTTAAAAAATATATTATATGGGGTAAGGCATGTGGTTTTGCAAAGAAAATTACAGGCTTTTGAAATTATCTTTCTTGGCATCCCTGTCTATTCCAATTCTAAAATACTTTTAGAATTAATTGAAACACTCTGAATATTTATTAACTATTTAAAGAATCCAATATATCTAGTTCTTCTAGAAAACCTATCTCCATGATCCTTAGGGATTCTTTATTTTCATCCTTGCCCCACAATATAGCAGTGACTGGGATGCTACATGATGCTTTTAAGCTTACAATATGTCACTATCTGACTAACAGAGAACACAGAAAAGAATATGGTAATAGTTTTTCCTAATGCAGCCTCATTGGTAAAAATCAGACCCTGGTCCCGATCCTCTGTTTTAGTCACATCCTATTGTTGTCTTTGCCTTGAGCAGGGCTGAAATGACTGCAAATTTTATCTCTTTTTTAAATAGTCTAAAAAGTAAGATTCAAAGTTCTCTTAGCATAGAATTACCCATTCTAGCACCAGTTTATAATTTTTAAATGGAAATATAGAAGCAAAATGATACAGCCAATCTAAATTAAAGAAGTATCACTTCTGATGTGTGTTCCTGAAAATAACTGCACTTACTGACAGGTGTTATTTATTTATGTTTGAGATCTCCTTCTACTTATTTTTTTTAACTTTTCAAATGATATATTGGAGAAATAAAACAGAGGCTGGGAAGTTGAGAGCCAAATTTAATACCAATCTAAAATGTACATGTAAAACAACAGCAAAAATGTTCCTTATTCCATGGTTGAGTCCAGAAAGAAGAAAAGGTAAAATGCAGTATACCAAAAATATCTCTCAAAGAGAGTATTAAATATTAATGTGTTTGAGTTTATGAAAAGGAAAACCTACATTTGATAGTAAAGCTAGTAATTTTTAAGTCTAGTACACATCCTCAAGATGCCAAACTAAATTTCTAAGAACTCTCCATTCTTTTCTGTAGGCTAGCCATGTCTTTAGCCAGTTCTCCTGCCCTAAACTGTGTGTAAAAATCATCAAAACAGAGAACTGAAAAAGCATAAATAATAAATAAATAAAAGAAATTATATCAAACAATGGTTTGAGTAATTCTTATAATAAAATTATTAGATAAATAAATAAAAATAAGATTACCAGATTTAGTCATGGTTTTTGTGTAAGAATAAAAGTCTTAGAACATTTTCCAAGTATAAAGTCAGTTTTCAACAAAGATAGAAAAAAAAATAAAAGTTACTAAGCTTTATTGAAGATACCAGAATTTTTTCTGTTCTTCAAGTTATGGACTTTGATGTCAATAAGTCATTCATATAATCAATTACGTTCTGTTTCTATGGCTTTCAAGATCTCTGAAATGTCATTTTAAAGGTTAGCAGAATAAAGCACAAATTTTGGAAAATATGGAACTTGAGAAAACACTTGGGCCTGGAAAGTCTAAGGAAGCAATATTTTAGGAATCTTAACTACCTTGTATTTAAGAGTAATAGTGCCAATTAATAAACTACTGAAGACTGTTGTGAAATGAACAAGAGGGAAAGATTATTAAACCATATTTTATTTTATATATATGTATTTTTTACTTTTTCTTGGTGTTCTCAGACTACAATGCTTAATGTGAGCCATTAAAATGTTATGGTTAGTTCAGAATCATATTAAAATTTAAATACTATATATGTAGTCTAAAATGTATTCTTTGATGTATTATTTAAGAACTTTTTACATATTCAAACTGATATTTAATGCAATAAAAATGGATAGCACTCAGTTATCAATCTTTTATATTTACATCATTATTTACCATTTTGAAAGAGATGGTTTTGCACCATCTTTACATTTTGCACGTGTGTTCTGTTTTCAATTTCCTATTTACAGTGATTCCAAAAGAGATCCATTTAAATGTTAGCTAAAGTGCACAAACAGTCAAAATTAAACCTCATTACAGTTTGCTGAGTGCAGTAAAGATAGTAAATCTCACTTTGCTGCAGATTCTGGTTCCATTCAAAAGATGAAAGGAAAAACTAATAATGCAAAAATCTCAGGATTGATACTATTAAAATATATTTTCAAGATTTAGATGAGCTTTGCCATTAGATTATTTCTCAACACAATCTTACAGTGAAGTTGAATTAAAGTAAACATGGTCAACAGATTTGGTTAACTCTCAGGATAAATCACAGGCTAACATGATTAGGTATCTGGAAGTAATTACATGAGCCAAATTTTTGCTATCACATGACAAATTCAGAAAATGCAAACCTAAATCCAAATGCTATAGAAGGGGGAGGGCAAGATGGTGGAGAAGTAGGGGACCCTGTTACAACCGGTCCCCTAAAGTGAGCCAGCTATTTACCAGAACACACTGAACAGTGATGAAATCAGCTTGAGAAGTAAGATTGTTCACTTCTGGATATCTACAGGAGCAGAAGGCAGCAGTGGAGAGGGTGCACCCTGCCTGGATCGTGGGTGATGTACTCAGCTATACATCCTCTCATCCACTCCTCATCAAAATGGCTAGGAGGAGGAACACCCAACAGAGGAAAACCCAGAGACTGGGCCCTCTCCCTCAGAACTACTGGACATGGACAGGAACAGTATGAGAGAAAGGGAATTCAGGGTAACAATTATCCAGGCAATGGCTAGGATGGAGAAAAACATTAATGACAACATAGAATCTCAAAGGGCAGAAATGAGAACCAATATAGCAGATGTTAAAAATGCTATCAGAGAGATCCAATCTAATCTAAATAGTCTAACACCTAGAGTTACAGAGACAGAGGATAGAATTAGTGATCTAGAGGATAAGACAGTTGAGAAGAAAGGTCAGGAGGAGGGCTAAAACAAACTGCTTAGGAACCATGAGAACAGACTTAGGGAAATAAATGATGCCATGAAACATTCCAGTGTCAGAATTACTGGAATCCCAGAGTGGGTAGAGAAAAATAGAAGACTAGAAGATATAGCTGACCAAATTCTGAATGAAAATTTCCCCAATCTGGGGAATGGAACAAGTGTTCATGTCCTAGAGGCAAAAAGGACACCCACCAACATCAAGGAGTCTAGAAAATCAGCTAGACAAATCATTGTGAAATTTGAAAATTATAATTTTAGACAAGAGGTCCTGAAGGCAGCTAGGGAGAAGAGATCCCTTATGTACAGAGGAAAACCCATCAGAATAACATCAGACCTATCCACAGAAATCTGGCAACCCAGAAAGGGCTGGCAAGACATATTCAGGGCACTAAATGAGAAGAACATGCAGCCAAGAATACTTTATCCAGCAAGGCTGATATTCAAAATGGATGGAGAGATAAAGAGCTTCCAAGACCAGCAAGGATTAAAAGAGTATGTGACCACCAAGCCGGCACTACAAGAAATATTAAAGGGGGTTATATAAAAGTAGAAAGAACCCATAAGAGACATAGAACAGGAACTTAAAATCTATAGAAATAAGAACTTCACAGGCAGCATGATGTCAATAAAAACTTATGTTTCAATAATCAATCCCAAAGAAGAGCACAGAGTTGCGGACTGGATAAAACAACAGGACCCATCCATATGCTATCTACAAGAGACACATTTGGAACCAAAAGATACATCCAGACTGAAAGTGAAAGGATGGAGAACCATCTTTCATGCCAACAGGCCTCAAAAGAAAGCTGGGGTAGTGATTCTCATATCAGATATATTAGATTTTAAGTTAAAGACTATAGTCAGAGAGACAGAAGGACACTACATCATTCTTAAAGGGTCTATCCTCCAAGAATATCTAACAATTGTAAACATTTATGCCCGCAATATAGGAGCAGCACCTACTTAAGCCAACTATTAATCAAAATAAAGAGGCATATCGATACGAATACATTAATAGTAGGAGATCTTAACATGCCACTCTCAGTAACAGATCATCTAAACAGAAAATCAATGAAGAAACAAGAACTTTGAATGACACATTGGACCACATGGACCTCACAGATATATACAGAACATTCCACCCTAAAACAACAGAATACTCATTCTTCTCGAGCGCACATGGAACTTTCTCCAGAATACACCACATACCGGGTCACAAATCAGGACTCAACCGATACCAAAAGAATGAGATGATTCCCTGCATTTTATCAGACTACAATGCTTTGAAACTGGAACTCAACCATAAGAAAAAGTTTGAAGGAATTCAAACACTTGGAGGCCAAAGACCAACCTGCTCAAGAATGTTGGGATCAACCAGGAAATCAAAGATGAACTTAAACAATTGATGGAGACCAATGAGAATGAAGACACATCGATCCAAAACCTATGGGACACGGCAAAAGCAATCCTAAGGGGGAAATACATAGCCATCCAAGCCTCACTCAACAAAACTGAAAAATCCTGAATACACCAGCTCTCGTTACACCTGAAAGAACTGGAAAATCAACAACAAATTAAGCCAACCCCACACACAAGAAGGGAAATAATCAAGATTACAGCAGAGATCAATGAGTTAGAAACTACAGAAAAAGTAGAACGCATCAACGAATCCAGAAGTTTTGAAAGAATCAATAAGATTGATAAGCCACTGTCCAAACTCACTCAAAAGAAAAGAGAGAGCACCCTAATCAACAAAATTATGAATGAAACGGGAGAGATCACAACTAATCCAAAGGAAATAGAAACAATCATCAGAAATTATTATCAACAGCTTTATGCCAATAGCTTAAACAACCTAGAAGAAATGGATGCACTCCTGGAAATCTGTAAACTTCCAAGACTGAAACAGGAAGAAATTGACAACCTCAGTAGACCATTGGGAAGTAATGATTTGAAGCAGTGATCAAAAACATCCCAAAAAACAAGATTCCAGGGCCTGAAGGATTCCCTGGGGAATTCTACCAAACATTCAAGGAAGAAATAATACCTATTCACCTGAAACTTTCTCAAAAAGTAGAAACAGAAGGAAAACTTCCAGACTCTTTCTATGAAGCCAGCATTACCCTGATCCCCAAACCAGGCAAAGACCCCATCAAAAAGGAGAATTTCAGATCAATATCCCTCATGAATATGGATGCCAAGATTCTCAACAAGATCCTAGCTAATAGGATCCAACAGCACATTAAAATGATTACTCATCATGACCAGGTGGGATTTATCCCTGGGGTGCAAGGGTGGTTCGACATTTGCAAATCAATCCATGTGATAGAACAAATCAATAAGAGAAGAGAGAAGAACCACATCGTCATCTGAATTGATGCAGAAAAAGCATTTGTCAAAATTCAGCATCCGTTCCTGATTAAAACTCTTCAAAGTAAAGGGATAGAAGGAACATTCCTCAACCTCATAAAATCCATCTATGAAAAGCCCACAGCAAATATCATTCTCAATGGGGAAAAGCTGACGGCCTTCCCTTTGAGATCAGGAACACAAGGATACCCACTCTCGCCACTCTTGTTCAACATAGTACTAGAAGTCCTAGCGACAGCCATCAGACAACAAAAAGAAATAAAAGGTATTCAAATTGGCAAAGAAGAAGTTAAACTCTCTTCGCAGATGACATGATACTTTCTATAAAGCCCAAGAGACTCCACCTCCAAACTACTAGAACTCAGACAGCAATTCAGTAATGTGGCAGGATACAAAATCAATGTACAGAAATCAGTGTTTCCATATTGGTGAAGGTGAATAACTGTAGATTATTTCTACTGAAATTTTTCAACAATTGTATTGTTTGTATGCAAAGGATTTAAAAGGACCCCAGTTTCCCTTGCATTGAGCCTTCACTCTTTTACTTTTTTTTCCCTTCTTTTTCCCCTTTTCCCCTTTCTTTACCACTTCCTCCTATCATAAATTTCGACAAACTACAACAATTGCAAAAACAGGTATGGAAAGAACTGTTCTGACAGTTGTAAGAAGGGGACTGCACCACTGTTCCATAAGTAAGAGGCATAGAAAACCATTCCTGTCTTTAGTTTTGCAGTAAAGACCTGCATTCTGTCACAATACCTTTCTCTTCCTCAATCCCTATAAAAGCAATTCTGTTTTCACTTGAACAGTTACTTGGTCTTCAAGTGCTCCTTGATACTCATCAGTTAAAAAAAGCCTTAAACCTCTACTTGAGTCACTTAAGCTATTTTTGGTTTATATTTTCAATTGAGCTTTTGTATTAAGACTTACATTTCTGAGAATATAAATATTTCAAATATTAAACAGTAATAAAATTATTATCCCAGTTCCATAATTCAGCACTACCAGTGGAGTGAGCATTAACTGAAGAGGAAACATCACATCACTCTCAAGAGAGTGATCCAATGTATGCCCTTCAACCTAAATGATTATCGTTTCACTGTAAATATCTTGGTTTCATTTACATCAACAAAATAGAGTAAAACTATCTTAATAAAAAATCCTTCTAAAAGATCATTATAAATAATAGATGTACAACAAAGGTTTATTGCATGAATGAACACTATGTTTCTGATACTATCCCTTTATTCTCAGAATAATCATAAAGGAGGGAATGCTGATAGCCTTAGTGGAAAACTTGATAAAGGGCAGTAGCTAATGGCCAAAAGTTTCCTTTCCTACTCTTTGAGGCAGCTACTTGGAGTTCTCTCTGAAATGCCAATAAACAAGTCACTATTAATATATTCATTTCTTCTTTTATTATTCTGCTAATAGTTAAAGGTTCACTATACACTGGACACTCTGTTGGAAACTCTGGGAAGTAAAGGGATGAATAGGATATAGCTTTTCACATCAGGACCTGCCTTAGATAGAGTTGTCCGGAAAGAGACCTTGAGATAGAGATTGCTGTATAGGTGATTTATTAAGGATGTGCTTACAAAGAAACCTGTAAAGGGAGTGGGGGAAATAGAATGAGAAACTGGAGGAAGCTCATAAAGGATATGATCTCGAATCCCAGTAGAGAGTAGATAGAGCCCGATACTACAAGATAGCTCTGGAGTATAAGTTTACCTCAGAGTTGTCCTCCACAACCCCCTCACAAGAAAGGGAGCTGAGATTCCATAATCCAAAATCTGTAAGGGCCCTGGCCAAGGATTGCTTGGCTAGAGGGCAAAGGTTGGGCTAGAGGGCAGTGATTTCCCATGCACTTCCTTTTCACTAAACAAAACCACTCGAGCAATATTTTTTAGCAAAGAAAGCTGTAGGTATGACAATATTAGAAGCAGCTTGTCCCCTCACCTTGAACATAAATATATCTGCAAAGATTACCAAAAAAAATCCCTTTTGGGCATATATAGCCAAGTAGCAACAAGGAAAATGTAGAAGTATGGCAAAAAAAAAAAAATAGAGTGATATACAGACCATAAGAGAGTTACAGACAACAGACTGCAGAACTTCAGCCTTCAGCAGAGGAAAATATCAACTGCAAGGGGATTTCTGGAAAGACATCATGGAAAAGATATTTGAGGTATACTTTGAATACTGTGTACATTTTTATATGGATGGGAAGAATTTTATGCACTGAGAGCAGTGTTAGTAGTCACACAGAAGAGAAACATTAGAGAGCCTGTTTGGGTAAAATTATATTTGGCCAATTTCATTAGAGCACAAAGAATGTGTGGAGGATAAATAGGAGGGTAGGCTATAACAATATTATGGGGGACAACCAAGGAGATCCTTGAAATCCAGGACCAAAAATACACAGGACAAATGGCAGGCATCAGGAGGAAGTGATTGAAGGACTGATTATAAAAGTGGCATGATAATTTCCAGATCTAAATTTGCAATCTCAGACTATGTCTTTTTTAGAAAACATTTGAGAATTCTTAACAAAAGTAAATCAGATTTTCTTCACTTTTAATTTAGGAAATATTGATTCCATATGCCATATTTCTACTATACCAAAGAGTAGACATCTCTGATGTAATTATATAATCAAAGAATATTCCAACTCCAAAAATAATTTTTTGTTTTCAGTCATTTGAAGTTCTCATTACTCAAATTAGTGAATGACTTCCAGGCTTCTATGCAAAATCTCCAAAATGAACCCAACATGAGCAGCCACAGGCCTGCTGGCAAAAGCTACAGAATAGCCATGATCCTTTTGCCCTTAGTCCTTTCATTGGTAGCTGGCATGTGTAAAACATGGCTGTTCACTGCTATCATAATTGATAGGTAGACTGCTTTGACTTTTACGGTACACACACTCAAGCATTCCTTGTTACTCAATAGGAACTTTGTGTGCTAATGTCCTAATAACAGGACAGAGGCAACCATTTCATTCAGGCTAAAAAGGAGGAGTGGTGTTGCCAAGAAATTGATAACTATCACTCAATTTATTATGGGGTTTCTCTCACAGGAATAGCAATATAAAATAAATCCCAAGAAAACCAGTAAACAGCTTATGACTAAAGAGATCTTGGGTTTCAGATCATTCCACTAAATCAGGGGTAGTCTAGGGCCTTTACATGGACACTGACTTCCATGAGCTTGAATAATAAAAACAACTTAACTTTATGGAACACTTACTGCATGCCAGGCAGCAATACATGTAAGATATATCTTACTTGTTTTTTAAGAGGCAAGGAAACTGAGGAGAATTCAAGAACACAAATCTAGTAAGTATTAGAGTCAGGATTCCAATCCAGATATTCTCTCCCTCTAGAAACTGTGCTTAGATATTGCTACAGACTATCTCTCCCACCACTACCACCACCAATTCATATGTTGGAACCCTAACCCCTAATGTGACGGTACTAAGAGATGGGGCCTTTGGTTGTTTTGATGATGAGGGTAAAGTGCTCATGAGGGATTAGTACTTCCATAAAAGAGGACCAGGAGAGCCCCCTCACCCTTTCCATCATATGAGGGCACAGTGAGAAGATGGCTTTCTAAGAACCAGAAAGTGCGCCCTCACAAGACAAGGACTCTGCTTGTAACTTTATTTTAAATCTCCCAGCCTCCAGAATGGTGCCAAATAAATTTCTATTGTTTATAAGCCACCTTGTCTAAGATATTTTTGTCACAGCAGCCAGAACAGACTAAAATAAAAAGTGGAACCAAAAAGTAGGGTGCTGTTGTAATACCTAAAAATTTGGAATTGGTTTTTGAACTAGAAAATGTAGAAATTGAAAGAATTCTGAAGTTTATAATGGAAAATGTTTACACTGCATAAATGGACTTTTAAAGACGATTCTGGTGAGAGCTCAGAAAGAAAAGAGGAGAGCTATAAAGACCTCAATCTTCTTAGAGAACATGTAAATAATCCTGAACAGAATGTTAGTAGAAATATGGATGATAAAGGTCATTATGATGAGGTTTCAGACAGAAATGAGAAACATGTCATTGAAATTGGCTAAAAGATGATCTGTCATAAAGTAGAAGAACTTGTCTGAAATGTTCACACATTCTAGTGTTTTGTGGAAAGCAGAACTTGGGAATAATGAAATTAGATATTTAGCTGAAGCTTTTTCTAAACAAGCTGCAGCTTGGTTCTTCCTGACTGCTCAGAATAAGATATGAGAAGTGAGAAATGACCTAAAGATGGAATTGTTAAGTCAAAGGGAAACAGAACTCAAAGATTTGGAAAATCCTTATGTTATCTATATTGTAAAAAAAAAAAAAAAAATGAGAAAGCATGGTCAGAAAAGAACAGTAAGGGTGTGGCCAAACAAAAGAAGATTAGAGTGCATCAGCCATCTCAACAGAAGCTGGCAGCTATTCTCCCAAACAATGGAAAAATGACTGAATGCAATGCAGAGTTGATTAGAGCTACCACTCCCATCACAGGCGCATAATGGAAGGGGCAAAGGCCAGAGTGGTTTCAAAAGAGGATTCACCAGTGCCTGTGGGACCACGGTCATGCTGCCTGGCACTGCCTCACATCCCAAGCTCTGCTCCACATACTCTAGCCCCATAGTCTTGTTTGCTCATGTGTGACTCTGGCAGGCCTGGGTACAGTACAGACCTCCATAGCCACCCCTACAGAGAGCACAGGTGGCAAATTTTGGTAGTGTTCACATGGTGCCATCTCTACTGGTACACAGATTATATGAGCTATGCAGTCATGGCTGCCTCTACTTAGGTTTCAAAGAATGGGGCCACACAGAGCCATAGACTTGAGACTCCAACCCAAAAAGGCCACAGGATACATGCTGAGGGGCACTCCTGGGCCATCCTGCTGAGCCTAGAGGGCAGAACATCAAGTAAAGAGGATTACTTATGAGCCTTATGATCTCATAGAGTTTGCCTTGTCATTTGAATTTGCTTGGGATCCCTTATCACTTTCTTCTTTCCTCTATTTCCTTTTTGCAATGGCAATATCTACCCTATGTGTGTTCCACCATTGTATTTGGAAGAATATAACTTATTGGGTTTCATAAATTCATAGCTAGAGAGAAATTTGTCCCAAGATGAATCATACCTTGAGTCTCACTGGTATCTGATTTAGATGAGACTTTAAATTTTAGACTTTAGTGTTGATGCTGCAGTGAGTTAAAACTTTTAGGGTTGTTGGAACGTAATGACTTTATTTTGAATGTGAGAAGGACCAGAATTTTGGAGAGAGTAAGGGTTGGGGCAGAATGTTATGGACTGAATGTTTGTGTCCCTCCAAAATTCATATATTGAAACCTTAAACCCCAAAGTGATGGTATTAGGAGGTGAAGCCTTCAAAGTGACGGTATTAGGAGGTGATTAGGTCACAAGGGTGGAGCCTTCATGAATGGGATTAGTGCCCTTATATTAGACCCCAGAGACTTCTCTTGCCCCTTTGCCATGTGAGGGCACAGCAAAAAGATGGCCATTCTATGAACCAGAAAGCATGGTTTCACCAGACACTGAATCTCTTGGTGCCTTATCTTGGACTTCCCAGCCTCTAGAACTATGAGAAGTAAAATTTGTACGGTTTAAATTTCTTTTAAAGATTTTATTTATTTGGAAGAGAGAGAGAGAGATCACAAGTAGCCAGAGAGGCAGGTAGAGAGGGGAAAGCAGGCTCAGCAGAGAGCCCAATGCAGGGCTCGATCCCAGGACCCTGAGATCATTACCTGAGCCAAAGGCAGAGGCTTTAACCTACTGAGCCACTCAGGTGCCACAAATTTGTACTGTTTATAAGCCATCTTGTCTAGGATATTTTTGTTACAGTAGCCCAAACAGACTAATAGATGTATTAATCAAGGTTATTTTCTGAGAAAACTTGAGAGGGCTTTCTGTTTTTATTTGAAGCTCTATGCTTCTGGTATGGTAATAAGAAGACTCTCTGCAAACATTAATTAGTGTGTCTTGCTTCAGAAAAATAACATTGCCATATTGAGCAAAAACATTTTTATTCTGAACACAATTGGTATCCATTACATTGTACCACACAGTAATGAAAGGAATTGTGGAATCCTTGCAATGCCATAGCTCCTATACATCTTTCAGGCATCTTTCAGTGATATGGACTGTGTCTTAGTAGAGAAAACAGAGGAAAACTACATGGAAAATACCAAAGTGCCCTCCAGTCTTTTCAACCAAAACTGATTTTGAAGGGCAGCATTACTGAGTCAGAGGCTTTGGAAAGTGTAAGGGACAGTAAGTGCAAACAATTTGGCATATACAAGAGAGGGAGACGTGGGTACCAGTGGTTAAATAATGGAGTGAGGTCAACGGAGTCCTGGCAAGCCAAAAATATTTCTGCACTCAGCCACAGAGGGATCCTGAATAAACTTGGAGATGGTGAGTTGATGATGGAATATGAGTAGGTTTTCCAGAGAGATCAGGGAAAAGGAAAGAGTAAAATACTTTCATTATAGGAGTAGTGAGACCTGATAGATGAGAATGAGGCCCAGTCTTCAAGAAAAAGTCAAAAATCTTACAAAGACTCTCTATTTCACTTGAAGTAAAGGCCAGGTTTATGACCTAAAGGCCCTAAATATTATGATCTTATCATTACTATTATTAGTATTATAACCTAAAGGCTCTAAATATTATTGTTTATTCTTCTTCTCTCTGATACAATCTCCTACTGCCCTCTATCCTGTTCATTCTACTTCAGCTTCTTAGCTTTGATGCTCCTCACATAGTCCGTACATGTTTTTGCCTGATGATTTTACACTGGCTATTTCCTAAATCTGGAAAATTATTTTTTTAAAAAACTGAGGGTTTCCAATCCCCAGTTATATCCATGGCCAATACTCTTGTCTCCCTTGTCTTGGATCAAATCGTATTTTCTCCATGAAACCTATCTTTACAAACTTATTTACAAATGCAACCTGTCTTCATCATATGCCCCAGTTCTTTACACAAAAAGTCATTAGAATACTTTTAGAGATTCTATTTTTCCTCTATTCAGTAGCATGAAGAAACTATACTTCACACCTATAAGTTCAACTTGCCCATCTGATTTACTTTGGCTAATGAAATGAGCATAAATGACATGTATCAGTTCTGATTGGAAGCCTTTAGGAGCCACACCTAATTTGCCACTTTCCCTCCCCACTGCCACAGGAACCAGCCACACTCCAGATGATGTAGTAAGAAATATAATATGTGTTGTTAAAGACATTAATATTTGGAGGCAGTTATATCAGCAAAACCTACCTTCTCCTGACGAATATATTCAAATATATATTTTTTACCATAGAACTTAATACTTACTACCACACATAAAAAATGTACTGTATTGGTAAATAAAGTAGCAAATAAGTAGATAAAAAGATAGAACATCTTAAGTTTAACCATCTGCCAGAACCTAAATTCCAGGATAAAAAGGGAACTCTTTATGTTTTGTTTCACACTGTGCTCCAAACACTTTGAACACCATGTGCCTGGAATATAGTAGGGACTCAGTAAGTATTTGGGGGAATGGCCCTATCAGTCAACAGTGTGTTTTCAAATATCATTGGGATACATAAGGAATAAAATTACTAGGAACGATGAGGATAAATTAGAGCTGTATTAAAGAGATGACAGCTCTGGAATTCACTAAAGAAATAATTTATTTCAATGGAGAGTAGTTGGCTTTTATACTTTAAGCAACAAGGTTATGGTAGCTATCTATATCAGGTGATCCAGAAATGTGGAAGATAGAGCTTTAGGCTAGGATTATGTAGACATGTAAAAGATCCCTTAAATCGAATGTTTGTATTTATACTTGTATGAAAATTATTAATTTATGGAGCTCATCAGATTGAATTTGAAAGACAGACTAAAAAATGTCAACCTCAAGGAACAAAAAAACTGTAATGCCTTATGCTCTTAAATAATATGCATTATACTGCCCAAAATCTTATCTGAGACACGTTGAAGGAGACTGAAATTTCCAAAATATCCTAGGGTAGAGGCTGAGAGCTAGATTACTTTAAAAATCAAGCAGTAGGCTTTAGAATCTGTTCTTGACAAACTAAGATTTCAGGGTTTGGAGAGCATCAGAACATACAGAAAAGAAAAGAAAAGGTAGTCAAAATAAAGTTTAAGGAAGAAAAATGGCCATGGAGATGTACCAGTAGCAGAAATAGAGAACAAAGATTTACCTTTAAATGTAAGTGAGTTACTATTCTATGCTATTCTGTATTCTCCATTACCACAAAATCTATTCCACATAACAGTTTGTGTTGGTGCTGCTTTGAGATAAGAAGGAGAACGAATTGACGGTTACCAGAGGGGAGGTGGGGTGGATGGGTTAAATAGGTGAAGGGGATTAAGGAGTGCACCCATGATGAGCACCGGGTGATGTATGGAAATGCTGAATCACTATATTGTACACCTGAAACTAATATTACACTGTATGTCAACTAACTAGAATTTAAATAAAAACTTTTAAAAACCAAAATAAATTTACCTCAGCAGAAACGCACATTATTAATAAATTATGAGTGTTACAGACTGGGTTCTCTGGGAAGTAGATCCTGAAACAGACACTGGTGTATAAAAAGTTTATTAGGAAGTGCTCACATGATCAACATCTGCAAAAAGGAATGAAGAATGCAGGAGTGGTCAGGGGGGAAGGTGGGCTACAATGCAGTCTCAATCAAAGGGGTAGCTATACATGGAGAAATCTGGGAAGAATCTTTAGAGATGTCCTGAACTCCAGTAAGTAACCTAGGCATTTCTACCCTGGCAATGACTAGTCACTGCATGCCGGCCCTGTGATCTTGAGTGAAACAGAACTCTCTACAAGACCAAGTTTCAGAAAAGACTGAGAGGCTACAGCTGTTGGGCAGGCAGCCCACCCACTGAGAAGCTGAGAAGTTGGGGGAAAGTCCATCCATTTTAAACAGAATGCTGGGCAATGTATGACAGCATTTATTACAGTGCCATCCTAAACGTCCTATCTATACATTTTCTAGTATCATATGGCATAATACAATATATTAGCAAAATATAAATTGGCAAAATCATAAATAGATCCATAATACTTATTATTGTTTTACTAGCTTTTTATAAAATAGGTCTTAGGGCTCTCTATTTTAGTATATAGAACTCTTTTAAACAACTGCTTAGTATTCCATAGTAACAATATACCACAAATTTATTTAACTCTAATTATTTAGGTTTGTGCAAATGCAAGGGTTTTTAAGCATGTATTCCCAGACATAGCATTTCTGTCTGTATCAAAGATGCAGACATTTTAAATTGTAGTACTTGATGCTAACCCCCGTTAAAAGATGATAGGCCAATCCACATGCTCTCAAAAAGTATATGAGAATGCATATTTCTCCATAGCTTTGCCAAGACTGAATGTGACATTCTTTTTCATTTTTGTCAGTGTAATGAAAAATAAAAAAAGTGTGTCATTGATACTTTAATGTGAAATACCCCTAATTCACTAATTTTTTTCTTGATATGCAGGCTTTATTTAAAGTTGTTAACTAAATCCTGGATTTTCTTTTAGTCAATAGTTTATATTTTAATTTTTGTTTATAGCATTGTACTTGAGAAATTTTTTAAAATAAAAATAAGCCAAATACTCCAATACAAAAATATCAATGAATCAAACAGGAGCAATAATAAATAATAACCTATTTTTTTTCTCTTTACCAAAGTTTGGAATGTATTCCCTAATAGAGTTATTATACCAGTATACGTTCCAAGCAAGCAAGAACGAAATCATGTTAGGTATTTCAAATAGAAGGGATTTAATATATGGAGCTGTTTATAAACATGTTGACTTAAGTTTAACTTCTCATTGGATGGTGTAAAGGGTGGAAAATAATCAATGGTAGGCCCCTCTCAATGACTCCTCAATATTGTTTTATGAGGCACGTCCTGAGCCAACCGCAAAAATATTGTTCAATAAACTGTTTGTCTTTAGTTGCCTTTCAATCCCCCTTTTTGTAGTATCAATATATTTTTCCCCTCAAACAAAAGGTCTCTAGCAGTTTTTATCTGCCCTGAAGCCTTCTAATCACAAAAGGAAACAATCAAAAACCTATTTGTTTTGTGAAGCTATTGGTAAGATAATGAGTCAGCTTTTTCCATCACAGCAATCTTTTAAAGAACCACAGTAAAAAGAAATTACTTAAACCCCCAAGTTAATTTCTTCCGGAAGAAATAGAGAAACTGTGTTCATGGGGTTGGGTGGGAACACAGGGCAGACAGCAAGTACATATGTTTCAGAGAGTAGTACTTCAAACCCTTCCACACACATGTGTAATTTGCCCCTTTCACAAATATATACAATTCAGGAAATCAACCCACAAACCATAGGTAGCTTTCCTTTTCCCTTATAAATTAGAACACTTACAGAGAAAGCAGAGTGTCTAGAAATATAAGAAATAACATTTTCCAGGAAGATGATAGAATAATTTCAGCAGACAAAAGTCATATAAATATATTTAATGTTAAGCACAGGAGATGAAGTCAAAATCTTCCATTGTTAGCTCTTGTGTGCCACTTTGTGACCCTAAAAAGGATTCATACACCTTTTAAGCCACAGTCTCCACATTGATAAAATGTGAAGATTTGACAAGACAAATACGAAGATCCCTCTCAGATTTTAACATCCTGTGGTCGATGACCAAAAGGTCCCTAAGTAGTACAGGCCCTCTGCTCAGAACCAGACAAACTTGGACAAAAAGCTTTGACCTCTCCTTTCAATATTCTGAGAGAGGAAATTTCAGCATGGTCCCCCAAATCTGCAATTTTAACAAGCTTACTGGGTGACCCTGATGCTCACCAAAATTTGAGAACCCCTGGTTTAGACTCTGGCATTTATATGTAATTTCTGAGTTATACACTGGTCTAATTTCCACATAAAGGTATTAGATAGACTTGAGTGATTTTTCCCTCTATAATTTTGCTCCCACATAGTCTTCCTCTCACAATAGAAATCTGTTTATTAGGTAAACTTTGGGCTAATGGCAAATTATTCTTTTCGAGGTGATAGACCCTTTGCAAATTGTTAGCTGCTCTGAATATAATTTTGTGGTTTTTAAAACTCAGAATATGAAGTACACATGGCAAATGTCTCTAAGAAAGATTGCTTCAAAAGTTGAGAAGTGCTGTGTAAGAGGCTCCGAAAACGGTGAGCAAAGAAGGAGTGCTATCCACAGTATGCATTATCCCAGAATAACGATAGTGATTAGCATTTATATCAAGGGATTTAAAATAGTGGAATTTAAGATCTGCCACCTTCCCTGATAAAATGTAAGATGCAGTTTAGATGTTAATACTGAACTTATTCTTGATTCTCTATCTCTTATTTTCCTTCTACTTACAAAAAAAGAGGCATCCCTCCTACTGAATAAACCTAAGTAACCCATCTCTTAATTCAATCCCATCCCATCCAATCCTGAATCTTAGAACGTTACCCCACTCACTCATCCCAGGTACTCTAGCACCACCCACCCACCCTCCCCCATATCTCTCCCTCGTTCATGATCCATATTTACTCATCTTCTCATTCTTCAGAAGAAAAAAAAATGAAAGTCTTATCCCCTTCTGTTGCTTCCTCTAATGTTTTGTTAGTCTTCTCTTTTTATCACCAAACATTTCAGATGAAAGTCTAGGGATTTCTTCATCACTCTTTTCCTCCATAACATGCTTCTTATTTATGCTTTCTTCACAATACAAAAAATGCACAAAATGTTCCCCCTTCCTCCTTTTCTCTCCCTCTCTTTGTCTCTCTTTATAGAGTCATATATAATAGTTTTATAATAGTTTATAATACATATTATAGTTTTATAATACTATAGTTTTATACATGTCTATATATATAGTTTTCTATGTCTCTTTACATAGTTATATATAATATATATGCATATATACATACACACATATATATGTATATATGTATAGGTAAGCAGATAGATATTAATGTATCTAATGAGCTAAATTCAATGTGCTTGCCTCCTTTTTCACATCTTTCATTCTTGTTAAATGAGCCATTTTCCACCATCGACTGTGATCAAAATAAGTAAATAAGCTGTGTGCACTTGCAACTAATTTAAAATATCTAATTACTTAAAACAACAAATTTATTTCTTTCTCGTGAAATAAGACCATCATGGGTTAGTTGGGGAATGAGAGAGAAAGGTTCTCTCATTTCACTCACGGACTCAAGATGGAGGAACAGCCACCATCATGAACACTGCCATTTGCCAAACTAGATGGAAAGCAGAACTCTGTAATGTCTCACAGTGGTTAATTGTTCTATCTTACAAGTGACATATGTTAAGTCCACTCATACATCACTGGCCAAAATTACATATCCCACCAATCCATAGATAATTTAAGAAATGAAATCTCTCATGTACTCAGAAAGTAGCCAGAATTAGCTAGCTGGTCAGTAGTATAATTAATCCCATATCCTTCTTAAAAAATATTTTCTCCCTTTGGCTTATAACCTTTATAATAATTGTTAAGCACTTAGCTACGGTGAATAATTCTAAAGCTTCTTTAGTACCTAATTCTCATGATATTCCACTTTCTATTTCACTTTTCTTCTTACTCAAACAGCCCCCAAATACAGTAGTAACCCTATGTTCTACTTCTGCACTACCACTCCTAAGGACCTCACCAATTTTCATGTATTTAATTACCTCTTCTATGTTAATTATTCCTTAATCTATATTTTCAGATCTCTCTTCTACTACTTCTACAGCTCAATAGCCAGTAGGTGCAAAGTAGCACCAGTACGTACAAAGTAGGTGCTGGAAAATTACTTCATTTTACAATGGAGTCACATTATAAAAAGCTGCTCTATGGAGGGTTGTAAGATCAATAAACAAAAGCTTGAGAATGAAAGCTCTTCCACGGGAAAATAATAATAATCAGTTTGGAACACAGAGAAATGGGTGGTCACATTTTTGCCTTCAACTTTTTGAATAACAGATTATGCCATGTCTGATCAAGGAAAATTTTTATTCAAATCCAGCAATATATTTTAGTTGATTTTGTGTGTCAGACCTTTGTTTGGAGTATCTGCATTTATTATCTTGTTTAAAATCCTCATAGCAATAAAAATAATCTTATGCTTTATGTTAAGAATATAGAGGTTTAGTAAATAAAAGAATGTAAAATAAATCTTAGAAAAAAGCAGAAATACTTTAGAATTATTCACCATAGCTAAGTGCTTAACAATTATTATAAAGACAGAATCAGTTTGATTCTGTTTGAAAATCAAAATCTCTGGTTGTACACATTCCTGTGGCTGGCTGCTTTTTCCTAATTCAATGCTTCTCATGGTCGTGCATTAAAACTGCCCTTCAGGACTATAAACACAAAGCCACAAATACTTTTCTTTATGGATTATTTAAAGAATTTCCAAACTTCACTTTTTTTTTTAAATATTTTATTTATTTATTTAACAGAGAAAGAACACAAGCAGGGAGAGAGGCAGGCAGAGGCAGAGAGAGGAGCAGGTTCCCTGCCAAGCGAGGAGCCCGATGCGGGACTCGATCCCAGGACACTGGGATCATGACCTGAGCCGAAGGCAGCTGCCCAACCAACTGAGCCACCCAGGCATCCCCAAACTTCACTTTTATTTCATATTTTTTTCATCCCCATCTCTACAAGTTAACATGCAAATTCATCATATGCATATGTTATCTTTCCTATAATTAGGACAACTAAGATCCCCACTTCAATTCATTGGGGCGCCTGGGTGGCTCAGTGGGTTAAAGCCTCTGCCTTCGGCTCAGGTCATGATCTCAGGGTCCTGGGATCGGGCCCCACATCAGGCTCTCTGCTGGGGGAGCCTGCCTCCCCCTCTCTCTCTGCCTGCCTCTCGACCTACTTGTGATCTCTCTCTCTCTCTTTCTCAAATAACTAACTAAATAAATAAATAAATAAACTTAAAAAAATACAATGACATTGATTCATAAACTTTTGCCATCCTTCCATACAAAATAACATCCCTTGATATTAGTTGCAGTATAATTCAAAAATTCTATTACCTCCTGAAATATTTTCTACTCCCACCAGCTGCCTCAGATAAGAATCCTATATAACACAGAACTATTTACAAAGAGACAAAGTGACATCTCATATACCATAAAAAAGAGGAGTCCATCTGTATCGAGGACCAAACGTAACTTTGTCTGACATATTTCCACTGCTCAGCCCTTCTGACACAGGCTACTGGTTTCAACCTGAGAAATTAGTGTCACAAACCCAGAGGCTGTGCCCACAGTTAGTCCATCTGAGTACTATTTTGCTCTCTGTACTTTCAAACCTGTTGTAACTGTGCCAACAGGAGAATTAAAGGTGCCTCAAGGAGTTATGGAATCTATCATTGTAAAGAAAGAATAGTTCTGGCTTATAATGGATCATTGTGGCAGCTATAGATGAGGAGACTGAACCCAAATCTGTACTCACATTGCAAACTGGCCTTTGTTTGGCAATATAACCAGATTTGAGCAGGAAAACTGCAAAATTTTAGCCTTTCTCTTCTCAGTTGTGAATGGATACAATTTTCAGTGCAATATTTACAGGAATAAAAATGTAATCCCTAAAGAATGTGTTCTTTACATGTTGAAGTCCATAGAAACGGTGGCATGAACATGGCAAACTTTGCAGCCTGAATCATGAATCATCTAGCTTCCGGCTTTCTTCTCATGCTCAACTATGCATACCTCATCCTCATCGATCCTATTTTATTTCTATTAACTTCTATGGTTTTCTTTGGTATCTCCTAGCTCCCAGTTTTGGGCTAATTTTCCTAACTTCTGTTTTCAGCTTTCTTTGATGTAACACTTCCATGGTTGAGTCCACCAGTAATGACAACCCTGTTTAAAAATTCTGAAACATAATGTCTAATGGCTTGGATAGTGTCCCTAAAGGTGCCAGCATAATTCAGAACATCAGACTAGCAAAATTCAGCCATGTTGGTGAAAAGTAAGAGCAACTATAGTCTTCATTAATGTTCCTTCCATCTACATTCTACAACATAGTTGCATCGTGTCATTAAATGCAGGTTTTGGGCATTTTGTACTGCTGAAGCTTGCATTCTTGGTACTATGTCATTAAAAAGCATAAGTAAGTAATATTTCACCAAATTTAATATTGTACTGAAAACTGTTTCCATATTTTATAAAGGGTGTGATTCAAAAGTGTAAGAACCAAACAATTAAAGTTAGATCAATTTGGATGGGCTTAATTCCAGCTCCAGTTATCACGTCTGTGCTTTAATTTTCTTATCTGTAAAAAGAGAATATTAAAACATATTTCACATGATTACTGTGAAAACCCATTAACAATATCTAGAAAGCACTGAGTGCAGTGTCTGGCATATAGTGTTTACAAAACTGGAGGGCAGGTAATTTTAGTGAAGTATCAAAATCAGTTAAAGACAAAAAAGAACATACACAAAAAAAAGTTAAAGAAATTTTTTCAGGGTGCCTGGGTGCCTTAGACAGTTAAGCATCTGACTTTGGCTCAGGTCATGATCTCAAAGTCCTGATATTGAGCCCCACATCAGGCTCCCCCCTCAACAGGGAGTCTGCTTGTCTCTCTCCTTTTGCCCCTGCCCCTGCTCATGTTCACGTGCTCGCTCTCTCTCTCTCAAATAAATAAAATCTTTTTAAAAAGGGAGGGGGCACCTGAGTGGTACACTTGGTTAAATGTCTGACTCTTGGTTTCAGCTCAACTCATGATCTCAGGGTAATAGGATAAGGCCCCACATCAGGCTCCACAGTCAGCATGGAGTATGCTTAAGACACTCTCTCCTCTTCTCGCTGTCCCTCCGCACCCTGTTCGCTTGCTCTCTCTCTCTCAAATAAATAAATAAATCTTAAAAAAAAAAAAGAAAAGAAACTGTCTCAATGTCCATGGAGAGGTGACTTCCTCTGCCTCCTATGTAAATCACTTATTACTACAATGTGGTTGAAGATCGGTTCCTTTAAAATGGATGAAGCAGGGAGAATGAGAGGAATGGGGAGTTAGTAAGCTTGTTCCTTGCTATTTGTTCAAATTGTACAATAGGAGAGTAACTATCTGTAAGAGAAGTGATTTTTTTAAGTAGTCTCCATACCCAGAGTGGACCGTAATGTGGGGCTTAAACTCACAACCCTGAGATCAAGACCTGAGCTGAGACCAAGAGTTATACACTTCACCAACTGTGCTTCCTAGGTGATCCAAGAGAAGTGACTTTTAATTTCATCTATATGGCCTTGGCAACAGTAGTATATTATTGTTTGAGGTTTACACTATGGACTGAAGATATGAATGGGGGAAAGACTATTCTAGCTTTGTTCCAGTGTATTCTTAAAAAGGTAACTAGAATACTGAGTTTATTTTGGACCAACTCACTGCCCAAAAAGCTTTATACAAATGTAATTTTTTATACAAATGTAATTTTTAAAAAATATATAATCATGTACATAAAATTTTATGTTTTTGTCCATAATAAATGCATTATTATCATAAAATAAATTGAATTTAGATTTTTTAATTTACCTAGAGAAATGAAGAGTAGTATTTGTGAGGATAAAGAAGGATCAGGGGGCTGGCTTAAATAAGAATTAGAGAACTGGATTCTAAAGCCACAGATGAGAGTTCAGTTAAGTCTAGATTTATGTTATATTTATTTGTAAAATCTAGGAAATGGGAAGGGCAGTAAAACAGATTTCTATGAATTAAGTAAGACAAAACTTAAGAGTGAGGACTGAGCATATGCTATTGAATTTACCTGCTGTGATCCATTATGTACCTGTAGTTCCCAATTTTTAATATGCCTTCTGTGGCATCATGAGAAAGTCCAAAAGATTAATAAAAGCATCAAGAAACTAAGCAAAGCTATCCTTAACTTACAGTCTCATTACATATATATGTAAGGAGATATATATATATAATATATAAACATATATCTTTAATATATATAATTATATATGATGTTATATATATATATATATATATATATATATATATAGTATGTGTTTTTATTTTGTGTTGTTTTGTTTTGTTGTAATGTGAATGACCTCCCACTGTGGAGCAGCCACAGGCACTCACTCACCTTTTCTTCCCACTCTGCTGCTTCTGACTTCATCTTCCTCCCACTAGAATCGTACTCCCTAAGTACTCAGCAGCAGTCCTCTGCCTGTCCTACCACTCTCAATCTTATTTTGGGTTTTTGTGACTAATGGGTTAAGGTGCAGAGAGGGCAAGAGTGCTGTAAACTCTGTATAGAAGTGAACGAAAGTACAACTGTGCTGGGTCTGGAGATACCATTCTTTTTTTTTTTTTCTCCCCAAATTTGTTTATTTTAATTTTTCAGTGTTACAAGATTGATTGTTCATGCACCACACCCAGTGCTCCATGCCTTATCCACTATTAGTAATATGCAGTTTAAAAAAGAATTTGGTAGGAACAGTCAAAGAAAGAGGAAAATAGATGTAAGAAAGAAAAGAAAAGTTGCTTCTACAATACTCTCTTTCCTATCTTGTGATTTCTCTTCTCTATCCTGGCTTTTTTTTTCTCAGACAATCCTCTTCGAGATTCCTACCTTCATGAAACCTACCTTTAGCCCTCCCAATTCTTGTCCCTGTCTTGCTAAAAGCCAAACTCAGGACCATCCCCCAACACAACTTTTTACTAATCAGTCATGAATAACAAGGTTGGTAAAATTCATAGTGATAAAAAAATACCCCTGGGGACTGCATATATAATATGAATTTCCTTGCAGTGTTATATGACTACATGAAGACAATTGAGCACTCTGAAATAATGATAGGGCACTATAAAAATGCAAGTCGTTAATATTATTATAACCATCTTTTTGTTTTCAGCTATAGGTAGGACTCATAAATAACATGCATTCACACTCAGCTAAGCAGCTTCCTATAGCTACACATGCCAGAATACTGAAAGTTCCAGAGGCAATTCTGAATATGCATAAATTGTAAAAAATACTTATTAGTGTCTTCAAGCTAAAAAATTGTCTAAGTTATTTTTATAGTATCTTTTTAACCAAGAGCCAATATGAAAATTCATAAATACTGAACATTATAAAAACCTAGAATTTCACAGCATGTCCAAACACAGTTATGAGCTTTGTCCATTTGTCAGCAAAACTACAGCAGTTAGTGATTAATTCAGTCTTTTAATCATTCAACACATTTTCAGGAAATGCTTTTTCTGGATAGCATGCTATACTAATTCCCATGAGAGGTACACAAATATATAAACAACAGTCCTTATATGATTTTACAGCCTAGTTAGATGACATATAGTCAAACTGAAAGATGAATGTCAAATAAATCAGATAATGTATACTATAAGAATTTAGAGTAGGAACAAATAATCACTTTTAGAGGAAATGATCAGAAGAGTTTATATGCAACTGATAACATTTGAGCTGGACATTGGAATAAGATTCTACTTGTCAGAAAATTGGAAGGTAATGATAATAATAACAGCTATTTTAATAATAATAGTAAAAACAATCATGATAACGGCTTTCATGTTTGGAGTACACTCTATATATCAAGTATTATTTGAACTATTTATCTGCGTTATTTCATTTAATCTCCACAAAACAACCCGATGAGATAGGTACTATCTACATTTATTTGAGAGATGAGGACACTAGTGCTTAAGGAAATAAAGCAATTGGTAGAGACTATGAAGAAAATAAATGGGAAGGCTGTAGTTTGAATATAGGCTGTTGTCACTGAGCTTCCCCAGATGTGCAAGATGCTGCCAAAGGAGACCATTTCTCTCTTATCACATCCAGAATAGTGAATCATGAGCTGTATGACTAGGGGATGAGGAGAGACTGTGAGGATGGCAAATAGGATCCTCAGGGGGCATTAAAGGAAAGTAAATACTACCAAATGCATTTTAGACTCTATTAGGAAGCCTACCCAAGAGCCTCTGGGAATGCCTTGCCTACATATTGCCCATAACTGGCCTATGGGCACCCCCAGTATTCCATGCGCCTCACCCCCCCCACACACACACATATACCTACACACCCACTCTGGCTATCTCTCTATGTGTACCCCCAATGGCAGTGGTGAGAGATAGCCTTGGCAGATGGCTAATAAGCACACATAGGAAGCTGGTCAGAATCTATGTGCAAGGAAGGGACTAAAAATTTGAACATTAGGTCCACAGTAGGGAAAACAAAAAGGAGGCTGTCAGCACTTGGGTTGGTACCTTGCAGGATCCAGAAAAGGCACACAAGCTTAAGAATTCTGCCACAAGAGGGAGCAAAAAGCATGGAACAGGTATACCCATAGGAAGTTTGAGATAGCCTCAAAATCCCTAACTGGGCTGATCGAAGTTATTTCTCTCCCTAGGCAGTTAGTAAAGACTAAAAAGGTGGCTGCTATTTCAATTGCAAAGGCAACGATGAAAGTAACATAAAAAGTTCAAGGAACTTGAAAAATCAAGGTAACATGACATCACCAAAGGATTAGAAAAATCTTCCAGTACCTGATCCCAAACACATGGAAATTTGTGATTTAGCTAATAAAGAATTCAAAATACCTATTTTATTTTTTAGGATTTTATTTATTTATTTGACAGAGAGAGAAAGAGATCACAAGTAGGCAGAGAGCCAGGCAGGGGGTGGGGGGGAAGCAGGCTCCCTGCTGAGCAAAGAGTCCGATACAGGGCTCGATCCCAGGACCCTGCGATCATGACCTGAGCCAAAGGCAGAGGCTTTAACCCACTGAGCCACCCAGGCACCCCCAAAATAGCTATTTTAAAGAGACCTAATGAGCTACAAGAAAACCCAGAAAGATAATCTAACGAAATCAGGAAAACAATACATGAATGAAATGAGAACTTTAATAGAAATGATAAAAAACAACCAAACAAATTCTGGAGATGACAAATGCAATTATCAAAATTAAAAATACAGTAAGAATATCAATAACTGAATGGATAGAGCAGAAGAAATAATCTGTATTAGAAGACAGGAGCTTTAGGGGTGCCTGGGTGGCTCAGTCAGTAGGCGTCAGCCTTGAGCTCAAGTCATGATCTCAGGGTCCTGGGATCAAGTCCCACATCAGGTTCCCTGCACAGGGGAGAGCCAGCTTCTCCCTATCCTTTGGCTACTCCCCCTGCTTGTGCTCTCTCCCCCTCTCAAATAAATAAAATTTAAAAATGAAGAAGAAGAAGAAGGAAGAGGAGGAGGAGGAGGAGAAGGAGAAGAAGAAGAAGAAGAAAGGAGCTTTTAAAATTACCTACTCTTACAAATTGTTGGAGTTCTAGAAGGAAGAGAGAGGGAGTTGGGGACAGAAAGCTCATTTAACAAAAATTATGTCTGAAAACTTAACAAATCTGGAAAGAGATACAGATATCCAAGTTCATAGAGCTAATAGGTCAACAAATAAAATCAATTTAAGGAGTTTCTCTGCAAGATACTTTATAATAAAACTGTCGAAAAATCAAAAAGACAAAAATCCTAAAAGCAGCAAGAGAAAAAAGGCTTGTAACTTACAAGAGAACTCTCACAAGGCCACCAGAGGATTTTTCAGACAAAACTTTACAGGCCAGGAAAAATGGAATATAAGCTTGAAGTCAAGGGATGGAAAAAGATATCCCATCAAAGCGGCAACCAAAAGAGAGCAGGGGTAGGTATACTTATATCAGACAAACTAGACCTTAAGCAAAAAACAGTAACAAGTGATGAAGGTCATGATATAATGATAAAGGAATCAATTCATCAACAGAATGTAACAATCATAAATATATATAAGCCCAACATCATCACATCTAAATATATTAAGCAAATTCTAGCAGATCAGAAGGAGGAAATAGACAACAAAGTAATAGCAGGGAAATTCAAGACCCCACTTTCAGAAATAGATAAATCATCCAGTCAGAAAATCAGTACTAAAATATTAGACTTGAACTTCAGACCAAATGGATCTAAGAGACATATACACAACATTCCACCCAAGAGCGGCAGATACACATTCCTCTCAAGCACACAAAAAACATTCTCCATGATAGAACATATGACAGGTCACAAAACAAGTCTTCCCAAACTTAAGAAAATTGAAATAATACCAAGTATCTTTTCCAAACACAATGGTATGAAACTAGAAATCACTATCAGGAGGAAAACTAGAAAATACAAGTATGTGGAAATGAAAGAACACGCTTGTGAACAATGTATCAAAAAATAAAGAAAATCAAAAAATATATTGAATAAATGACAATAAAAATAAAACACACCATAACTTCTGGGATGCACCGAAAACAACTCTAAGAGGAGAGTTTATAGTGATAAACACCTTCAATAAGAAAAAAGAAAGATCTTAAATAAACATTCATTCATTCAACCGACTTCTTGATTTTGCCTTTCTGGTAGAAGTAGGTTCCTATTCCTGCTAATAACCTCATTATCTCACTGGTCCCTCTTTACTTTATCACTGGTGTTATTAATTCCCTGTGTTCAATTTCTTATTTTCAAAGAGCTGAGGTGACTTTTTTATTTGTTATATATAGGCAAATGCTATAAAATAAAATTTTCAAATATTAAAAAAGTTAGAAAAGACATAATAAAAATCTCACATTGGGGAAATATTAACCACATTTGGAAAGGTAATATACTAATTTTATTAAAGGAGGGAAGTCAGGAATTAGAAGATAATACTTATGAATTTGGAAATTCCAAGACTGGAGGAGTTTCAGTGGTGGGCTTTTAGGACATAAGAAATATAGAGTGATATAAAGTTTCATAGTCCGAATGGCTAAAATAAAAAGCACAAGAAACAAGTGTTGGTGAGGATGAGGAGAAAAAAGAACACCAGTACACTATTTGTGGGGATGCAAATTGGTACAGCCAATTTGGAAAACAGTATGGAGGTCCCTCAAAAAAAAATAAAAATAGAACTAACCTACGATCCAGTAATCACACTACTGAGTATTTACCCCAAAATTACAAAAACACTAATTCAAAGGATACATGCACCCTGATGTTTAGTGCAGCATTATTTATAATAGTTAAGCTATGGAAGCAGCCCAAGTATCCATCAATTGGTGAATAGATAAAGATGTGGAATATTATTCAGCCATAAAAAGAATGAAATTCTGCCATTTGCAACAATATGAACAAAGCTAGAGAGTATAATATTAAGCAAAAGAAGTCAGAGAAAGATAAACATCATATGATCTCACTCATGTAGAATTTAAGAAACAAAACAAATGAGCAAAGAAAAGAGAGAGATTGAGGCAAACCAAGGAACAGATTCTTAGCTAGAGAGAACAAATATGGTTACCAGAGGGGAACGGGTAGGGGGATGAATGAAATAGGTGATAGAGATTAACGAACATACTTATCATGATGAAAAAATAATACGAAGATTAATCTGAAATTGTTAGGCAGTTTAGAGTTTGTGATAGAGTTATTTCAAAGAAAAATTATACCAGATGGTTGAACAGGCAAAAAGATTGCATTCAAGACTATCGCAATAGGGATCAAGACTACTGCAATAAGGGAGAGAGACTGAATTCAACTCTGCTAAAACAAAAAACAGGAAAGATTTTAAGTGTCAGGGCAAGCTATAGGGAAAGTATTAGACAATGTTGGGGAAGAGGGGAGTGGTCAATGTGATAAGACTATCCATGTTTGCCAATTGGCCCTTACCAAAGTTAGGCTCCCATAGCCCCCACAGAGACCAGAAAATAGGTGACCTATCTTTCTCAAAGATTATGTTTCAAAGAGATGGTTCCCAGGTCCTTAAGAAAGATATTCCTGGGTTGTACAAGTATCAGGTTACTGGGAGAAAATGTGCATCCCAAAGGGGCAGAGAAAGAATTTACAATTCCAAATTTTTAAAAGTAAATGTATTCAGAAAAGGGAAGTCAGGGCCCAACAGTCAAGAGGAAAATTGTCTAAAGTTCAGTCAAACTGATGCAAACATTAAGGCCATCGTTGGTCATGACTAAAATTAGGAATACCCACAGAAAGGTTATTTTATAAAAACGTGATCTACGAGAGTAGATTATGTAGTTTCTTTTGAGAAACTTCATAAGAAGAATCAAAAATAATTATTTGCTGGTTAGATTTAAGTCAAGAATAAAAAGAAACAGCTGTTACAAGGTAAATTCAACTCATGTTCTCAGGTATGTTGCTTTAATAAGGATGAAAAGAGTAGAAATAACCCATTGGTACAAGGTAAGAGCCAACCGGATGGATTCCCCAACTAGAAATAGTTCTTTATCGATTGCAGTCACTACCCAGTCAAGGAATAACAAACCTACAAACTTATTAGATATATTTCTGTCTGGGGATTGAGAAATATCAATTACTTCAACTTAATCACTATTTTATTTCTATGAGATTTTTAAAAACATAATTTTGGGACAAGTAATAGAAGACTGATATGTCACTAAAACATTGAAGTGAATGACTTAATTAGATCCTATTTTTCTCTTTCTCAATGTGAAGGAGGGAGAAAAAAGATAGAGACAAAAGAAATGAGCAAAAGGTAACATTTACCCACCAGTCACTGTAGTGTTTTCCACATTTATCTCATTTAATTCTCACAAAACCATGACACAAGAGGAAGATATTATTTACCCCATTCTTCAGATGAAATTCTGTTTACAAAGTAATATATCAATCAACTGCAGAGCTGACCTTTGAATCTAAGTCTATTAAAATGCAAAAGCCAAACTCTGCTAATACAAATGTTTAGAATAGGTAGACTTCAGCGAAGAGGAAAATTGGAGAATGAATTAACTAATGACAAGTTTTGCTGATCTAGTAGTAAATTTGTGAGGTGGGGCTAGATTCAAAGGTCCTTGATCTCCTAAAGATCAAATTAGAGGCAGTCTCCCTCTTAAACATCCAATATTTGCAGAGCTATTCAGACTTCAGTTGATGGTATTTTTTTTCAAGGATTATCTATTATTATTATTATTTCAAACTAACTTTAGAAAGTCCATGCTTCTGTTGGAACCAAAGTTAAATTTTGATGCAATTTTTTGCAGCAATGTAACTTGGTCGCCCTCTGGAGGCAATTCTTAGGTCTGACTAGCATATCTTAATTTTAAGAAAAGTCTTAACAATTCAACAACTCATTTTAAACATGTAAAAATTATGTACATATGCTATACTTTTAAAATGTTTCAAAACATTGAGTTCAAAATGCTCAAAATATATTAAATTGTTGAATTTAACATTTTATGGCATAGCTTTTTTTTATTCCTTTTCTTCCTTTGGAAATAGAAATGGTCATCATTCCCCTTTTATCATGTAGTATCTACTGGGACTAAAACTATTACTTTTCCTTCTCCATTAGGAGCACGTGAACAATTATTTCTATATATTTAATAAAGCATATGATATAATACTATACATTCAATACTAAGATCTTTAGTTGTAGGTAAAGGAACCAATTTCTAAATTTTCAGATTGTTTTTTTTCCCCTTTCCCAGAAATAAAATGTCAGCCTTACAAGAATCCCTATAAAGAGAATGTCTGAATGGATAAAATGTTTTATTCCTTATTCTTTTTTGTTTTCTTCTGGAAGGTGAATTATTCCAGGTAGTTAAAATTATACAAGCAAAGGGTTTGCCATATATTGGTGACAGCTGCGATGATTTAGTTCTAAATCTTCTATACAAGTAAGCAACTGTGAGTTGCTGCTGTAAAACCAGTGGTTCTTTATTTGATTTAAATGAATTTAAATCTTTAACGGAACAGGTAGAGAATTCAGACTTAGCCATTATTTGAGCTACATTATACAACCAGAGCTTTATAAAAATCCTAAAATACAACGGTGTTACAGAGTTCCCTCTGGTCTTCTAAGTATCACCAGCACCTTCCTGTCCCACTGGTAAATGTTTCTGTGCAATGTCCTGTGCAATGCTGAAATAGTGAGATAGATATATCATGCTTATCACCTGACTTCCCTATATCTCCCTCCAGTTATAACTTTCTAATGACTTGGTGCAGCTCCAAAGCTCTATCCAGTAACAAGTTTAGTGTCAGGCACTGCTTGTTTCACCCACTGGACCTTAATCCTCCAGTTGCCTTGCAATCTCCTCCTTCACACCTTGACACTTATGAATGGCACATTTCCTGGGAAAAGACTTTCAGGGAGTCCCAGACACTCTCTTGAAATGGGAAGGGGAGGATGAAGTTTCAGAAGGAAATATACAGGGAAGACTAACAGAAAAAAATTTTAATAAATTTTTCTACTACAAGAATGATCATACAATGTAAGCAGGGAAATTTAGATTCATGAATTAGTTTACCACTTAGAGTGTTGAATAGATATTGTAATAAGATTAAGGAAGAATCTAGGGGGTAAAATGGGTAAGATTGGCGATGGATATGATATGGTGGATGATGAGAGAGAGTGAAGTCAAGGATTATTAGTAGGTAACTGGCTTATTAAATGGGATGAATGGTGCCACAAACACTAAGCAAACAAAACTGAAGGAGGAAATTTGGGGTTTTAGGGAAACCATGAGAATTTTGTGTTTTATCTAAATTTTAAATGAACAGATTTAGAAATTAAATAGGCAAATGAATTTCCAGAATCAGATTAGAGGTGTCTATACATTTTCAAACTTCGCAGAGTTAGTCATTGTGTTTCTATAAAATCATATTCTGAGTTCTGGAGTGAGAGAACATGATGGCCCAGAAATGAACTTTGAAGAATTTCAACAATTAATGTCTGATAAGAAGATGTACATACAAAGAAGACAGACAACAAGTTGCCACAGAGATTAGAGGAAAAAGGAGTTTTGGGTCAAAGGAAAACAAGTTTCAAAGATGGAAACAAATCCTCACAGGTCAAAGTCATGAAAAGAAAATATTTCCATTGCATCTATAAATTTCAAAATAACAAAGTAATTTTTATTGGAGTCACAAAGGATGTATTCTATTTAAACAGCTTTACTGAGGTATAACTAAAACACAGAAAACAGTACATATTTAATGTATACAATTTGATGAATTTGGACATATGTATACACCCACAAAACCATCAAAACAATCAAAAGAAAGCACTTACAAGAGCTTTCTTGTGTTCCTTTTCTTGTATATGTCTTAAGAACACTTAACATGAAATCTACCCTCCTAACTAATTTCTAACTGTACAATACAATATTACAATATTAACTATAGGCACTCTGTTGTACAGCAGATCTCTAGAACTTCTTCATCTTGCATAACTGAAAATGTATGCCTGTTGAACAAATGCTATCCATTTCTTCATTCCCCTAGCAACCATCATTCTATTTTCTGCTTCTATGAGTCTGATTATTTTAGAAACATCATATAAGTGGTATCACGTAGTATTTGTCCTCCTGTGACTGGCTTATTTCACTTAACATATTTGTCTTGCAGTTTCATCCATGTTGCCACAAATAGCAAAATTTCCTTTTTTTTAAAGGCTGATTAATATTTCTGTAAATATATACATTTTTTATCTATTCATCTGTCAGTGGACATTTGGAGAAAAGCTTCTTGACATTGATCTTGGCAATAAGTTTTCAATATGACACCAAACCACCACAAAATCAAAAATAAACAGAACTACATCAAACTAAAAAGTTTCTGCACAACAAAGGAAATAACCAACAGAATGGAAAGTCAACCACTGGAATGGTAAAAAAATATTTGCAGATCACATATCTGATAAAAGATTAATATTCAGAAAGAAATTCATCCAACTTGCCAACAAAAAAATAAGTAACTCAATCAAAAAATGGGCAAAGAACTTGAATAGACATTTCTCCAAAGGTATACAAATGGACAAAAGGTATATAAAATGGTGCTCAAAATCACTATTTACCAGGGAAATACAAATCATAACTACAACGAGGTATCACCTCACACCTGTTAAAATGGCTATCAACAAAAAAACAAAAGTAACCAATGTTGGTAAGAATATGGAGAAATGGGAACTCTCATATGCTATTGGTGGGAATGTAAAATGGTATAATCAGTATGGGAAGCAGTATGGAAGTTCCTCAAAACATTAAAAATAGATTATGACATGATCCAGCCATCCCACTTCTGGGTATATATATATATATATATATATATATACATATCCAAAATAAATTGAAATCAGGATGTCAAAGAGATTGTATTCCCATGTTCACTGAAGCATTATTCACAATTGCCAAGAGACAGAAAAACATTTTTTAAATTATTTTTTTTTAATTTTATTTATTCATTTAACAGAGAGAGAACACAAGCAGGCAGAGAGGCAGGCAGAGGCAGGGAGAGGAGCAGGCTGCCTGCGGAGCAAGGAGCCCGATATGGGACTCGATCCCAAGACACTGGGATCATGACCTGAGCCAAAGGCAGTTGCTTAACCAACTGAGCCACCCAGGCGTCCCAGAAAAACATTTTTTAAAATTGTTTTAAAAAGTGTGCTTTTGAGGAAAAAATGGATAGGGTGGTAATTAGTGAAAAAGGTTGAGGTATGGGTAGAGAAATGTTGAATTCGGTTTTGCTTTTCTTTTTTGGTTTACTCATCTTCATTATTATTTTTTTAAGATTTTATTTATTTATTTGACAGAGAGAGAAATCACAAGTAGGCAGAGAGGCAGGCAGAGAGAGGGGGGAAGCAGGCTCCCCGCTGAGCAGAGAGCCCGATGCGGGGCTCGATCCCAGGACCCTGAGATCAGGGCCTGAGCTGAAGGCAGAGGCTTTAACCCACTGAGCCACTCAGGCACCCCTATTTTTTTCCCCAATGTGATAGATGCTAGAATGTTTAAAAGCTAATGGAAAAGACCCAGATAAGATATTGATCATTATAAGAATAATAAGAATACTGAGAGGTTTGAAGGTGATGCAATTCAAATCAGGAGTAAGGAAATTGTCCTTAGTAGGAATAGAGCTTCTGTTCTGTTAAACTACCAAAGGAGATAAAGATGGGAGCATAAGTAATAATTCTATTATGTTCATTAACAGGAAAGTTCCCCTCTAATGTCTTTTATTTTCTTTACTGTGAATTAGAAGAGATTATTTCCTGTTATCACAGCAAACAGTAGGGACATGACCATTTAAGGATAGTACAGAAGAGAAAACCACATTGTAGAGAGTGGAAGAATGATTGGTCCAGATTAATGTAGCAGAATTACAGGACAATATTTAAGGAACTTTTAGGTTAGTAATCATGAATCCATAAAGGAATCAGTCTGAACTATTAACATACTTTTCTTGGAGAGACTTTGAAAGTTGGAGATTAACTAGAATTTAAATAAAAACTTGAAACAACAACAAAAAAAGAAGGATGGAGATCAAGAAAAGAGAAAGCAGTCATGCAGTACTAGGTATAATTAAAAGACACTGAGCTGGGGGTGCCTCGGTAGCATAGTTGGTTGAGCAACCAACTCTTGTTTTTGGCTCAAGTCATGACCTTAGGGTCCTCAGATCAAACCCCATGTTGAGCTCTGCACTTAGCATGGAGTCCACTTAGAACTCATTCTCTCCTTCTCCCTTTGCCTTTCCCCTGTGCACACACACACTCTCTCAAATAAATAAATAAAAAGAAGACAATGGAGCAAAGAAATTTGGGGTATGGACAAGTATACTATTAGACACTGGACACTGGAATCTAAGAGAATAAGGAGGGATTAGAAAATCCACTATTAGAAAATCCACTATTAGAAAAAAACAGAGTAAATAGATCCATTTCAAAGTACAATCATGGTGAGGGAATATTTGAACAATTACATTAGATTGTGAGAAGTTATTTTGAGGAATAGTATCCTTTTTAATAATTTCAGAAGTGGAACAGTATGCTTCAGGGTTTTTTTTCTTTTGATGTTTACAAATGTCTGAGTTTAGTTTTTTTTTATTTAAAATCAATTAGCCAACATATAGTACATTATTAGTTTTTGATAGTGTTCAATTACTCATTAGTTGCATTAACACCCAGTGCTCATCACATCACAAGCCCTCTTTAATACCCATCACTCAGTTTCCCATTCCCTCATCCTGCTCCCTATCTGCAACCCTCAGTTTGTTTTCCAGAGTCCAGAGTCTCTCATAGTTTGTCTCCCTCTCCAATTTATTCCCATTCAGTGTTCTCTCCCTTCTCCTATGATCCTCTGTGCTATTTTTTATATTCCACATATGAGTGAAACCATATGATAATTGTCTTTTTTTGATTGACTTATTTCACTTCGCATAATCTCTTCCAGTTCTATCCATGTCGATGCAAATTGTAGGTATTCAACTTTTTTTTCTTAGGATTTTATTTATTTGTCAGAGAGAGAGAGAGAGAGAGCATAACTAGAGTGGCAGGCAGAGGCAGAGGGAGAAGCACGCTCCTCGCTGAGCAAGGAGCTCAATGCAGGACTCAATTCCAGGATCATGACATGAGCCGAAGGCAGCCACTTAACCAACTGAGCCACCCAGGTGCCCTGTATTTTTCTTTTCTGATGGTTCAGTAATATTCCATTGTATATATGAACCACATCTTTATCCATTCATCTGTTGAAGGACATCTTGGCTCCTTCCACAGTTTAACTATTTTGGACATTGCTGCTATGAACACTGGGGTGCAGGTGCCTCTTCTTTTCACTACATCTGTATCTTTGGGTCAAATACACAGTAGTGAAATTGCTAGGTCATATGGTAGCTCTATTTTTAATGTCCTGAGGAACCTCCATACTGTTTTCCACAGTGGCTGTACCAGCTTGCATTCCCACCAACAGTGTAAAAGGGTTCACCTTTTTCCACATCCTTGCTAACATTTGTTGTTCCCTGTCTTGTTAATTTTAGCCATTCTAACTGGTGTAAGGTGCTATCTCATTGTGGTTTTGACTTGTAGTTCCCTGATGGCAAGTGATGTGGAGTGTTTTTTTCATGTGTCTGTTAGCCATTTCTATGTCTTCTCTGGAGAAGTGTCTGTTCATGTCTTTTGCACATTTCTTGACTGGATTATTTGGGTTTGGGGTGTTGAGTTTGATAAGTTCTTTATAGATGTGGATACCAACTCTTTTTTAATTTATTTTTTATTATGTTCAATTAGCCAACATATAGTACATCATTAGCTTTTGATGTAATGTTCGACGATTCATTAGTTGCATATAACACCCAGTGCTCATCACAACACATGCCCTCCTTAATACTCATCACCCAAATACTCCATCCCCCTACACCCCTCACTTCTATAACACTTAGTTTGTTTCTCAGAGTCCAGAGTCTCTCATGGTCTGTCTCCCCCTCTGATTTCTTCCCATTCAGTTTTCCCTCCCTTACCCTCTTGTCCTGCACACTTTTCCTTATGTTCCACATATGAGTGAAACCATATGATAATTGTCTTTCTCTGCTTGACTTATTTCACTTAGCATAATCCCCTCCAGTTCCATCCATATCAATGTAAATGGTAAGTATTCACCCTTTCTGATGGCTGGCGTTCCTCAAAACATTAAAAATAGAGCTACTCTAGGGCACCTGGGTGGCTCAGTGGGTTAAAACCTCTGCCTTCGGCTCAAGTCATGATCTCAGTGTCCTGGGATCGAGCCCCACATCAGGCTCTCTGCTCGGCGGGGAGCCTGCTTCCCCCTCTCTCTCTGCCTGCCTCTCTGTCTACTTGTGATCTCTCTCTCTGTGTCAAACAAATAAATAAAAACCTTTAAAAAAAATAGAGCTACTCTATGACCCAGCAATTACACTACTGGGTATTTAACCCAAAGATACAAATGTAGTGAAAAGAAGGGGCACCTGAACCCCAATGTGCATAGCAGCAATGTCCACAACAGCCAAACTGTGGAAGGAGCTGAGATGTCCTTTAACAGATGAATGGATAAAGAAGATGGGTGGTTCATATACAGTATGCTGTCAGTTTTTAAAGACCATTTCTACATCTTTCTCCTGCTCTGATTTTTACTGTAGAGGACTGTAGAGGACTCCTAAAAAAATCTGCTTCCCAGTATCCACTGATAACTAGCTTCCCATTAATTTTCAGCAAAGGAAGGAATGGTGAGACATGGGAAGAAGGGAACAGGGGAGAACCAGAATGCCTTCTTTGAGTGGTATATATAACTGAGAATTTGTCTCCTACATGGGTCCAATTTCTGCTCAAGATCTTTTCCTTCCATGTTCCCAGCATCTCCCACCAGCAGACTCGACATTCATTCCAGTTCTGCTTAGGAGATTTTCTCTTGCCAAACTAGATTGCCTCCCTATCTTGCTGACACTAGTTTTTGTAACTTTTGAAACAAGATCCTTATATTAAAATCCACTTTCTAAACTTCCTGAAGCAGATTTTCTGCTCTGTCTGAACTTTGATTGAATAGTCCCAGGAAGGAGATCTTCAAGATGGAATTCTGGAATTACGCTGTTCATCCATTTAACTTTGAATGTAGTAGTGACTTCATTGCCAATGTAAAAAAGAGAAGTACTTCTTCCAAGCAGTGGCAACATAATTATTTAAATTACCACCAGGGTTTGCCTTGGATAAATTGGTAATTGAAGATAATACTTTAGAAGTCAAGTGACTGCTGCTTTTATCTATTATGATAGTAATAACTACTAAGCACTATGGGGACCATTAGCTGCTTCTGATAGCACCAGAGAGCTTACAAAATGGAAATGATGTCAGGTTTTCAAACTCTCAGATTAAGGCATGAGAGATAAGGAAAGCCACTCCAAAGGCCTTAAAAGTTTCCCATATCATATAGCCACAAAGCAGACATGGCTAAGGATCAGCTTCACATCTAAAGAGGTGGGTTGCAGAATTAAAATTCAAGTTCAGGGCACATCTTTGCTGAGTCTTACAGATTAATATCAGGGCAGTGATGAGGAAGAATTTGATATTTAAGATTAGAATAAACTGAGTATTTAGGATACAGTTATAAATACAGACTCAAATTAACATAAAACTTTTTTGTTTTGTTTTAAAGTTTTTATTTAAATTCCAGTTAGTTAACATAGAGTGTAATAGTAATTTCAGGTGTATAATAGAGTGATTCAACAGTTCCATATATCACCCGGTGCTTAGCACAAGTGCCCTCTTTAATCCTCATCACCTATTTCACCCATTCCCCCACCTACCTCCCCTCTGGTAACCATAACTTTTTTCTCTATAGTTAAGAGTCTATTTCCTGGTTTGCCTCTCTCTCTCTCTCTCTCTCTCTCTCTCTCTCTCTCTCTCTTTCTTCTTTCCTTTTTATCCATTTGTTTTGTTTCTTAATTCCACATATGAGTGAAATCATATGGTATTTGTCTTTCTCTAACTTATTTCTCTTAGTATTATACACTCTCATTCTATCCATGGCATTGCTAATGGCAGGATTTCGTTCTTTTTTGTGGCTGGATAATATTTCACATCTTTTTCACCTACTCATCAATAGATGGACACCTGGGCTGCTCTCACAGTTTGACTATTGTAAATAATGCTGCACTAAACAACAGGGTGCATATATCCCTGTGAATTAGTATTTTTGTATTTTTTCGGTAAGTATCTAGTAGTGTGATTGCTGGATTAGAGGGTAGTTTTATTTTTACCTTTTTGAGGAACCTCCTTATTATTTCCCTCAGTGGCTGCATTCCCATCAACATGGCAGGAGGGCTCTCCCTTCTCCACATCCCTGCCAACACCCACTGTTTCTTGTGTTGTTGATTTTAGCCATTGTGACGTGTGAGGTGATATCTCACAGTAGTTTTGATTTGCATTTTCCTGATGGTTAGTAATCATAAGCATCTTTCCATGTGTTTGTTGGCCAATCTGTATATATTCTTTCAAAAAATGTCTATTCGTGTTTTCTGCCCACTTTTAATTGGATTAATCATTTTTGGGGTGTTGAGTTTGATAAGTTCTGTGTAGGTTTTGGATAGTAACCTTTTATCACATATGTCATTTGCAAATATCTTCTTCTATTCCATAGGTTGCCTCTTAGTTTTTTTGATTGTTTACTTTGCTGTGCAGAAACTTTTTATTTTGATGTGGTCTCCACAGTTTGTTTTGGCTTTTGTTTCCATTGCCTTTGGAGACATAACTAGAAAGAAGTTGCTAGGGCCTATGTCAAAGAAGTTACTGCCTATGTTCTCTTCCACAATTTTTATGATTTCAGGTCTCACATTTAGGTCTTTAATTCATTTTGAATTTGCTTTTGTGTATGGTGTAGAAAAGTGGTCCAGTTTTATTCTTTTGCATGGTGATGTCTAGTTTTCCCAACACTATTTAAGAGACTGTCTTTTTCCCAACGGATATTCAAATTAATATAAAAACTTTTAACCCAAATCTTCCTGTGGTTTCCTTGCCATTGGAAGCTATCATTCTTCCTACCCATTTGAGGAAACTAACTTTCCCCTGCTTAATATATCTCTAAAGACTTCATCTGAAGTGGTTAATTTTCCCAGAAATTACTACATTTCGCAAGACCCACTCACATCAGTATTATTACATTCCAAGCCATAACTATCGTCAGACTGTAGGTCTCAGGAGAAAAATACAATGTCCATCCTATTAAGAGTTTGCATATACACCAAAAACAAATGCAGTATCTTGCTAATTTGTATCAGCAGAACTTTGTAGAATGTGTGTGTGGCATATATTTTATGACTGTTAGACCTAAGAAGATGGAATATAAAGTTGGAAGGGGTTGAATTTATCAGGGAGAAGTCACCTGAGATTTCAGATTTAAAATGTTAGCTCTAGCTGATGAAATTGGCTCTAATCATTGGCTTGTTTGGCTGACTAAAATATGGGTTCAATCATCATCAACATTCAATGAAGGCAAGATGCCATAATTTATCTGACAGAATGAGGAGAAAGGAATTCATGTACTCAAAATAAGAATGCTGGAGTGGATTAATTATGTACAACCCCCTCATATATTTCATAGTTATACCCCTGTAGAGGTCCCAGATGACATTATTCTTCAAGACATTAAGGCATTTTTTGACGAAAGAATTGCAAGCATTCTTTAAAACCTCTGTGGCATGTGTCTTCAGTAGGCTAAAGATGACAATGGGGGATGCCCCCACTGAAATGGTCCCCCCACTTTTAATAGGAAAGATAGGATTACAGAGGTTAGGTGACAGCATTTAACATGAAAAAAAAGGTAAGTGCAATTACCAAAGAAGTCAGCAGGGGAGAGTGGCAGAGTGTTTTGACCCAAAGTGATTTCTAGCAGTAACTAATCGATCACATTTGCACTGGGAATTAAATTGATGATCAGTCTTGAATGGCATAATGAAAATAAAATTCAAGCACAATGAGTATAGGTTTATACCTATATGTAAACCTACATCATTTTGGCTGGGGAGAAAATTATGGTCTCATCCAGACCTAATTCAGAGAACAGATGGCTACAACACCTTCAGAAAGATTCTCACAACATTCAAAAGTACATAGTCAAAGTTTTCTCCAGGTCTACCTCAAAGGGGCTTTTAATTTTCCAGGGATAATGTTTAGAAAGAAAAGAACAAAAACTTGGAATTTTTCAGAGATTATTAAGCTAAATTTGTACACTTGAGGATCCAAATGGTCTTCAGGTCATAATATTGCCTGTGCAGGTTATCTGATAATTAGTCTTAGCACAAGTTCACCTCACTAGGATCTCTATGGGATCGGTAACCTATGCTCTATTTCCCTATATCTGAATCTATTTTTTGAATAGACATACTTGCAAAATACAGTCAACCAAGGTAAAAGTTATTATGTAAGATAAGAAGGGCCACCACTTAATACCCATTAGGATGGCTATTATTAAAAACAGTAATAAATAGCAAGTGTTGGCATGGATACGTAGAAATTTAAATCTTCATGCATAGCTGGTAGGAATGTAAAATGATACAGCCATTGTGAAAAAATATGACTTTCTCCAAAAAAGTTAAACATACATTACCATATGACTCAGCTCTCCCACTTCAAGGTACATATTCGAAAGAACTGAACATAGGGATTCAAACAGATGTTTGTATACTCAAGTTCTTAGCAGCATTATTCACAATAGCTAGAAGTTGGAAACAACACAACTGTCCATGGAAAGAGGAACAGATAAACCAAATGCAGCCTACACCCACAATGGAATATAATCACTCTTAAAAAGGTAAGAAATTCTGGCACATGCTCTGATATTGATGAATCTTGAAAACATTATAGTAAGTGAAATAAACCAGAACCAAAAGGACAAATATTTTTAACTCCACTTACATGAGCTACCTAGTCAAATTTATAGAGTCAGAAAACAGAATGGTGGGTGCCAAGGGCTGGGAGGAGTGATGAACGGAAAGTTGTTGTTTTAATGGGGAGAATTTTAGTTTGGGAAGATGAAAAAGTTCTGGAGATGAGTGGTGCTAATGGTTACACAACAACGTTAATGTACTTAATGACAATGAGAGGTACACCTAAAAATGGTTAAAATGGTAAATTTTATATGTTTATTTACCACAATAGAAAAAATATATAAGAAGGCCAAGTAGAAGGTGCTGGAATTGGCCCTCTAATTTAAAATACCAAAAAATGAAAAAAAATGGCAATAATACATATCTGAGGAATTTGCAGAGACTAAGGTAATCATGCAGATGGTAATCTCTGTTACTTGCCCCACTTACGTAATCTGTTTGGCTTGTGAAGAGGCAAATGGATCATGAACCATGACCACTGATTATCATAAAATAATGAGGTGGTAACTCTAATCAAAGCTGCTGGGTTTTATGTTTTTTTAAATTTTTTTTCCTGGTGCAAACCAAAACATCTCTAACTCCTGACAGACAGCTATTGATCTAGAAAATGCTTTTTTGGCTCCACATTAAATAGCAAGGATGATGAGGCAGTTCACTTTTACCCAACAGAGAGAGAAGTACACTTAAACTTTGTCTCTCTTGAGTGCTATGCCAAGTCTCCTGAAGTCTATAACATTATATTCCACAGTCTAGATATAACAAAAACATTATGATAGTCCATTATATAGATGAGATTATGGTGACTAGATATGATGAGAAAAAGGTAGGAAATGCTCGAGTTATGTCAATAAGATACACTGAAGTCAGAGTAGGAAACAAGTTCCATAAAAATTTAGAGTATCAAACATATTGCAGCCTCAGTATGATAACAGAAGCAAACTGAAACCAATCTTCAAAAAGCACTGACAATCATGTTGAGTTGCCTTAAAGGTAGGGGCATCACACAGCTAGGCTTCCAAAAGATTTTTTATACATTCCTTTTCCCAAATCCCATTCCTGATAATTACTGCTCTTTTCTTTGAACTCTTTTCTTATGTCCTCATCCTTTCTTTGCGGTTCCCCATCCTTCTTACTCATCTGTCCTCCCTCATCCTTTATCAGTCTCTCTCTCCTATCTAACCCACCCTCCAACAAAGGTTTTATGCTAGTTAAGAAAGCAAATATCTCTACTTCTCAATATACTGAAAGGGGAAATGTAAGTAAATAGAAATCTTGACAATTTAAATATTAGAGAACATAGGTATCATATAAGTATGTATTATAATGAATTCACACATGCAGTAATAGTACAAACTGAAAATATTCACAAGCTACCAGAGGGTCAAATTCTACATGACACGCCAAATCACATACTCATACTATTTCGCTTTTCAATTTATAATTAAAACCATGTCTTACCACAGGATTTTAAAATAGCATTTTGGTAATTATTAAAAAATTATAAACTGCATCAAAATTTAAAATTTTTGCACTTTTAAAGACACAATTAAAAAATGAAAAGGCAAGTCACAGACTGAAGAAAATATTCATGAAACTTATATGTGAAAAGACTGGTATCCAGGATATATAAGATACTCTTAGAACTTAATAATTAAGTGGTATTTGGGAGAAAGTATATTGATATCAGTAATTGACTTTGAAATATATCAAAAACATAAGAAGGACTGATGGAAGGGGAGAGAGATGTGTAGATGAGTAATATGTGATAAAGAAAAAACAGAAAAAGGTTAACTGCAGGATGTAAATAATGGATATATAAGTGCTCACTATAAAATTATTTCAACAATTATGTCTTAGATTTCTCATAATAAATTATTGGAAAAATAGCTTTCATCAAATACACATAATTAGTTTGCAGGCTGTACTTCTATGAAGAGAATGAAGAGAATATTGTCATTATATCCTTTTTAAAAAATGGGTAAATGGGGGTATCTGGGTGGCTCAGTGGGTTAAGCCTCTGCCTTCGGCTCAGGTCATGATCCCAGAGTCCTGGATGGAGCTCCAAATCAGGCTCCCTGCTCAGTGGGGAGGCTACTTCTCCCTCTCTCTCTGCCCCTTCCCCCACTCAGGTTCTCTCTCAATCGCTCTGCTCATGCTCTTTCTCTCCCTCTCAATCTCTCTCTCTAATAAATAAATAATCTTTTTTAAAAAATGGGTAAATGTCTTATAGAATTTCCAAAACATATAATAAGCACTCTGTGGTACCTGCAGATATAGCAGATGCAAACCTGACCTCTACTTGGGATAATCTATTTGACAGTTTGTTCTACCTTTTCTCATCCTTGAAATAACTCTGGAAGAGATTTTGGCCAATGGTTCATTTTTAAATCAATCATATTAAAGCATATTAAAAGGAAATCATTTACCTGTTCTCCTTAGGAAGAGCTCCATGGCAAGTGTCAGACATGAAAATGATATTCCTACAAAGTCTGTATCTTCTTCCCTGTAGGGCACAATAAGATAAAATTTTAAAAGAGAGAAATATATGAATACATCCTTGTTTCCAAAGAAATTAACATTTTCTTCCTACATTTTGCAACCCAGATCTACAAGACTGGGGTTTTAAAAGGATAAATGTTTTTCTTATCAAACTCTCCCTCTTCAGAAATGAAAAAAAAAAGTCAGCAAGATTGCATCTGTGAGTAATATGTTTTTATGTTTGTGTTGAAACTCAGTATTTTCAAAGTTTACTGAATGCTGTAGTTTAACCAAATTCTCATGAAAGGAAATAAGACAGAGAAAGAACCAAACAGTGTAAAGTAGAACCAGAGAAAAATATAAATGGGAGAGATGAACTAAATGAACCAGAAGGAGAAAGAAGAGATTTCTAGAATGAGACTGTATATGGCCAAAGTCAAATCAGTAGCCCCTTTTAGTCTCTCTAAGAGAATAAAAGACAGCTGTTTTGATACTTCATCCATAGTTGAGGCTGTTTGACAGAAAATAATCTACCAGGACCTTTAAAACCTTTCTATTATATGTTAGTGATGCTGTTGCTAAGCCATTGCAAGAAGAGTGATATTTCCAACAGAGCTGCAAATCAGCAATTTAGAGAGCACCATGGAAAAAGAAATACATTTCGTGATGTGAGATCATTGTGGTTCGGTATAGTGCCAGTGCCTGTGCTTGTACATAGCTATTTGTTGCTGAGGATGCTGACCTTATCTTCCTGGCTTTTGAGTCCATATTCATATGGGTGAAAGTTGGTTAAAATAAACCTCAAGGGAAGTCTTGCTGGGAAAAAGGAATTCATAAAGAGGCAGTATGTGGTCTGAGATCTATGAGTTCAACTGGAAAAAATAAGTTCTGCCTGTTTTTCTTCAGTGTTAGGGGTAAAGTTTATCACACCAATAAAATTCTGAGAATCTTTGTTTTGATCAAAAATTCCTGCTTTGTAGTCTTTATAAAAAATATTTACACTGTAGAATAGGATAAAAAATAAAAAAATGCCAGAAGCAATACTCCTTGCCTCGAATTTGTATGATCTGCTCTAAGTACAGAACACTAGAATGCATTAAAGCATTCAGAAGGGTTTTCTAGTTGGTGACTATATGTCAAGCATTGTTTTAAGCACTCAAGAAGTAAGTGAACATTTGTTTGAGTAATTGCCAAGTTCATTTGTCATTCATATCATCATCTGTGTCACTGGTGACCTTTGAGTTGTACAGTACACAAATATACAGCCATGTATAGTGGCCTTGCTGAGTAGTAAGGAGAGAGTAATGAACAATCCAGACAAGATCCCTATTCTCATAGAATTTACTGTATATTGTCTAGTTTGGATAAAGGGAGAATAAATGAATAAATTAAATGAAAGTTAGATAATAATGAGTCATAAATCTAAGAAAAGAGAATATGCGTGATAGAGTGGCATAGATCAGGGGAAAAGGATAGTTACACTACAGATAATATGACCAGGAAAGATCTCTCCAAGGAATGTATCTTTGAACTAAAACTGAATAAGTAGGATCCAGCCATATAGAGATATAAATGAAGAACAATCCAGACAGAGGAAACAACTGCAAATGTCCTAAGGTAAGAATAAGATTGGGATATTCAAGTTCTAAGAACTGACAGAAAATACAAGTGGTTAGAAGAGAGTAAATGGAAGGAAAGTTGCACAAAGTGAGAATAAAATTGTTATGGAATGAATGTGTCCCCCCGAAATTTGTACATTGATATCCTAACCTTCAGTGTGATTGTATTAGGAGATGGGGCCTTAGAGGTCTTTTGTAACTGACTTTGATTTAGCTTTGGTTTTGTTTTGTTTTGTTTTGTTTTTTTGTTTTGTGTTGTTTTAATCAAATAATTCATTTTAATGTAGATAATTATCACTCTGGTCTATCTTGGGTTTGTATTATCTTAAATCCACCTGCTTTTCTGCTAGAGTTTTAGAAATCCACTCCTGGAGTCTCAAAGTTGATTATGTGATATCCTCAGAAACCTAAACCCAAAAGTACCTGGCATAGTCCCTTTCATGGGGTACTGAGACAGTTCTTTGTTGAAGAGGAAGCACTCAGACCAGTAGCTATAGCATCAGAATAAAACAAGCTATCTATAGAAGACTTAAAGTGGCTATGGTTAAATTATTACTAATAATTTTAAAAGAGAAAGATTTCATGAGAACTCATAACAAGAATAGTATAACAGACAAGACAATTTTGGATGTTTATGCTACATAGCATAACATTTTGAAGGCACATCTATGTGGTAGGATGTATCAGTAACTGATGTCTTTTTATGGCTAAGTAATACTTCACTGTATGGACATAACACATTTGTTTATCCACTCATCAGGTGATGAGCATTTGGGTTGTTTTCACCTGCTGGCTATTATGAAAAATGTTGCTATTATTCTTCTTTTTAAGATTTTATTTACTTATTTTTAATTTATTTATTTAGAGAGAGAGTGGGGGGAGGGAAAAAGAGGGGGAGAGAGAGAGAATCTCAAGTAGACACCTGCTAAGCATGGAGCCTGATGCGGGGCTCAATTTCATAAACCTGAGATCTTAACTTGAGCTGAAATCAAGAGGCAGACACTCGACTAACTGAGCCACCCAAGTGTTCTCCTATTAGCATTCTCGTGCAAGTTGTTGTGTGGATATATGTTTTCATTTATCTATGAGTGCAATTTCTGGGTCAATTTTATGTTTAATTGTTAGAAAAACCACTAGATGGTTTTCAAAACAGCTAAACTATTCTACATTCCCATAAGCAGTACGAAACTTCTAATTCCTCCTTATCCTCACCAACACTTTTTGTTATCTGACTTTTTGATTCTAGCCATCTTAGAACATGTAAAATAATATTTCATTGTGATTTTGATAACAAATGATATAGAGCATCTTTTCATGTGCTTATTTTCCATTACTATATCATTCTTGGAGAATCATCTATTCATATCCTTTCCCCGTTTATAATGGGTTATCTGTCTTTTTACTATTGAGTTATAAGAGATTTTTATAAATTTAGATATGCCTCTTATCAAATATATGATTTGTAAATATTTTCGCCCATTCTGTGGGTTGTCCTTTCATGGTGTTCCTTAAAACAAAAATATTTTCAATGCTGATGAAGTCCATATTATTTTTTTATTTTATTGCTCATACTTTCTGTATCAGATCTAAGAATCCTTTCCCAAATCTAAAGTCATGAAGATTTACCTCTATGTTTTATTCTAAGAGTTTTATATGTTAGCTCTAACATTTAGGTCTGTAATCCATTTTGAGTTAGTTTTTGCTTTTGGTGTAAAATAAGGGTACAGTTTCACTTTCTCACCTGTGTTTATCCAGTTGTCCCAGCACCATTTGCTGATAAGATTTTTCTTTCCATCACTGAATGGCACTGGCACATTTAAGAGAAATCAGTTGGCCATGAACATATGGTTTTCTTTCTGGACTTTAAATTCTATTTTATTGACCTCTAAGGCTATCCTTTGTCAGTAGCATATTGCCTTGATCATTCTCCTGTACAAAGATTTTAAATAGGTAAGTGTGAGGCATCTTGCAAGTTGGAGATTGTTAATACTCCCTATTGTTTATTTCCTGTTTTCCTATTTGTTTTATTAATTATTCCTTCTTCCATGGCCCAATTTATTTAAGTCTTGTGTTAAAGACCTAGTTCATTAATTTTTAATATGTTTCCTTTCAAGCATACATATATAGATATGGACTGCAGGTATTGATTTAGGTTTCCAGCAAGGTGAGTTTTCTTTTCAGTTCCAAATATTTAGTAGATTCTGAATTTCTCATTAAATAATGAAAACAGAGTTTACAGCTTCAGAATTCATGGAGTAAAAATGGCGGTGCCTGGGTGACTCAGTAGGTTAAATGTCCAACTCTTGATTTCGACTCAGGTCATGATCTTAGGACTGTGACTTAGAGCCCCACATGGAGCCCTGCAACAGGCTCTATGCTGGGTGGTTCCTGCTTAAGAGTCTCTCTATCCCTCTCCTCTGCCCCTCTACCCACTTAAAAAAGAAAAAGAGTAAAAATGGACAGCTATAAATATTTCATGAATCCAAAGGAAGGAAAAGAAAAATATGAAAAATTATAGAGAAGACAAGTAGAAAGGGGGAAAAGGGGAGATTTAAACCAATAGAAATCAGTAACTAAATTAAATGTACATGGATTAACTGCTCCAAATAAAGAGAAGTGTCAGACTGTGTAAATTACATATAACTATGCACTACCTTCAAAAGACATACCTAAAGAAAGCAGAAGTAAATAATAAATACAAGAGCTGAAATTAATAACATAGAAAATAAACAACACAGATAAAGAAAGCCAACATTTGCCACTTTTAAAAGATTAGTGAAAATGACAATTCTACTTGAGAGTCTTCTCAAGACAAAAAAACAAAGTACGAAGAACAAGCATCAGGAATGTAAATGGGTCATATATTACATATATGTTATGGATTTTACAAAGGAAAAAAAGCAGAAAATTTTGGGTTTTTTTAAGATTTTATTTATTTGAGAGAGAGAGAGGGAGAGAGAGAGAGAGAGAGAGAGAGAGCATGAGCAGGGGGAGGGGCAGAGGAAGAAGCAGAGTCTCACTCGAGTAGGGAGCCTGACGCAGTGCTCTATCCCAGGACCCTGGGATCATGACCAGAGTCAAAGGCAGACACTCAAATGAATGAGCCACCTAGGAACCCCAGAAAACTTTTTTAAATAAATTTTAAATTTTAGAAAACCACAATCGTCTAGAAAAATATAATGTCAAAACATATTCAAAGAAAAAACAGATATGTATAGATACACATATACATTATAGATATTAAATCAATATTCACTTCTCTTACCATGAAGAGAATTAAAGTCCAAAAGAATTTCACTTGGTGTTCTCATAAACATTCTAGAAAGAAATAATTTCAATCCTACATAAACTCTTCTGAGACTAGAAAGAGACAGAACACTATTTAATTATTTTTTTAAATTTTCTTCATTTCAAGACAGGAAAGAACAGTATAAGAAAACATAATTAGAAGCACTCTTAACCTGGAAAATAGATGATAAACATAATACAACCAAACTGAACCCAGCATGAAAAGCTCAGTTTATGTCACACAAGCAAAGTTATTTTGCACAGAAAAATTAATAAAATTAACCTTACAAAAAAATTAAATAAAAAGTCTCTTACAATTTCAACAGTCATTCATGATTTTAAAAAACCTTTAGCAGGTTGACTTTTAGTTATTTTGATTCCTTCCTTCGCTGTGCAGAAGCTTTTTATTTTGATGTAGTCCCAATAGGTCATTTTTGCTTTTGTTTCCCTTGCCTCAGGAGACATATCTAGGAAGAAGTTGTTACAGCCCATGTCAAAGAAGTTACTGGCTGTGCTCTCTTCTAGGATATTTATGGTTTCAGGTCTCACATATAGATCTTTACATCATTTTGAATTTATTTTTGTGTACGGTGTAAGAAAGTGATCCAGTTTCATTCTTTTGCATGTTGCTGTCCACTCATATATGTAATTTAAGAAACAATAAGCAAAGGGGAAAAAATAAGAGACAATGCAGAAACAGACTCTTAATTCCAGAGAACAAACTAATGGTTACCAGAAAGGAGGTGGGTGGGGAAATGGATGAAATAGGTAATGGGAATTAAGGAGTGCACTTGTGATAAGCACTGGGTGATATATGGAAGTGTTAAATCACTACTGTACACCTGAAACTAATATTACACTGTATGTTAACTAGCTGGAATTAAAATACTTTAAAATTTTTTTTAAAAAACCTCACAAATCTTATCAAAGTAGAAGTACAAATTATTAATTGAAAAGTAGCTATCCATCATATAGTAACATCATAGATAATATTGAGATAATTAAAGATTTAATTTTAAGATCAGGTATAAGACCAAGATACTTTTTGTGACCACTTCTATTCATTATTACACTGGAGATCTTAGCTAGGGCAGAAATCAAGAAATAGAATTATCAAAAAGCCTATGGTTTAGAAAGGAAAAAACACAGGTTCTGCTATTCATATACAATATTGTTGTGTAAAGAAAAATACAAAATAATATACAGGAAATTGCTAGAATTTAGACCCTGAATAAATAAAAAATGAATATATATTCTATGTTTATAAATCGGATGCCTTAATACTGAAAAGATGTTAATTCTCTAAAATTTAATTTATAGAATAAGTGAAATCTAAGTAAAAACAGCAAAGATTTTGTTGTGGACCTGATGAACATCTTCAAAAATTTATGCAGAATTACAAAAGCCCAAGAATAACTACCACATACTTGAAGAATAAGATGAACATGGGAGAACTCATTCTACTAAATATTTAGATTTCTTATAAAGCTTATAAGCTAGAGTAAATAAGATGGTGCAGTACTAATATGGAGACCAACGAATGGACCAAAAATATAGAGACCCAAAAACAGACCAAAACATACTTACTAAAATAAAATCATATAATATATAGATACACACACACACACACACACACACACACACACCATACTCTGTATGGCAGAGGTATCACAGCAGATTGACAAAGAAGAAAACTTTTCAATTAAAAAATACTAGGCAATAGGGTATCTGTATGGAAAATAATTAAAATTGGATCATAGCATAAATAAAATTATTTCCAAATGCATCAATGACCTAAATGTGGAATGTTCAAATATAATTTAAGAGACAATATGGGCAGATATCTTTTTGCCGCAAAGTAGAAGTGTTTTTAGGATATAGAAAGTATAAGCTTTAAAGGAAAAGATGATGTATTTACACATATTAAATTAAGGAATATTTTCCACCAAAAGAAAACATAATTAAAAGACAAGCCATGCTACAGAGTTTGAAAATATTGTTGCAACTTATAAAACTATTAAAGGACTACCATCCAAAAAAGTGAAAAGAACTCTTATAAAGCAAAAAGAGGAAAAAGATAACCTGATAGAAAAATGGGGAAAAAATTTCAACATACTCTTTGAAAAACAGCAAATCTCAAAAGATAATAACTATATTTAAGCTGTATTCTCAACAATAATCATGAAAACTAAAATTCACACCATAATGGGGTACCACTATGCACCTACTAGATAAGAAATATTTAAATAAGTGATAATAATTAATGTCAAAGAATTTAAATATGAGAGATTCGCCACTATTGTTGGAAGTATAAACTAATTTGATTACTTCTATTATCTTGTGGTTTAAAGATATTTTTTCCCTATAACCCAGCATTTCATACCTGAAACTTCCCTGTAACCCAGCATTTTACTCCCTGGAGCAATGTGTTCTCTGCACTGTACCATGAGCTAGGTAGATAGATAGATAGATAGATGATATACACATACATAGCAGCACTGTTCATGACAGCCACAACTTGAAAATAACACAAATTGAAAATAACACATTCTGCACAGCAAAGGAAACAAACAACAAAACCAATAAGGCAACCTATGAGATGGGAGAAGGTATTTGCAAACAACACAGCTGATAAAGGGTTGGTATCCAAAATATATAAAGAACTCATACAACTCAAAATCCAAAAAATAAACAATCCTGTTTAAAAATGGGCAGAAGACATAAAAAGACATTTTTCCAAAGAAGACATACAGATGGCTAACAGACCCATGAAAAGACGCTAGCCATCATTCATCATCAGGGAAATACAAATCAAAACTACAATGAGTTATCACCTCACACCTGTCAGAATGGCTAAAATTAACAATACAGGGAACAAAAGGTGTTCATGAAGATGTAGAAAGGGGACGTCCCCTTTCTACATCTTCATGAACACCTTTTGTGCTGCTTTCTACACTGTTGATGGGAATGCAAACTGGTGCTGCCACTCTAGAAAATAGTATGAAAGTTTCCACAAAGTTAAAAATAGAACTACCAATGATCCACCAATTGTACTACTAGGTATTTACCCAAAGAATAAAAAAAATATTTGATTTGAAGGGACACATGCACCTTTATAGCAGCATTATCATCAACAGCCAAATTATGGAAAGAGCTGATGACTAGATGAAGAAGTGGGGTGTGTGTGTGTGTGTGTGTGTGTGTGTGTGTGTTGGAATATTACCAAACCATAAAAAAGAACAAAATCTTGACTTATGCAAGGACATGGATGGAACAGAGAGTTGCTACAGTGAAATAAATCAGTCAGAGAAAGATAAATACCATATGATTTCTCACATATGTGGAATTTAAGAAACAAAACGAGTAAAAGGGAAAAAAGAGACAGAGAGAGGCAAACCAAGAAACAGACTCTTAACTATAGAGAAGAAACTGAGGGCTACTGGAGGGGAGATGGGTGGGGAGATAAGTTAAATAAGTGATAGGGATTAAGGAGAGCACTCATAATGAGCACTAGGTATTGTATTTAAGTGAAGAATCACTAGATTCTACACTGGAAACTAATATTATGTTATATGTTAACTAACTGGAATTTAAATAAAAATGTGACAAAAAGAAAATAACAGAAATATTCATCAATAGCATTACAGAAATGAACACATTAGTAGAAAATCTACAAAGAAAACAATTAATGGATTAACATAAAAGTTTTATAAGTGGTTACTGCATGCGCTAAGAGAGAATTTTGTGATGATGCAAAGCACAGAGGGAATTCTTGGGTGTTGGCGATATTCTATTTCTTGACCTTTGTGATTGTAACATTCATTTTTACTTCATAATTATTCATTAAATGTATATATATTGTATTCATCTTTTATGTAAACTTACCAAACAGAACAACTATTAAACCTACTGCCTAGGGATCTAAAGCACACAAGAAATTTGCTACAGAAGAATTCTTATGTTTCCGCAGTGATACTTATTAGCTGCAACAGCTAAATTACTAGGATGATTGCCCTTCCAAATTTTCAATGTCCAAATCTCATGTGAATACACTGATTTTGTGGAACTTCTTTCATATCAAAATCCCAATTTAAAACACTTGAACACCCATGAAATCAGCCTGAGGAGCAAGATTTTTCACTTCTGGATCTCTACGGGAGCAGAAGACAGCAGTGGAGAGGAAGATTCCTTGCTTGGACTCTCTGAAAAGGTGAAAAAGCTACAAAAGGCCAAAAACCTTCAGAGAGCAAAAGACTAAGAAACCAGTTTCCACAGAGCCTCACCCCTTGACTGGGGAGCAAGGTGACTCAACCCAAGCAAGATTGACTGGAAAACAATGCAGGAGGCCCCTCCTTCAGAAAGTAAGTCAAAAAAAAAGGACAATAACCATAGGGTCCCCATAAAATTTTAAATCCCCAACATCAAGGGAAATCAATATATTAAGCTCCTGATAATACCCTAAGAACACACGAGTGACAAAGAACAGAAATTTACAATCTATAGAAACAAAGACTTCACAGGCAACATGGTATCGATAAAAACATATCTTTCAATAATCATTCTCAATGTGAACGGCTTAATGCTCCCATAAAAAGGCACAGGGTTTCAGACTGGCTAAAACGACAGGACCCGTCCATATGCTGTCCACAAGAGACACATTTGGAACCTAAAGATACATCCAGATTGAGAGTGAAAGGATAGAGAATCATCTTTCATGCCAACAGGCCTCAAAAGAAAGCTGGGGTAGTGATTCTCATACCAGATAAATTAGATTTTAAGTTAAAGACTATAGTCAGAGAGACAGAAGGACACTACGTCATTCTTAAAGGGTCTATCCTCAAAAAAGATCTAACAATTGTAAACATTTATGCCCCCAATATAGGAGCAGCAACTACTTAAGCCAACTATTAATCAAAATAGAGTCATACTGAAATGAATACATAATAGTAGGAGATCTTAACACGCCACTCTCAGTAATAGAGAGATCATCAAAACAGAAAAATCAATAAAGAAACAATAGCTTTGAATGACATGTTGAACCAGATGAACCTCATAGATATATACAGAACAAGCCACCCTAAAACAAGAGAATACTCATTCTTCTTGAGCGCACATGAAACTTTCTCCAGAATAGACCACATACTGGGTCACAAATCAGGACTCAAAAGATTCAGATGATTCCCTACATATTCTCAGAGCACAATGCTTTGAAACTGGAACTCAACCACAAGAAAAAGTTGGGAAGGAATTCAAACACTTGGAGGCCAAATACCAACCTGCTCAAGAATGTTGGGATCAACCAGGAAATCAAAGATGAACTTAAACAATTGATGGAGACCAATGAGAATGGAGACACATTGATCCAAATCCTATGGGACATGGCAAAGGCGGTCCTAAGGGGGAAATACATAGCCATCCAAGCCTCACTCAACAAAATTGAAAAATCCCGAATACACCAGCTCTCTTTACATCTGAAAGAACTGGAAAATCAACAACAAATTAAGCCAACTGCACACACAAGAAGGGAAAGAATCCAGATCAGAGCAGAGATCAACGAGTTAGAAACTAGAGAAACAGTAGAACACATGAACGAATATAGAAGTTTGTTTTTTGAAAGAATCAGCAAGATCAATAAGCCTCTCGCCAAACTAATCCAAAAGAAAATAGAGAGGACCCAAATTAACAAAATTATGAATGAAAGTGGAGAGATCACGACTATTACAAAGGAAATAGATACAATCATCAAAAATTATTATCAACAGCTATATGTCAATAACTTAAACAACCTAGAAGAAATGGATGCATTCCTAGAAACCCATAATCTTCCAAGATTGAAACAGGAAGAAATTGACGACCTGAATAGACCAATATCTAGTAATGAGATTGAAGCAGTGATCTAAAAACTCCCAAAAAAACATGGGCAAAAAACAAGAGTCCAGGACCTGAAGGATTCCCTGGGGAATTCAACCAAACATTCAAGGAAGAAATAACAGCTATTCTCCTGAAACTATTTCAAAAAATAGAAACAGAAGGAAAACTTCGACTCTTTCCATGAAGCCTGCATTATCCTAATCCCCAAACCATACAAAGACCCCACCAAAAAGGAGAATTCAAACCAATATCCCTGATGAATATGGATGCCAAGATTCTCCACAAGATCCTGGCTAATAGGATCCAACAGCACATTAAAAAGATTATTCACCATTATCAGGTGGGATTTATCCCTGGGATGCAAGGGTGGTTCAACATTAACAAATCAATCCATGTGATAGAACAAATCAATAAGAGAAGAGAGAAGAACCACATGGTCCTCTCAATTGATGCAGAAAAAGCATTTGACAAAATGCAGCATCCGTTCCTGATTAAAATTGTTCAAACTATAGGGACAGAAGGAACATTCCTCAACTTCATAAGATCTATCTTTGAAAAAAAAATCTATGAAAAGTGCACAGCAAATATCCTCAATGGGTAAAAGCTGACAGCCTTCCCTTTGAGATCAGGAACACGACAAGGATGCCCACTCTCACCACTCTTGTTCGACATAGTACTAGAAGTGACAGCAATCAGACAACAAAAAGAAATAAAAGGCATTCAAATTGGAAATGAAGAAGTCAAACTATCTCTCTTCACAGATGACATGATACTTTAAATGGAAAACCCAAAAGAATCCACCCCCAAACTACTAGAACTCATACAGCAATTCAGTAATATGGCAGGATACAAAATCAATGCACAGAAATCAGTGGCTTTCTTATACATTAACAATGAAAATATGAAACGGGAAATTAGAGAATTGATTCCATTTACTGTAGCACCAAGAACCATAAGATACCTGGGAATAAACCTAACCAAAGAGCTAAAGGATCTGTACTCAAGGAACTACAGAACGCTCATGAAAGAAATTGAAGAAGACACAAAAAGATGGAAAAGCATTCCATGCTCATGGATGGGAAGAACAAACATTGTTAAAATGTCTATACTTCCCAGAGCGATCTATACTTTCAATGCCATCCCGACCAAAATTCCACCAGCATTTTTCAAAGGGCTGGGAACCAACAATCTTAAAATTTGTATGGAACCAGAAAAGACCCCGAATTGCTAAGGAAATGTTGAAAAAGAAAAACAAAGCTGGGGGCATCACATTGCTTGATTTCAAGCTTTACTACAAAGTGGTGATCACCAAGACTGCATGGTACTGGCACAAAAACAGACACATAGACCAGTGGAACAGAATAGAGAGCCCAGAGATGGACACACAACTCCATGGCCAAATAATCTTCAACAAAGCAAGAAAAAGTATCCAGTGGAAAAGAGACAGTCTCTTCAACAAATGGTGTTGGGAAAATTGGACAGCTATATGTAGAAGAATGAAACTTGACCGTTCTCTTATACCATACACGAAGATAAACTCGAAATGGATAAAAGGCCTCAGCGTGAAGCAGGAATCTATCAAAACCCTAGAGAAGAACATAGGCAGTAACCTCTTCAACATCAGCCACAGCAACTTCTTTCAGGACATGTCTCCAAAGGCAAAGGAAACACAAGCGAAAATGAACTTTTGGGAATTTCATTAAGATAAAAAGCTTCTGCACAGCAAAGGAAACAGTCAACAAAACAAACAGGCAACCCACAGAATGGGAGAAGATATTCGCAAATGACACTACAGACACAGGGCTGATATCTAAGATCTATAAAGAACTCCTCAAACTCTACTCTCACAAAACAGATAATCACGTCAAAAAAATGGGTAGAAGACATGAACAGACACTTCTCCAAAGAAGACATACAAATGGCTAACAGACACATGAAAAAATGTTCATCATCTTTAGCCATCAGAGAGATTCA
>CM052801.1:26044691-26057764 GCA_028533885.1 Nasua narica
CTAATGTTGGAGAGGATGTGGAGAAAGGGGAACCCTCTTCCACTGTTGGTGGGAATGCAAGTTGGTGCAGCCACTTTGGAAAACAGTGTGGAGATTCCTCAAGAAATTAAAAATAGAGCTACCCATGACCCTGCAATTGCACTACTGGGTATTTACCCCAAAGAAGCAGATGCAGTACAAAGAAGGGCCACATGTACCCCAATGTTCATAGCGCAATGGCCACAATCGCCAAACTGAGCAAAGAACCAAGATGCCCTTCAAAGATGAATGGATAAAGAAGATATGGTCCATATATACAATGGGATATTATGCCTCCATCAGAAAGGATGAATACCCAACTCTTGTATCAACATGGACGGGACTGGAAGAGATTATGTGGAGTGAAATAAGTCAAACAGAGAGAGTCAATGATCTTATGGTCTCACTTACGTGTGGAGCATAAGGAAAAACATGGAGGACATTATGAGAAGGAAAGGAAAGGTGAATGCGGGGAAATAAAAGAAGGAGATGAACCATGAGAGATTGTGGACTCTGAGCAACAAACTGAGGGTTTTGGAGGGGCAGGGGTGGAGGGTTAGGCGAGCCTGGTGGTGGGTATTGAGGAGGCCACGTATTGCATGGAGCACTGGGTATGGTGCATATACAATTAATCTTGTAACACTGAAAAAATAAAAGTATTTGAGAAAAAAAAATAAAACAATAGGTAAACAAAACAAAACAGTTTGAGTCCCACATTGGTTATAGAGATTAATTTAAAATAAAAATCTTTTAAAAATAAAACATCATCTCAATTGAATAAACCTATTAACTTTTATATTATAATATCATGATATCAGATTTCCTACTATGGCACCATAAACCATTGTTCTTTGCTGTTTCAATCATACTGAAAATCTCCACAAAGTCTAGGGTTCTATAATTATAGTTCTCCTTTTGCACAGCTCCCATCCCTGATTGTGGAAAAAATAATTTCTTAGTTATAATGTGTAACTTCTCTTTAAATTTCCCTATCCTCCCTAGATTACTTGAGATTTTATAAATTCAAATCTGCCCATAAAGAGCAGTCAAATCTTACCCTGATATTTCATTACGTAGAAAATATTTTAAGAGACTAAAGTCAAAATTACCCTTGAAAACCTCTTAAACCAATCATAATATATAGTGCCCACTCTATAATTTTTATCAGTTTCTATAAAGCTTCTTTATTCAATTTCCCTTGCCCATTCTATTAATTATTCAATGAATTACTTGAGAATGGCAGAGAATCATGAATTCCTAAACAATGCATTCTACTCAGATACTGTCTTTTCACTAGTTTCTATCTTTTCACTCGTTTCAATTCACATTTGCAAAGTACCTGGAACCAAAAACTGTATCAACTGCATAGCCCCTACCAACTTTGCCATATCTTTCAGGGACCTTTCCTCCTCCTTTGTAAATAATCTAATTTCCCTTTTGTCATGATTTTGGATAATGCAGATATGCAAACCATCTTCTCTAAACTTCCTTCTGTTTCATTCTTTGCTCAATAACATCTAGTGAAAATTTCCTATGGGAAACTAATAAACTCACAAGAAAGGGTCATCCTGGGCATTCATGTTAAACCATGCATTCACAAACTTGACACTCAGCCAGTGCTTCCATGCCATGATGACTACTTTTCTCATGTTACCCTCCTGCTGAAAAAAGTATTCACTGCATCATTTGCAGAAGGTGTGAGCACTCCTCTTCCTCAGCAACAATCTGGTAAATAGTTTAGATGAATGGTGAAGTATTTTCTGGCTGATTTTTATGTTATTCTAGATGGAAGCACAGCCATATGTTATGTCACAGTACAACTACCTCAGACAAAGCCAGAAGTATGTAAATCTTTATTTACATAGATTTCAATATCTGGAAGAGCATTAAAATATGTGTTACTAGAAGAAAACCCTACTTCATAACACAAAACACCTAGAGAATAGTGAATGGCACAGATAAAGTTTCATTTAAAGTTCATTCAAGTTTTCACTTAAATGTGGATTTCTATAGGTTCTCCCAAACTTTCTTCCTCTTCCACCATGACCTTGGTTTCTTTAGTCCCCTTCCCACTCTTCAAGATTTTGACTCAGTCAATAGGTTCCTTTCATCTTTCTTATCAGCAAGCTAGGTTTGTAGGTAGGCTGGCTGTGGGAGAGGTACATTATCTTGAGGATACTCTAGAAATATCTTTAGATCTCTCAATTAATATCTACAACCAAAATTGTCCTGTAAATGTTGATAGCCTTTATTTGGTTTTATAATAACAGAAACTTTCTCATTTCTCAATTAAGTTTAGGGTCTCTTGGGGCTCCTGGGTGGCTTAGTCATTTAGCATCTGCCTTCGGCTCAGGTCATAGTCCGGAGGTCCTGGGATTAGCCCCACATTGGGCTCCCTGTTTGGCGGGAAGCCTGCTTCCCCCTCTCCCACTCCCCCCAGCTTGTGTTCCCTCTCTCGCTGTGTCTCTCTCTGTCAAATAAATAAATAAAATCTTTAAAAAAAAAAGTTTAGGGTCTCTTCTAGGAAGAGGAATGAGAAGAAAAAAAGTTGAAAGGAAGCACATCTTGTCTTACTGCATAAAATTGAAAAGATAGAACAGAACCACATGACACTTATCCTTGAGGAGGTGATAATAATGCACTGTAGAATTCTAATGAGAAAAGTGGAATTTAAAAAAATTTAAGATTTTATTTATTTGAGAGTGAATGAGAGAGAGAGAGAGAGAAAGCGAGCAGGAGCTGGGAGCAGGGGAGGAGAGAGAGAGAAGCAGACTCCCCAGTGAGCTGGAAGCCTGACATGGGGTTTGATCTCAGGACCCTGGATCATGACCTGAGCCAAAGGCAGATGCCTAATCCACTGAGCCACCCAGGCACCCCTAAAAAAATTTTAATAGAGGACATTTACCACCATAGTGGTGATCTGACTTCTCTTGTGTCTTAACTTTTGGGACCTAAAACCATTCAGGCATTGTTTCTTGGTAGCACTTAAACTACCAGATTGTAGAATATATAGACCTTTCTCCAAAGTCTAAAACCAGTTTATTAACTAGAAGCACAATTTAAAGACTGTTTCAAGTAAATCGAAGCCCTATAATCTCTGACTTTTAAATAGTCCTTCAGTTCCATTATCATTCATTTCCAAAGATAATTTTTGTTGTCCACAAGGCTCTATTTTCCATCTAAACTATATGTTCCATTAAAATAAAATTATGGGGGAATGTTAATTGGGTGAGGATCCTCTTATGTTGTAACATATATGTCATTAGAAATAATTTAGATAGTCACAATGCCATCTTTAGTATCAGATTATGTGTCTGTTAATAAATAAGCGCTGAAGGACCACATTATCATATGTGGTTTGATTGGGAAATTCAAACTTGATAAAGTAAAAAAACTAAATGTTTAATTTTTTTTCAGTAACTGCCATGAAGGAATTCAACACCATTCCAGTCTCAACCAAAACTTGTTCAATTACCTCCAATTTAAAGAAATTATTTAAAATCTCAAAAACAGGGGTGCCTGGGTGGCTCAGTCAGTCCAGTGTCTGCCTTCAGCTCAGGTCATGATCCCAGGGTGCTAGGACTGAGTCCCACGTCGGGCTCCCTGCTGAGCCAGGAGACTGCTTCTCCCCCTCCCTCTGCCCCTACTTATGCTCTCTATCTCTCCCAAATAAAAAAAAAATTTTTTTTAAATCTTTAAAATCACAACCTTGCCCCAAGTATCAATGGAAATCAGGGCAACTATGAGGGAGATTAAGGGGACTAGGAGATTTTCCTAGGCCTATCACCACATGGGATGATTAATGCTGGCCCTATATTCAGATTCCAACTCCACCAAGCATGCTTTAGGAATGGTGTAGGGGTACCTTTTGTCTCATATCAGATCATTAAATCCTTACAAGGTGTTACTCTCCCTCCCTTTCAGAGGAGAAAATGAAAACGCAAAGACATTAAGTAAACATGTCCAAGGTAACCCAGCTGATGTGGCTGGACTAGAAGCCAGATCACCTGATACTGAGATTTGTTCTCTATCTCCAAGAATGGCTGCTGGTCACACTTGAGAAGATAACCTCGCCATGGAGAAAAATTACCCATGGGGTAGTGGATGAACTCTGCAGAGATGTTCAGATCATATTTTTGGGCTAACAAGTAGAAAGCAGCTTGCTTTTGCTCCACCACTTGCTCAGCACCAAGCCTGGGACAAATGGTTGGTTTCTTTCAAAATGAGTCATGGACACAACAAATTAGAAAATCCCCATTCAGAGGGGCTTTTCCCTATTTTGCTAATCACTCAGGTGGGAAAGATGATGTCAGCATACTCAGTATGCACGAGTAGTGAGCTGAGAGTCTGAATCTGAGTCCCAATTTACTCCTTTAGACCTTGGTCTGCTGCCTAACGAAGTGGCCAAACTTGCTACTTACCATCCAAAGGGGACTTTGAAACTGAATTAAATGATATTGAGAGATTTCCATGCTCGCTGGAAAGTTGAACTAGATAAATATTTTGTTACTTAAAAAAAAAAAAAAAGAATTCACTTAAGTAAATATACACACATTTCATGTACTATTATTGTTAGGCTGTTGTTATTATTTGAGGATTATCTGTTCAAGGCAACAATACCAAGTAGTCGCATGCTCTCTAAGTCCCTATTCTATTTTATTGTAACCTGAATTATAATCAAAAAAGAAAAAGGAGAAAAAGGGGAGATCCTGTTTCTCAAACTGTGGCATAAGTGGCTATTCATTGGCTGTCAGGATATGATCCTGATCTGGTTCCTCTGATATCAGTAGTCTCTAATAGTATGGGATGGGTTTGCTCTGTGACTTCAGCACAGGAAGAGTTTATGGTTCACCCTCACCCTTGCCTCTTTTACCTCAGAAGACCTCCAAAGTGGAAGTCATGTCTCACTTTAGCTACTTTTAGCAAAAATCCCCTCCTAGTCTTTCTCTGGGTTATTATTATACAACACTGAGTCCTCTTGTAAGCTCTCTCAAAGTGAAAGTAAACTGAAGGATGGTACTTCTATCATCTTTTATTCAGAAACACTGTTTATTCTGCCAGATGTAAACTGCTGTTAATCCCATGCAGTGATTAATGATTTGTTTATTTTAATCCCAAACACTGTATCTTTCATCTCTAGAAGCTAATTTTTTCATATTTTCCGTATTTCTGTTGTAACTTTTTGAACACGTGAGGTAAATAAAAGCTATTTTGATTTCTTGGTCTTCTAATTCTAACATTTGTGTCAGTCCTGGGTCATTTCGTTTTTTTGTTCTGATTTGTTTGAGAGAAAGTGCATGTGAGTTGGGGGTGGAGAAGCGGAGGGAGAGACAGAGAGGCAATCTTAAACAGGCTCCACACCCAGCATGGAACCTGACACAGAGCTTGGTCTCACAACCCTGAAATCATCACCTGAGCTGAAATCAAGAGTTGGATGCTCAACTGACTGAGCCACCCAGTTTCCCCAGTCCTGGGTCACTTTCAAGTGATTGTTCTCCTCTTTTACTGACTCTTTGTATGCCTGCTAATCTTTGGTTGGATGCCATAAATTATTAATTTTACCTTGTAGTGGTGATAAATATTTTTGTATTTCTGTAAATATTACTGAGTTTTGTTCTGAAACATAGTTAAGTTACTTGAAAAGGTTTTCATCTTTTGAGTCTGGCCCTTAAGATTTGTTTTTCTCTTAAAAACTTTGTTAAGGGGATGCCTGGGTGGCTCATTTGGTTAAGCGTTTGCCCTCAGCTCAGGTCATGATCCTGGAGTCCCAGGATTGAACCCCACATCAGGCTTCCTGCTCAACTGAGAGTCTGCTTCTCCCTCTGGCCCTCAACCTGCTCATGCTCGCTCTCTCTTTTTGACTCTCAATCTCTCCCAAATAAAATCTGTAAAAAAACAAAACAAAACAAAAAACCTTCATTAAGTGTTTTTCATATTTATTATTTAGATGATGAAAATTGACTTCACAGAGAAAAGGTAAAAGCCATACACCTAGATGTGGTAGGTTCTTGAAAATTATCACTAATAATTTGAATTTACATATATCTGATTCTAAAGATACCGTGGTACCACTCTTCATAAATTTCCTGTTTTTCGTTTTTGTTTTTGTTTTATGTTTAGGCTCCATACCCAGCATAGAGCTTGAACTCAGAACCCTGAGGTCAAGAGTCACATGCTTTACCAACAGAGCCAGCCAGGTACCCCAAATTTCCTGTATTTAATTAACTCACTTATTAGCCAGACGAACAGTCCCTCAAAAATATCTTCTATATAAATTAGAATACTGGGGGCACCTGGGTGGCTCAGGAGGTTAAGCGTCTGCCTTTGGCTGTAATTGTGATTCTGGGGTCCTGGGATCGAGCCCCGTGGGGTCCTGAAATGGAGCCCTGTGTCAGGCTCCCTGCTTAGTGAGGAGCCTCCTTCACCGTCTCCCTCTGCCTGTCTCTCCCTCTCTCTCTGTCACATAAATGAATAAAATCTTTCAAAAAATAATAAAAAATTAATTAGAATACTATACTAAAAAATAATAATAATAATAATAATAATTTTCTTAACCCCAACTCTGTAACAAATTACTACTCTAACCCAGGGTTTCCACTTGACACTAACTAAATACTGATTATAATATGTGAGAATACACAATAAGAAGTTTCATTGAAAAAATCTGTTCTTATACATTACATTAAAAAAAAATTTATTCTACTAGGAATAGCTAGACATACTCTAAAATATTTATTTGCAGTACTGTCTAGAATACATATTTTCCATTAATAATTAATAAAGCCAAAAACTGACACACCACTGATCAAGAAGTATGATTTTGAAGTTCCTGCCTCAGAGCTGATGTTAATTTTCATGTTCATGTTTCATTTAGTTTAATTCAGAAAAAAATGTCTTCATTCTCCTCTTCACACCTAGAAGAATCCCATTCTGTATTTAAAACAATAACAGTAAAAATCAAAGGCCCACTTCATATAAAACCAGAAATTATAAAACAACACACATTCACACTACACATATATAACTTCCTTACTATTGTTTGTAAAATATTACAGAGAAAACAATGACTTACATAGGAGTTATTAATGAAGAAGCTCTAATCGATATTTCTCAATCCTTGTTTTTGTCAGCCAGCATGTGAACACCAATATAAGTTATGGAAATCTGCATCTAATGAGGAAGAAACTGTCTGCCATAGAGACTGAAAATGCACGCTACCTGATCTCTGAGCATTCCTTAAAACTATGGGGTAGCATATGACCTTGTCTCCACCATTTATACCTACTCGAGATTGGACTGGAAGCTATTTACAAAGAGAAAACTCTGGTTAGAATCTACTCCAGAAATGGGAAGCAGAAACTACTTTCAGCATCCAGAAGAAGCTTATTAGTGATTCACATGATGATACTTAGCATCCCATATCAGTGATATTTGTAGTTTCAGCCTCAGTATCTCTGCCCAGCAAATCTAGCAATAGGTCGTTTCCTAGACCAATTATACAGTGTGAATCCTGGGCATAATGTTAAGATTTTAAACTTTAATCCTGGTTCTTGAACTCTTCCAGAAATTCCATAAACTGCCCATTCCATAAACAATATATTTTTAACAGTTTTTTTCTACTTAAGCCAGAATAAGTCACGGTTGCTCTAATATAAAAATTAATATCAGGAGTGATCAGAGACAACATATTATTGAGAAATAGGGAAAACTGCCATCATGTATATAGCCTAGTTGGCACTGAAGGGAATAAATCTCCATTTGGCAATAAGGAACAAGACTTTAGTATCCCATAGCACAAAATGAGAAAGTAATTCAAAAAATTATCCTTGAGGTCTCCTGGGATTTACTGTTCATTAATGACCTAACTAGGGAAAATTGAGTAGTAACTCACTTAAAAAGTATGAAGATCATGAGTACTCCAAATCTGTCGGGTGGCATGGTTGCTTCTAAAGGCAGTGGGAGATTATTCTTTCCCCATTTTATATTCCTGGCTTCCATGTCAAAGATTAATTGACTATATGTGTGTGTGTTGATTTCTGGATTTTGTATTCTATCCCACTGTCCTATATCTCAAGTCTTTATGATTTTATATATATGACAAGTCCTATATGTCAAGTCTTTATGATTTTCCCTAGTGAGGTCATTAATGGACACTACATCCCAGGAGACTACAAGGATAATTTATTTTTTGCCAGTACCATACTGTTTTGAATACTGTAATTTTGTAACATACTTTGAAATCAGAAAGTGGATACCGTCAGCAAGGTAGATACCTTTCTCAGAATTCACAGGTGGTATTGGGAAAACAGGATATCTATATGTGAAAAAATAAAATAGGACCCTTTCTGGCATCATACACAGAAATAAACTCAAAATGAATTAAAGACAAACATAAGGCCTAAAAACTGTAGGTTTTCCTAGAAGAAAACATGAGAGGAAATCTCCTTGGCATTCATCTTGGTATGAAGTCTTGGATATGACACCATAAGCACAGGCAACAAAGGCAAAAATAGGTGAGTGGAACTACAACAAACTGAAAAGCTTCCACACAGATGACAAGATACTCTATGTATAATACCTGAAAGACTTCACAAAAAAATTGCTAGAATTGATGTAGGAATTCAGCAAAGTCACAGGATATAAAGTCAACATACAGAAATCTGTTGCATTCCTATATACCAATAATGAAGCAGCAGAAAGAGAAATCAAGGAATTGATTGCATTTACAATTATACCAAAACCCATAAGATACCTAGGAAAAACCTAACCAAAGAGTTAAGAGATCTGTACTCTGAAAACAATAGAATACTTACAAAAGAAACTGAAGAAGTCACAAAGAAATGGGAAAACATTTCATGCTCATGGATTAGAAGAGCAAATATTGTTAAAATGTCTATACTACCCAAGCAATCTATACATTCAATGCTATCCCTATCAAAATACTATTGACATTTTTGGGGCAACTGGGTGGCTCAGTTGGTTAAGCAACGGCCTTTGACTCAGGTCATGATCCTGGAGTCCCGGGATCGAGTCCCACATCTCCCTCTGTTGAGCGGGGAGCCCGCTTCTCCCTCTGACCCCTCCCATCTCATGTTCTCTCTCTCTCTCTCTCTCTCTCTCTCTCAAATAAATTAATAAAATATTTAAAAAAATTTTTAAAAAAAATACTATTGACATTTTTCACACAGCTAGAATAAACAACCATAAAATTTGTATGGAACCTCAAAAGACCCTGAATAGCCAAAGTAATGTTGAAAATACAAACAAAGCTAAAGGCATCACAATTCTGGATTTCAAGCTGTATGACAAAGCTGTAATCGTCCAGACAGTATGGTACTGGCACAAAAAGAGACACAGAGATCAATGGAACAGAACAGAGAACCCAGAAATGAACCCACAGCTCTGTAGTCAACTAATCTTCAACAAAGGAGGAAAGACTATCCAATGGAAAAAAGACAATCTCTTCAACAAATGGTGCCGGGAAAACTAGACAGCAACATGCAGAAGAATGAAACTAGATGAATACTTACAATTTACAACAACGTGGATGGAACTGGAGGGTATCATGCTGAGCAAAATAAGTCAATCAGTGTAAGACAATTATATTATTTCACTCATACGGGGAATATAAGAAACGGCACAGAGGATCATAGGGGAATGGAGGGAAAACCGAGTAAGAAGTCATCAGAGAGGGAGAAAAAACATGAGAGACTCTTAACTGCAGGAAACAAACTGAGGGTTGCTGGAGGGGAGGTGGGGGGGTGATGGAATAATTGCATGATGGGTATTAAGGAGGGCACATGATATGATGAACATTGGGTGTTACATGCAACTCATGAATTATGAAAAAAATAAAGAATAGTTAAACAAAAAATTCTGCAAAAAAAAAAAAAGAATGAAACGACCACTTTTTTATATCACAAACAAATATAAATTCAAAATGAATGAAAGACCTAAATGTGAGACAGGAATCCTTCAAAATCCTAGAGGAGAACACAGGCAGCAACCTCTCTGACCTCAGCCATAGCAACTTTTTAGTAGACAGGTTTCTAGAGATAAGGGAAGCAAAAGCAAAAATGAACTATTGAGATTTCATCAAGATAAAAAGTTTCTGCACAGTGAAAGAAACAATCAACAAAGATAAAAGGCAACCTATGGAATGGGAAAAGATAGTTGCAAATAACATATCAGATAAAGGGCTAGTTATCCAAAATCTATAAAGAACTTAGCAAACTCAACACCCATAAAACAAAAAGTCCAGTCAGGAAATGGGAAGAATACATGAACAGGAATTTCTCCAAAAAATACATACAAATGGCTAACAGACATGGGAAAATGCTCAACATCACCCATCATCAGGAAAATACAAATGAAAACACAATGACATACTACCTCACACCTGTCAGAATGGCTAAAATTAACTCAGAAAACAGATGTTGGTGAGGCTGAAGAGAAAGGGGTACCCTTTTACACTGTTTGTGGTACTGTCAACTGGTGCAGCCACTCTGGAAAACAGTATGGAGGTTCTTCCAAAAATTAAAAATAAAACTCCCCTACAGTCCATTAATTGCACTACTGGGAATTTACCCAATGGATACAAAAAAACTGATTGGAAGGGGCACAGGCACCCCAATGTTTACAGCAGTACTATGAACAATAGTCAAATTACGGAAAAAGACCAAATGTCCATCAACTGATGAATGGATAAAGACACACACACACACACACACACACACACACACACACTGGAATATTACTCAGCCATCAAACAGAATGAAATCTTGCCATCTGCAACGATGTGGATGAAAGTGTAGGGTATTATACTAGGCAAAATAAGTTAGAGAAAGACAATACCACATAATTTCACTCATATGTGTAATTTAAGAAACAGAACAGATGAACATAAAGGAAGAGAAAAAAAAAGAGAGAGGCAAACCATAAACGACTCTTAACTATAGAGAACAAACTGAGAATTGATGAAGGGAAGGTGGGCAGTGGATGGGCTAAATGGGTGATGGGTATTAAGGAAGACCCTTATTGTGATGTGCACTGGGTGTTATATGTAAGTGATGAATCACTAAATTCTATTTCTGAAACCAATATTAAACCATGTGTTAATTAACTAGAATTTAAATAAAAACCTGAAACAAAACAAATAAAAATCAAATTAAATTGGAACAAAAATTTTAAAAAATAAAGTTGTCTTTTATGTTGTTTTAAGTTGTTATGTCATCTGGATTCCAAAACAACATTCTGTTCCTTCTGGGACACAGGAAAAAATGTTTTGATTTGGGACTATATGATTAATAGGCCAAATGTTGGGTATTAGATTCGAACAGAAATTTTAGTATTTCTTAATATCTAATATTTAAACATTTATTTTTGATAGATTGTTTAGCTCAGCAGGTTCATATCTTTCTCATTTGTAAAATAAAGGCACTAAAATATCTCATGAATTTGTTAACATCCACACTTTTTTAAGAGTACACGACTCAGATGTTCGTTTGATGATTTGAGAATTCTAAGAATAAGACAGGATACCTTTAGATCACATCTTTCATTTAATGATTATGATGAATTTTTTCTTAAAAATTTCCAGTTAAGGAGGGTAAGGAGCAAGATGGCAGAAGAGTAAGAGGCTGAGATAGTATCAGATACCAGAAGTTCAGCAGGATAGTTGTCAAACCATTCTAAACACATAAAACTCAACAGGATATAGAAGAGAAGAAGAACAGCAATTCTAGGAACAGAAAATCAACCACTTTCTGGAAGTATTTTGCTCTTTCATTCATCTATTCTTATCTCGATAAAATGACAAGGCGGAAAACTCACCCCACCAAAAAAACAAAAAAGAACAAGAGGCAGTACCTATGGCTAGGGACCTAATCAGTATGGACATTAGTAATACGTCAGAAATAGAGTTCAAAATGACAATTATGAGGTGCTAGCTGGGCTCAAAAAAGGAATAGAAGATATTAGAGAATCCCTTTCTGGAGAAATTAAATCCCTTTCTGGAGAAATAAAAGAACTAAATCTAACCAAGTTGAAATCAAAAAAGCTATTAATGAGGTACAATCAAAAATAGAGGCTCTTACTGCTAGGATAAATGAGGCAGAAGAGAAAATTAGTGATATAGAAGACCAAATGACTGAGAATAAAGAAGCTGAGAAAAAGAGAGACAAACAGCTACTGGATAACAAAGGGAAAATTTGAGAGATAAGTGATACCATAAGATGCAATAGTATTAGAATAATTGGGATCCCAGAAGAAGAAGAAAGAGAGAGAGGGGCGGAAGTTATATTGGAGCAAATTATTGTAGAGAATTGTATTTCTATACACCAACAGCAAGACAGAAGAAGGAGAAATTAAGGAGTCGATCCCATTTACAATTGCACCCAAAACCATAAGATACCTAGGAATAAACCTAACCAAAGAGACAAAGAATCTGTACTCAGAAAACTATAAAGTACTCATGAAAGAAATTGAGGAAGACACAAAGAAATGGAAAAATGTTCCATGCTTATGGATTGGAAGAACAAATATTGTGAAAATGTCTATTACCTAAAGCAATCTACACATTTAATGCAATCCCTGTCAAAATACCATCAATTTATTTCAAAGAAATGGAACAAATAATCCTAAAATTCATATGGAACCAGAAAAGACCACGAATAGCCAGAAAAATGTTGAAAAAGAAAATCTAAGTCAGTGGCGTCACAATTCCAGACTTCAAGCTCTATTACAAAGCTGTAATCATCAAGACAAGGTGGTACTGGCACAAAAACAGACACATAGATCAATGGAACAGAATAGAGAGCCCAGAAATGGATCCTCAACTCTACGGTCAACTAATCTTCGACAAAGCAGGAAAGAATGTCCAATGGAAAAAAGACGGTCTCTTCAACAAATGGTGTTGGGAAACCTGGACAGCCATATGCAGAAGAATGAAACTGGACCATTTCCTTACACCACACACAAAAATAGACTCAAAATGGATCAAAGACCTCAATGTGAGATAAGACTCCATCAAAATCCTGGAGGAGAACACAGGCAGC